>OW052221.1:224862267-224987576 GCA_932526605.1 Nephrotoma flavescens
TATATATATATATATATATATATATATATATATATATATATATATATATATATATATATATATATATATATATATATATATATATATATATATATATATATATATATATATATATATATATACATATATATATCTTCTGTTAGTTATATATATATATATATATAGTCTATATATATATATATATATATATATATATATATATATATATATATATATATATATATATATATATATCTTTTCCTGCGTGCCCACACAAATGTGTGAGTAAGGCAAAAGAATCAAGCCAAAAATTAGTTTTTGTATGTGTTTTGAACCAATTTACACATTTGTGTATTCCTTTTAAACTTATTTTCGTCCGAAAAAACATTATAACTATACACACAATTGTGTTGGTTGTACTTCAAATTAAGCGAAATCTTTTATCAAAAAACGCCGTTACATGTTATGTTTTTTTACTCACACATTTGTGTGGTTTGGACTTAAATTAAGCCAATTTTTTTTTTTTGGTAGTAAAAGGGATATAAAGATTTTCCACTGTACCACCAAGGAGCAACATATTAATTTTATCGTAGATTACAGGGTACGGAGTTTTTAAAGCATACTGTTCAAAGTATGCTATTTCATAAAATTACATGCAATCTTCATATCCTGTTCCATACTATAAAATTTTTATCGACTTTGTATTTGCATTTCGTAAAATAAATGAACTTAATTCAATTTGAAAAAGGAAAACCATTTAACTATTCATTTTCTCTTACACCAACTATCAAAAATCATAGAGGGAGTTTTTTTGTGGAAAGTTATAATTAAATAAGTTTTTGTAATTATTTTCATAGTTTGTTGCACTTTTCATATAATAAAGTTGATCAATTAATCAAAACTTGGAAAAGTATAAATCCTTTTGAAAATTCGACTTCTTTCAACAAATTTATTTGTTTTGACCCGAATCTTTCTCATTTATCATGAAACTTTCAATGATGTTTGATTTCTCTCGTCCATTTCTTCAATGGTTAATTAACGCTTTGGGCTCTTCTCTCTCTCTCTTTCCATCACAAATGAAATAAATTCTTTTTATCATTGCTACTTTTACATCTCACATTTTTTGAGAGTTATAGCGTAAATTTTTCCTTCTTTATATTTTTTTATTTAATTTATTGATTAATTGAATGACTGACAACAAGACGAAATGGAAAAATATTTTCCAAGGAAAATTTATTTTCATCAATTTGTATATAAGCTTTTTCTTAATACCAACATCCGTTTACTCTATATAGATCTGTACTAATATTATTATTTTTGTTTTTATCTTTTTTAGGTTGGCGTCACCTAGTCGCATCCATGATTCTTGTAGCAACAGCAATGCTGTGCAAAGAGCAAGGAATCACAATAACTGGCGTTTGCACAATATATGAGATTTTTGTTGCACAAAAGGTGAGTAAAGCACATAAACGATTTGTCTTGATATGGAGCAATGATATTACTTAGTATGTGTCATAAATTGATTTATTATCTGAAAGTGGTGTATAAGGGGTGTGTTTCGGTGGTGGTGTGTATATGTTATTTAATTTATAAACGTTGTTCATTTGATAATAAATTTGGTTTTATTTTTACATTTTGTTCTGTGTTTGTTTTAAAACATTAATTTTTACACTAATTTGTCAACGAATCGTTTCCGTATGTTTCGGGTGGTTGGGCGGAGAATGGTTATACAAAAAAAAGTAATATATTTTCCAATTTTCGCTATAAATTTTATTTTAAAAAATTACACAAACTTTTGTGTTCTTGTCATGTATATGTGACTCATCTAATAGAAATTTAAATATAGACACGGGAATTTATGGCGTTTTGAATTTTTTGTATTTTTTTTTTTGTATTTACATTGGAGATTTCCATTTTATAGTTTTTTACACTTGATAGTATTATTTTGTACTCATATTAAATTTAGATAAATAATTTTTTTTAAAGGCACTTAAAATTTGGTTTTATGATACTGCGCTATCCCCAAACTAATGTCACGAATTCTATGTATAAAAAAACAATGGTCGAGTGCTTTTCCGAATTTGATATACGTTGTTATCAGTGTTTTTGTGTTGATGTATAAAAAAAATGTATACGCCAATCGAATTCGAATGTTAATACTATCCATTTTCCAGGCATGAAATGTTTTTGGGACAAATAAATGGAACAAAATCGGATTATTTACAAAATATATATTTTTTATGGATTTTACGGTGCTACGCTTTTGTTGGGTAATCAAAACTTGTTAGGCCTTAAAGGTATATAAATAATTTATATTTTATGGCTTGCAGTAAAATTTAAAGTAGTATATGGGTAAAAATTAGTTTATGTTCACTTTAACTTAAAACTTTTAATATACTTGCGTACCTCATGCGTTAGATGACAAATTTTCAAAGCCTTTATCGCGCTTTCAGCTAAACTAGAATCTTCTTTTTCAAGCTATTCTTTTTTCGCTGTAGGTTCGGTGTGGTGAGCACGATTGTAGCATAAATAGTGGCTAGATTCCAATTATAATTGACAATGTGAAAAATTTACTGTAAATGCAAGAAAATCTCGAATTTTAAAGAATACAATTATCCATAAAACAGTTTAACAAAATATGTTGTTGATGAAAGTGGCATATTGATTTTTACCGGTTGAAATTCGCCTTTTAACGCAAAGTGTCCACCATTTCGTGAAATATTTTAAAACTATAGCCCAAGGTGATCAAATTCTAAAAACAAGTTTTTATTTTAGTTTCTTTTAATGCCAGCCTGAATGCCAGCCTATTGTCTCAAAAACGGTGCAAGGTATGAACAAATTATTTTTTATGAAAGTCAGTGGCGAGAGGGTCGTCAAGTAGTGATTGACCTTAATGACCTTAAAATTCATTGTTTGGGAGATATTGAGTTGTTTTTTAAATAAGGATTTATACTTTCGAATGCACCTTTAGTTAAGCGATTATAAAATTATTTCGCTAAGTGGTCTTAGAGATATGAGCAAAACTTGATCTGAATTACTGCAAAAAAATTTCTCTAAGTTCTAACACTGTTTCGGTGTAACGACAAATACAAATAAATAAAATCATTAACTAAATATACTTCATATTTAATAGTCCTGAGAGCATTCCACCGCTCTTTTAAATTTTATCCTGACAAAGTTGTAATTTTCCACATCTCTGGAAAAAGTCCTTCGTAATTCCTATTCATAAAAATGGTACACGTTATGAAATTTGAAACTACAGGCCTATCGTGGAATTATCTTGCCTGTCAAACTCTTCGAACGGATCATCTACAACCAGCTCAGTGTATTTTGAAAGCGGTGGGAACAACATGAGTTTGAAGCAAGAGAATCGATCATTACCAACTTAATACTTTTCGCAACTAAAGCCATGAATGATATTGAAAAGGGTTATCAGGTTGCTGTATTTACTGATATAGGTTTTGAACTTCAAATTCACAAGTTTGCAAATGATATTCAGTTTTTTTTAGTTCATTCACAACTTTTTACAAGTCAACCACAATTTTTTATACTTCATTGCCAGTTTTTTCTAAATCAACCCCAATTTCTTGCAAAGCAAATTCGTGTTTCAAAGTTAAGTTCAATTAAATGTAGAATAAATTCAAATATTTTAAAACAAATTCAAGTTTTAATATTTCAATTTCATAAATTTTTACAATTCAAAAAAAACTTTGCAGTGCTCCCAATTCTTAACCGATTATGATGGGATCGGGTATGTTGGTTGGAAATGGGATTCTTAAATGATTTTTGGAAGAAGTTCTGGGATGTGGCCACCTGAGATGGAACTCGTTACTTTCTTAACCATTTATAAGGGGATTGGATATGGTGGATTGAAATGATATACTTAATTAATTTTTGGAAGAATTTTTGGATTATGGCCTCCTGGAACGGAACTGGGTAATTTAAACTAGGATGAAACTCGGAATAAGCAGGTGTCTTTCCAGAAACAAGCGGCTCGTCGACATCTATCACCAGTACGTGTCCCACTCATATAATTAGCAGGATGAGCGGCAGGCCAACTACCTATGTTCACAAAATTATGATATGAACCCTTCACAAAGAGCTCAGATAAATTTATAATCTTCTTATCAACAACGACCTCGAAAGTTGTTCACGTGAACAAAGGAATTCTAAAACCTTGAGATCTCCAGAACCTTCTGAACCAAGCGGAAATTTACACTTTTGAGGTACTTGCAATACAAGAACATAAATGGCCTGGGAGTTAAATCCATAAAAGAACCAATAATTACACTCCACTACAGCAATAATCAGAAAAAAGGAAAATTAGCATTCGGTTTCTCATCCTCTGGCGAGTACAACAGTTTATCATTTTATAATCCCATATTTAACCAACGTGCCGAAGGTGGCCATACTAAATTTTTTTTTAGATTAAATACTGCCTAAGTTCCGGCCAAAGTGGTTATATTCCAAAACTTCTTCCATAAATCATTTAAGAATCCCATTTTCATCCAACAAACCCAATTACTTTATGATTAGATGAAGAATGGCCAAATTCAAGGTGGCCTTCCCAAAACATCTTCCAACAAGATTTTAGAAACTTATTTTAATTCAACATATTTAATCATGTCATAATCGGTTAAAACTGGGACAAATTTCGAGATCGCCATATTCCAGAACTTGTTCCAAAAATTATTCAATAATCTCATTAGGTAATCATATTCCGAAATTCCTTGCAAAAATCATTTAAGAATGTTATTTCCATCCAACATACCCAACCCCATCATAATCGGTGAAGATTGGCACTATTCTGGTTTTCCCTGGGGATAGGGAATTGGGAAAAATATTTTCATAGCATTTTCGTCTAAATTATATTTTTCTGGCCTACTGTTGGAATTAGGTTGGAGTAAATATTTTCGAAACAAAGTTGATTGGGAAACTTTTGTTCCCCAAAAATTGTATAGGGAAAATAATTCCCAATATATCTATGCTTCAAAAATAAAATTTAGATAATAATGCTATGAAAATAATTTTCCCAATTCCCTGTTCCCTGTTTCCAGGGAAAGTCAGAAAAGTGTCACAGGTGGCCATATTCTAAAACTTTTGACAAATTATTTGAGAATCCCATTTCCATCCGACATATAAAGTCCATCAATGTCGGTTAAGAAATGACCGAGTTCCGCCCCAAGTGGCTATATTCCAGAAATTCTTGCCAAAAATATTTAAGAATCCAATTTCCATACAACGGAAAGAAACGGTATTTTGTTCACCATTACATGAAATAGCACGCTGCTTTCGATAAATTCACACTTAACCTGTTTGAAGGTCCGGCATGCCCGAGAAAATTTTGTTAATTTCTTTACGTATCGCAAAATTTTCCGTAAAAATTTCTTAAATTGGATGGATTATGAAAAGAATTTACTAAGCCACATTTCTTTTATTTGGATTAGTGAGTTAACCCTGTATAAAACTGAGTTAACCCTGATAAGACAAAAATTACAAGGTTTAATGTAAAAAACCCGTTAAATACAATATGATTTTAAAAAAGGTTCATAATAATCATAAAGGCATATCAAAGATTAAAAAATGTCATCATTAAATTTTAAAAACATCGAGTACTAAAAACCCATCAAACATATCGTGTAACAAATCTTAGAATATATGTCAACAAACCATCTGTCAGTGGAAATATTTACACTATTGAACAAAACAAATCCACAACTTGGGGCCTTATTTTATCTTACTCATACATAGCAACCTGCACCGATGTGAAGTTTCTAACAAAAAAAATAACAAAAAGTCCAAATTATATATGTGTTAGTACCACTCAATATTAAATTCTTATAAGAATAAATTGAGTGTGATTTATTACACTGTTAAATTATTCTCCGAATCAAGTACATTTAAAAATTATAATTTTTAAAATATAATTTATTTAAAATTGATAGGCCAATCCGACCTATATAGTGGTATCTTGCCCTAATCTCTAGAAGTGGCCCAGATTTTAAAATACTCAAAATTTACAGTGGAGAATTGATATTAATAAGATTACATTTTCTCCACTAGCTAAAACCTTTCACCAGAAAATGTTCTTTATAGATAGGCCAATCCGATCCGGTATCTTGCCTTATTCTCTAGCGAGCTTGTTATTGGCCAAAATGAAAAAATACTCAAAATTTATATTAACAAGGTTATATTTTCTCCACTAACAAAACCCTTGTACCGAAAAATATTCTCTATAGGTAGTCCAACCCGACCTATATAGTGGTATCTTGTCCTAATCTCTGAAAGTGGTTTGTTATTGGCCCAGATGATAAAATACTCAATATTTTGAGTGTAAATTGCTATTAACAAGGTTACATTTTCTTCGCTAGGAAAAACCTTATACCGGAAAATGTTTTCTATAGATAGGCCAATCCGACCTATATAGCGGTGTCTTGCCCTAATCTCTGGAAGTGGCTTGTTACTGGGCCCAGATGATAAAATACTCAATATTTTGAGTGAAAATTGAAATTCTATTAACAAGGCTACGTTGTCCGCTAGGAAAAACCTTATACCGGAAAATGTACTCATTAGCTAGGCAAATCCGACCTATATAGTGGAATCTTGCCCTAATCTCTGGAAGTGGCGTTTTATTGGCTCAGATGATAAAATACTCAAAATTTATGGTGGAAAATTTATATTAACAAGGTTACGTTTTCTCCGCTAGGAAAACCCTCATACCGGAAAATGTTCTCTATGGGTAGTCCAATCCGACCTAAATAGTGGAATCTTGCCCTAATCTCTGGAAGTGGCTTGTTATTGGCCCAGATGATAAAATACTCAATATTTTGAGTGAAAATGCTATTAACAAGGTTACATTTTCTTCGCTAAGAAAACCCTCATATCGGAAAATGTTCTCTTTGGATAGGCAAATCCGACTTATATAGTGGTATCTTGCCCATATCTCTGAATGTGGCATATTATTGGGCCCAGATGATAAAATACTCAAAATTTACAGTCGAAAATTGATATTATTAAGGTTACATTTTCCCCGCTAACAAAAACCTTATACCGGACAATGTTCTCTATAGATAGGCCAATCCGACCTATATATTGGTTACTTGCCCTAATCTCTGGAAGTGGCTTGTTACTGGGCAAAGATGATAAAATACTCAATATATTGAGTGAAAATTGCTATTAACAAGGTACCGTTTTCTCCACTAGGAAAAACCTCATACCGGAAAATGTTCTCTATAGATAGGTACATCCGACCTTTATAGTGGTGTCTTGCCCTAATCTCTGGAAGTGGCTTGTTATAGGCTCAGATGATAAAATACTCAAAATTTACAGTGGGAAATTTATATTAACAAGGTTACATTTTCTCCGCTAGGAAAAACCTTATACCGGAAATTGTTCTCTATAGATAGGCAAACCCGACCTATATAGTGGTATCTTGCCCTAATGTCTGAAACCGGCTTGTTATTGGCCCAGATGACAAAATACTCAAAATTTAGAGTGGAAAATTGATATTAACAAGGTTACATTTTCTCCGCTAGGAAAAATCTTGTACCGAAAAATGTTCTCTATAGGTAAGCCAATCCAACTTATATAGTGGCATCTTGTCCTAATCTCTGGAAGTGGCTTGTTACTGGACCCAGATGATAAAATACTCAATATTTTGAGTGAAAATTTCTATTAACAAGGTTACGTTTTCTTCGCTAGGAAAAACCTTATACCGGAAATTGTTCTCTATAGATAGGCAAATCCGACTTATATAGTGGTATCTCGCCCTAATCTCTGAAAGTGGCTTGTTATTGGCCTAGATTGATAAAATACTGAATATTTTGAGTGAAAATTGCAATAAACATATTTGATATTTTTTTAAAGCTTTTATTTTATTATTTTGTTCATTTTTTCTTTGAGTATTTTATATATTTCTCTAATATCTTGTAAATGACCTGTAAATCACCAATACTAACATAATTCAATGGCGGCTATTGGAATCTAATTGAATCCAATAAGAATCCTGCTTCTGCCATGTTTTCTAATTGGAACTGTATACGTATACGTGTTATTTTTTGTTAGTAACTTCACGGGCTCCAACCTGCTTTGTGCAACAGATGTATGATTTTTATTTCGACAAAATACCTAAATATCTATAGGGATCGATAGGATGCCTGATCCGTATCCGTTCAATTTATTGTAATTATAATGAAAATTTCTGGAAATGGATACTCTCTCGAGAAATTCTTGGAGATTTGGGCATATAGCCACCTACATATTGCAAAAGGTGAAAGCTGTTCAATTTTGAACAAATACGTTTCATGTCTATGCAGATCGTAAGAGTGCCTCGCTGGCCATTATGAATAAGTTCTTAAATAGAAATCCTGTGGAGCCAATCCTGGAGATTTTGGCAAGTATAGCCACCTATATATGCAATCGATAAAAACTGTCTAACTTCCCAAAAAGCCATATGTCTATGTGGATCGCCAGGATGCTATACATTGGTCCGTTCATTTTGTCATATTTCTAGCAAAAGAGCCCTAATATTGAAAATTTTGTGTAGCGAATATCTTAGAGATTTTGGGTCGTTACTTAAATTGTGCAATAAATAAGTCCGCATCATAAAGGTACCTTATTTTGGTCTGTTCATTTTTCATATTTATAACGGAAAAGTGCGCAAATAGAAATTCTGTGGGTGTAGTCCTGGAAATATGTACACAAAAAGCACTTAAATAGTGCAATAGATGAGATCATTTCAATTTCAGCCAATTACGCTACTTTTCTAAGCGGACAGGGTGACCCATTTTGGCCCGTTCAGTTTATAAAAAATTAAAACGAAAATGTCCATAAATATAAATTCTGAGGAGTGAATCAAGGAGATTTAAACGTATAGCCACTTACATATTGCAAAAGATTAAAGTTGTTCAACTTTTCAAAAATACACCACATGAGGGTATCCTATTTTTTCATAATTAGAACGAATCGTGGAAACTATGGCACGTAGCACCTACATAATGCAATAGATGTGAGCAATTAAATCTCGAAAATTTATGCTAGATTTCTTTGCGGATCGACAAGGTGTGACTCGTTTAAAAAGTTCGAAAATCCAAATTCTGTGAAGAAAATCGTGGAGATTTTAATTCAAAGCCACTTACATATTGCAATTAATAAAAGATGTCCTATACTTCGCAAAAATACGCCACATGCCTATGAGGGTCGTCAGGTTGCCCCATTTGTGTCCATTTATTTTTTCTAGGTATAACGGAAAACTAAAAATATGGAAATTCTGTGAAGCGAATCATGTAGATAGTCTTGAATAGACATAGTCCAACTTCGCAAAAATACGCCACATGAATATACGGATCGATAGGCTGCCCCATTTTGTACATTTTATTTTATCATGAGTAAAATCCGAAAATGGAAATTCTATGAACCGAATCGTGAAGATTTTAGTACATATCCACAAATATAGCACAATAGGTTAAAGCTGTCCAACATCGCAAAAATACGCTACAGGTGTATGCAACCTTACATCCGCATATACGATCCGCATATGTGGTGTATTTTTGCGAAGTTGGTCAGCTTCAATCTTATGCACTTATGTAGGTGGCTATGTACAAAATACTTTAGGATTCGCTCCACAGAATTTCCTGTTTTGGACTTTTTTATTCTAATTATAATAAAATGAATGGGTCAAAATGTGGCTTTCTTATGATCCGCATAAACATCTGGCATAATTTTTGTGAAGTTTGACAGCTTTAATCTATTGCTCTGTTAGTTGGCTTTGTTATTCCTATTATTTCATTAAATTTTTTCTATCTGGTACCAACACTTTGAGTATTTTTGGTTTAAATATTAATTATTATATTAAATATACAGGGTGTCCCGAAAGTGGCTAACACGAATGGCATCGTTGGATTTCTTGATCAAAACGAATGTGAGGTTACTTGTATCACTTCACACGTTAAAAATCCCCTATCACGTTATACATGTTTAAAAAGTAGCCTTACAACATAGCACCTACTTCTATTAAAGAAACATCAATATCTTAAAAAATAACCATTTTTATTTTCAAGTAGGATTCATTAAAAAACGGATAAAATTCTCTTTTAAATAAGGTATTATAATTATGACTATTTAGTTAAAAAGTACAGGTACCCCTCCAAGAACACGGTATTTGAAGAACACGGTTTCGAAAAACACGAAACTTTTTATTACATTTTTTGTACCCTCAAACAACACGGTTTTAAAGAACACGGAACGAATTAATCGTGTTCTTGGAGGGTTTCCTGTATTTCAAATTTAAACAAAACTTTAAGAATTCAATTTTTTTTTAAGAATTTGTTTTGTCTCTGATCCATTTAACTCTTAACAATAACTATACGTCAGTAAATATTTTTTAACGGAAACATAGTTCAGACTCTTAGCTTTCAGAAAAGCTAACTATTTGTTATATTTGCTTTGCTAAGTCATTTAAAAAATTAAAAGTTCACAACAAAAATTTGGTATACTAAACCAACTCGTAAACTACTCGTTTGAAATATTTCCGGTGAGTTGTCGTTTTCTGTAAATTATGATTTTCGATGAATTATCGTTTTCGTGTTTTACAATAAATTGTCGTTAAACTCTCATAAGTATCATTTTTGTATATTGGCATTTTAGAACCCAATTATTAGCCAAAATTGGCCATAATAAAATAATTTTTAATCATTTCTGGAGTGCTATCGACCCGGCCCATTTTTTTTGTATTTCAATAAATTTCATTTCATTTCAACTAATAGTTTTTTGAAATTTTATTTTAATTATCGAAACATAACAGAAACCCCATTAAAATCTTGAAATTATACTCATAAAAATGTTTCTCCCTCATTTTCATTACTTCAATTGTTTTATGCGTATTTTCCATTTTAATTTTATATACAAATTAAGTACATTTAATAATAAAAGTAACTATTTAGATAATAAATGTTTTATTACAAAATGTAGTTAGTTGCGATACCGTAAAACAGTACGATTCAAATGAGAGAAATATTTTGAAAAATACACTCGCAATTACCGTACTATTGAATCACACTGTACATACATTAAAGAAACATTTTAGATTTATGTGAAGAGAAGATAAATACGATAGTTAAATTTCTATTTGGTGTACAAAAGACGATAAACTTTCCGTGTATGTGTGTGTGTGTGATATTTTTATACTTCTTTTAAAGAAAAATATTTGATTATTTAATTATTATGTTTTGACAGTGTTATCTAACATTGCTAGAGTAAAATAAAAATAATTTCTATACTAGATATGTAATTATATTCACAGTACGTATAAAAATTCAGACGAGAAAAAGTTTAGTTTTTCCTATTTTCGTGCTATAATTTGCCAAAAACAGAAAAATTTAATATTTTTTGTATGTGGGAGGGGTGACTCGTAGTTATGCAGCTTCTTCTTCAGATAACTATAAATTTGAAGTTAGGATACATAATTTAAAAAAAAAAAGTTTTTTTTTTCTAAGTTCTAAACTATTCTACTTTAATTATAATTTAAGTTTTTTAATTTGTTTAATAACTAAACAATTTATGTAAGGGGTAGGTACTCCGTCGTATATATTAAAATTTCCAAGTGACTCTCGAAAAATTGAAAAACACCCTTTTTACATATTAAGCTATTTTACGTATAGGTATTGCAGCAAAGAAATATCTTACGTACTTTGATGCTCCATATTTATGGCGTACCATAATTATGGAGAGCACAGGTGGAAAATTTTATTTCGGGTTGCCTTATTGTTTTTAATATTTTCCTGTTTTGTTGTTGTATATAGCTTTAATGGGGTATAACGGCATATCAAGCAAAAGTTAATTACATAAATTTTGCACAGTAAAAAAAAACATTAATAAGCAAAATTTTAATTTGAAAACTTAAAAAAAAAATTGTCTACGTCGTCGTCATCGCAACATTGGTTTTAGCAATTAGTTTTTTTTGCTTTTGGCAATTTGTGTGTTACACAAAATTATATTAGAGACGAAATTTATTTTAAAGAGTTTTAACAATAGTATGAAAAAAGTAATCAGCAATATGGTGTCATATGGTGTGATTTGTGGTAGACCTACTGTTGGTTTTCTTATTTGTTCTACGGGGAGTTGACTACGTTAAAGAATATTAAGAAAAATTGCACTGCAATAATTGTTAATCTAGGTCAATGAAATTTTCATTTTAAGTGCCAAACTAAATCGGGGATATATAGATAAACGACTAATTGTTACTCAAAATAAAAATTTGCGGTTTGTCAGATTTACTATTTGATGATGAATATTTTTTTCGTTGTAGTGACGAGATTTCCTAACAAAAGACCTCAATGATCTCTAATTAATTGGATTTTTGAACATTTAGAACTAGAGTTTAGGATGAATAAATATTCGGGCCAAGTGTCCCGGATAAAACCGGGACTATTCCTCAAGCCTGTTTACATTTAACAAAAGAGAGGATGGAAACGGTATTTTTTTATGGGATAGAACGAGCCGTTCGTAGATACCTAGGTTTCGGACGACACAAGACAACACAATATTTTTATTGGTATTCGTTTTTATGAAGCAATTTATATCAGCAAACTAAGAAAAAGAAATATTATTTGGATATTATTTGGAAATTACACGGTTAATAATTATTTTTTTTTATTTACTCTACAATCTGTTCTGGGGGCCGAAGCACTCCCAACTCTTTCACGGTTAGATTTTAATGTCCTACCGTATGCAGTTGCCAAATCGAGGACATAGGACTATACGTTCCGATTTACATAGAACCATCTGCACATTGCACTGCATTATGCCAACAAACAGTCCTTGCATGGAAGAAGTTCTGCAGTCCGAAAGGGAGTCATAGTTGTATTCATTTTTAGCATAGCTTGTAATATGACGAAAAATCCGTTTTACATCCTACCCCTATCGGGATTCGAACCCGGTGTCTTCCGATCCAAACGCCAAAACTTTAATCACTGTGCCGTTTGGTCGGTGTTAATACTTTTCATAAGAATTTTCAGTGAAAAGCAATCATACAGATGTTCTTCCCAAGGGTCTCACCTATAAATGACGAGTGATTCATTTTACAAGGGACTTGCTCAATACTCGTACGTTTTTTGTACGTCAAATGGTCAGCGTTTTTTTAGCCAATCGTATTATGGTCAATAACAAGTCTTGATAGTGATTGCGTCATAATGCCATCATATATCGTAGGAATAACTCATTCGGGTTTTACTGGTCAACTGTATCGTTTCATTATAGACTTGCTCAGTACGATTTTTTTGAACGAACTTCTCAAGGGCTCCATCTGATTTTTGAGTGAATCTCATGTAGGCTATTAACTAGACATTTCAGAATTATGATTAAAATTATCCAAAATCCTTTATAACATTGACTAGTTGTCTCACTGAACTTTTTACTTAACAGTGTAAAAACTAGGAAATACTAAGCTTTCAAGAATTCCTATTGGATTCATGTTGTAGTTATTTTTTGTTAAAAACGGCACGCTCAATAAATTGTATTGTTCCTATATGGATAATCTTGTAGATGTACTCTACAGGCCAAAAGTATTTAGTCGATATGGTTTTCAAAACAATTTTTGATATAGTTTTAACTTATATATATTACTTTAATTAACTACCAGTTTTATGAGCTGATTTATTACAGAAAACAAAGAAAAAAACAAGTTGTGGCCTCTCTATGCTTTAATTACTGCGCGACATAGACTAGGCATTCTATTCAATAATTTATTTAATTGTTCGTATGAAATCATGTTCCAGGCATCTTGAAATTTTTGTAACAAATCTCTCGCCGAAGTTGGGCGTGTTTTCTGAAGCTTCCGATCTAGCTGATCCCACAAAAGCTTCATCGGATTAAGCTCGGGCAATTGGGAGGGAGGGGGGAATGATCCATCCGACCCGTAATTTCGACCAAATCTCCAACGCGGTTGTTACCAAAACAACCCCATATCATCAAAGAACCAACCCCGTGTTTTATTGTAGGAATCATACAGTCTGGGAGCAATTTTTCACCGAGGGGACATCGAACGTTAACTTTCCTTTTCGATCCAAAAATTTCAAATTTTGATTCGTCTGACCATATGGCTTTTCTCCACTGTGACATTTGTCAATTTTGGTGGTACTTTACCCCGCTAAGTCTTTTTTTTCTAACGACAATTTATTTTCCCGAGCGAACTTCGAATTACGCTTGGATAACATTCCTATATAATAATTCTCCTTCGCGGTGGTGACCAGAGTTCGTCCCTGCACGATATTGGGATGAGTTCTGCCCACTTTCATTAAATCGCTTCAGTGTGTATTGGACGGTATACTTTGGAATTTCTAGTTTTCTGCCAATTTCAGCATGCGAATGCCCTTCTCTACGTAGAATGACCACGGCTGCTCTTAACTCAATCGCCAGGTCTCACTTTCTCTCTCTCTCTGGCACTACATCCCATCAAGGGATTTGGCCGCCTCAAACGAGGTTTCATAATCATGTTTTCATTTCGGATAATGAGTGATTAATTCATTGATCCTTAACCAGCCGTGAAATTTTTTCCTTGTCACCACCGGGAATCGAACCCGGGACCTCCGGTCGCTGAAGCAAGCATGCTGACCACTTTGCCACCGGGCGGCCTCACTTTCTGCCCTTTTTTTATACCTCTGAAAGTTTTTTTTATTAAACAAATATAATAATACAATTATTAACATTTAATACCAGAATCAATTTTTATAAATTGCAAATTTAATTTAAATATTCACAATTCACAGCAAAGGGTAAACAAATTGTTTACTTTAACATTCACTCACAGATGTTTATTTATTAACTAAAATAAATCAGTTTTGTACGCAACAAAGTATATCGATATTATTCAGTATGTTGGTGATTTCTCGAATAATAAAAGATGAAACCAAACAAAATATGCGTTTAGATGCATTTAGACAGGGTGTTTCAAAAAATATTCATTGCAAGTCCTTTATTTTAATTGAGGAAAAAAACTCATCAACCAAATACTTTTGGCCTGTAGTGTAGTTGTAATTTGTGCTCCTAAATGTTGCTTAAACGCAAACTAGCGAACAGGAAATATGCAAACATTTTAAGAATGTAAAATAACACATCGCTTAAAAAGTTCCCGGTCTAACAAAGAAACACAATTTTTTTGGGAAAATATGTTTTATTCATCACTTTTAATCACTTCTTCATTGGGGCTTCATTGGAAACAAGTAATAATCCATGTTTCATCCATTGTCACATACTGCATAAAACAATCCTTTTCATTGCGCTTAAACAGCTCCAAATAGCACACGGAATCATCGACGCATCATCGACAAATGTTCATGCAAAATATGTCCAACATTGCTATCCTTCCATTGCTATTTTTACAATTACGGGCATTCAAAATAATTTCGTCGATTTTTTTATGTTTTCTGGAAACACAACCTCATTTAGGCGTCTAGAGAGTGGTGCATCATTAGTGGTTGTAGCGGTATTTTTTCCCATAGAAAAAAAGTGTTAATCAACACACGAAATTTTTTTTCCATTGTTTTCAAATTAACAATAATCGCGCCACTAAAACAATTGTAACTTGTAAATTTAATGATCGAAATGTCATAAATTTCTAACAGGTATCATTTGAAGGTTGGTAAAATTTAAAAATCATATTGGTTTTAAATTTGTGGCGCCATCTATGTATCAGACCGGGAACTTTTCAGGCGATGTAATATATAACAAAAACATTATGCGCTTCGATTCGACTTCTATGTAAAAATTGGTTTCTGAAAAGTTTTTAATATTTACTTTATTCTGGAAGTGCCATGTGTCGATTCTAGGGGTCGACCATATAAGTAACGGACGAGCATTACAGGGAATGGTTGTTGCGGAAAACTGCAACCAAAAATTTTGTGCTAAAAGTATTAAAAGAACCCCAGTTAGACAGTATTTTCTGGACAAGTTTTTGTGTGTATTTTATGCTAAAAGTACCAAGTTGTCGATCCTAAGGGTCGGCCATATAAATAACAGGTATTATTTGGAACGATTGTTGCACAAAGCTTTTGTGAAACATTTTGTTCTTAAAATAATAAAAAGACCTCTAAAAAGGAAGTGGTTTTTGGAAAGGTCTTGGTGCGTACTTTATGTTGAAAGTGCCTAGTAATCGATATCAGAGATCGGCCATATAAATATTATTGTTTAAAACGGTTGTTGTAAAAAACTGCAACTTGTTTTTTTGGAAAGTTCTGGATGTGAAATTTATGCTTAAAGCACCTTGTGATCGATTCCAGGTATTGGCCGTAAAGTAACAGGCACTATTTGGAACGAAAAATTGTGTTTAAAAAAAATCAAAAGACCCCGATATAGACGTATAGTGGTTTCTGAAAAGGTTTTGATGTAGAATTTATGCTGAAAGTGTATGTGGGTTTTCGTTGAAGCTTTGTGCAACATTCGTTCTAAATATAATGCCTGTTATTTATATTGCCAACCCTTAGGACCATTCACTCGTCACTTCTTGTATTAAGAAAATATTAAGAACGTTCTAGAAACCTTTTATTTTTTTTAGAATACAAGTTTTCTTTTGAGCTTTATGCAACAGCGGTGAAAATTTATTAATGGATCCTTTGCTTATTCAATATAACTGCTAAGACAAATTTTTAAATGTCTATCCATCAAATATTTATTTTTTAAACTCAATGTCATCATGTTAACTTTGTTAAATATTAGCAAAATATTAATAAAACATTTTATCTACCAAACTGGGTCTTACCAAACCGTATTACCGCACCATCAGGGTTTAACCGCGTGTACAACAAACTTCACGCCAAAACGTATGTTATGCTCTTTATTGTGCTCATGTTTTATGCAACAATCTTCGCCAAAATGTATACTATTTTGTATACAAGCACATCATATACATTTTTTTGTTATGTTTTGTGTTGTTTTGGTTTGTTTGCTCAAACGAGGTCAATGAAAATTGCTGAGAAAGTTTTTACGAATACCAGGATTCAATTGCTATGTGGGTCCTAATTTTGTAGGAATTGGTTTAGACGCCATTCGGTGGGGTTCGCCTCCCATTTTTTATTTTTTCTTCGCACGATTTTATTAAAAATTGGTGAAGAGGAGTTTTCATTTGATTGGAGTCGATTTTGATTATCTGGATTTCGGTAAAATTTGATCAGTTGGCCTAATGATGGGCCCTAGGTCATGTTCTTTAGTTTTTTTCGGCTCGCACAATTTTTATAAAATTGGTGAGGAAGGGTTTTTAAGTGCCAGTCGATTGCGATAAGAGTTATTTTGTAAAAACTCAGACCAGAGGGTAATCCGGTATGGCTCGGATCCTTTTAGGGGAAGCTTCATTTAGGAGGTTATCTCGGGTCCCGTTTTTTTTAATTTTTTACTCGTACAATTTTCATGAAAATTGGTGAAGGGGTTTTCATTTGCCAGGAGTTCAGAGCAGTCTACGTTTGACCCACCTCGAGTCCTTTAATTCTTCTTTTGCTCGCTCGATTTTTAATAAAATTAAAAAAATTAAGATTTCGTTTACGATATTGGGAAAATCCATATAGAGGGTCGTCCGGTGGGACCCGAGTCTCTTTATTTCTGAATAATTTACTTATGATTTTATAGCTGTCATATTGTATCGCACCATGTTGCACCATATTATGTCATCTTGCACCAAGTTGCACGATATTGCCCCTTGTTGCGTGATGTTTTGTTTTTGTATCATGTTGTGTGATGTTGCGCTTAGTTGTAGGATGTGGCATCATGTTTGGTTATATTGCACCATTTTGTGTGATGTTGTAGTGTGTTGCTTGATGTTGTATCTTGTCGAGAGATGTTGTGAGATGTTCCACTATGTTGGCTTGGGCCTTCTTTTAAAATTTTATTTGGCTTGAACGATTTCGATAGTTTGGCGGGACGACTCGTTTTTTGCGTAACGTGTTGCATGATGTTGAGCCATATTGCGCCATGTTACATGATGTTGTACCTCGCTGTGTAATGTTGCATCATTACGTGATGTTGCACAATGTTGTTTTATGTTGCACCATGTTGTGGGGTGTTGTACTTTGTTGTTTCATCATGTTGGGTCGAACGACTTAGTAAAAATGGGATGTTTTCGAGTGCTAAGAATCGATTGTGATAAGTTCTGAATTCGGGTAAATTTAAATAGGGGAAGAAACCTCACTATCTCAAATGTTGGACATGCCTCTGGAAAATTTTGAATTTAAATAAACCTAAGCCATTTGTTAACAGATTGGGATACAATTCTCTTTGTAAGTTAAACATAGATAGGCAAGGAAACCAAAGTGAATTTCGGATGTGATTTTGAAAAATGGAACGAAGATTTTCCTCAAATGAACAGTATGGAACTCAAGTATGTTGTTTAACCAAGTGTGGCGTAATTATTATTTTCTTTTACAAAGTAACAGCAAATATAGTAATCATGGATATTTTCAATATCGCGATTTTTCCAGATTTATAGTTCGCCCAATTCTTCAGAAGCCCAAAAAAGTGGTTTTCGAGGAAGTGTCTGACTATCTGCGTCTTCTCTACAGCCCAGTTGGTTTTACTGATTTGGCTGGAAGTTTATACTTAAACTTTTTTCATAAATTTGTAACAAAACTGGTTTAAATGATTTCTCCAAAATTCAAGCTTAACGATTTTTGATAAGAAAAATGTTATTTCACCATAATTGCCAATATACGGCCCAAACAGGTTGAATTATCAGCATAAAACTTCATACTTCAGGACCTTTGATAAATTATTGGCAGATTCAGAAAATGGATTTAGAAATTACAAATTTTGATAAAACCCTTTTTTCTGTGAACTTTTCCATCTTTGCAAAAATTTTGTATATAACTATAGGAATATCAGCGCCATATAAAAAACGGATAAATTCCATTTTCACTGTGTATAGGATTTGGCTATAAAACCCCAAAAAAAAATTAAATTAAATTGGCAACAAAACTGGTCCATGTCATTTTAATAAAATTAAATCGAAATAAGGATTTTTGAAACAAAAAATTTATTTAAGGTTTTCGTTCGATTTTTAGAAAAATTTGTTTTCGAACACAGTTTATGTTATTTTTAAAATTCGACAACTACGGTTTGAGATTATAGTATTACGAAACATACACATACAGGTACAACGCATGACACATTGAGTTTTGGAATCAACTAACCGGAAGATGCTTACGGTTTTTTCTTACATATACCTAAAGAGAACAAGGACTTCCATATTTTTGATATCGGGTCTTTGTATGTGTGATTGAATCTTGAATCTGTGTCGGCCACAAAATATACACCCTCCATTTTTTATTAATTGCTTGTAAGAAAACTGATTTAAGCCTAACGTGTAACGTAAAGTCTAGATTTTTTCACGGTATAACAATTAAAAATTAATGTCTAGATTTGAAATGTTTATATTTAATGACACAAAAAAAATTCCATCTTTGATGACGGGGCTCAATGCTCCACTGACTATATAGTAAGGTACGGAACGATCATTGGTTGTATTGCAAAAACTACAAAAAAAAAATTTTATAATTATGATAAGTTTGATCAGAGCATTATTGCCATGTTGATTTGTACGTGTTATAACAATATTCCCTACAGCATAACACTCTAAATATATTTTTATCATACATTAATAAATGTAACCCCAATTTTATGTAACCAAATTTTATAATAAAATGTAATACTATTAAAAATATAAATTATATTATATCAAAAATCTTATTCGCTTTATCAAAATAATTACAAATTTGATATGAAACTCTTTACTATAAAATATGTATCGAAACGAAAAATTATAAGCTCGCATATCTAAAATGTCATTAAAATATAAATAAATTATTATAAATAAATTGATTTGGCTTAGGGAGTGTTTAAGTAAACGTACTCGTATTTATGTACATAATATATATGCTAAACGTTATTTCCCCACGAATTTAATGTTAATTTTTTTTTTGCCAAATAAATTATTGAACCAAAATGTTATGTATATTTCATAATATAATTCCAAATCAAAATCGCACAGAAATTTGAATATAAGAGGATTTTAAAATTTATTATATGTACGGATGTTCACGATTGGTTTATACCCTTACTCGTAAATGGATATAAAATGTGTAGAGAAGAACGCACATATTCGAAGACTTTATGATTTTCATAACTAATTTATGATTTTCGAATGGCATATAATTCAATTTAAAACATCTTTCATATATGTATATATTTATATAAGATCCTACAACTGTCAAGCGTAAATTAAAAATTAATCGGATTATTATTGTGTCTTTAAAACAGGATTTAGGTACGTTTCTCTGTTTGCTTTCTCGAGATAATTTTGCAACCAACAACTTTTTTAAAATGCACACGAGTATCAGAATAATTTTTCATTTTGATTAGTACGTTCCAGTCCATCTAGCCGCACTTAAATAGTGGATAAACAAAATTTCCCGGGTAGAACATCATTACGAGAGAAATATACCGTTTCCATCAAATTTCATTAGGTAATGGTTAGGTCAAGATTGTCCAACCGATTTTGGCGTTAGGTCACTAATGGAAAATTTTTTATTGCGAAAACAGGAAATCAAAATTTTATTAGGGGTACAAATAAGTTTTGAACTCTTTTTTTTGTAATTTCGAAGTTTTATTCAAAGAAATTGGTAAAATGTATTTTATTTAAAGTATTGTCTATCGTTAGCTACGAATTTTCCCATCTTTCAGGCAGCATACGGATTTCGCGTCGAAAAAATCCCTCGTGTTTTATCGTTTTTTCGTAAACAGTGAAGTGCTGCTCGGCTTCGGAACCCAATTTCCGTGTTAGTGCTTGTTGAATCACTCCCAATGTGTCAGCGAGTTCCTCTTGAAAAAAACATAAAACCAGCGTTTCCTGCAATATGTATGTGTGTGTTATTTATGTCGAGTTAAAGTTTGTGGCCTTTCTACGACTAGAACCACAGTCCCTGTTCATTGAATTATGAACACTATTAATCTTGTGAAAAACTCTAGTATTTTATCAAAACATGTATAAATAAAAACAAGATTCTTTTTCTTAAATGTTTTAATTCTTTGAAATTAAATAATTTTGAGTAAGTATATTTAAAAATTGGAAAATAATTAAAATTTGATTAAACTACCTTTATTTTTAATCACAACTTTTATTCTTTCAGGCCGGCTACATATACAAGTATTGATCATATTGCGAATTTCATCACTATTTCTCCATTTTTTTCAATATATATTTTTTTTTGTGAACTCTGTAGGGTTGGGGGTATTATATACATTGGACTTAAGTAAGGCTCAATAATTCTCGATAGGGTTTTAATGCGGAGAATTGCCAGGCCAAGAGAGGATGTCAACATTTTAGTCAAGGAGGGCATTCTCTTTTAATTTTGCAGGATGGCAATGAGCACCACCTTACATAAAAATTTAAGAGTTTTGGCCTTGAAGTAGCGACCTCATGTAAGGAAATTAAACGTGTGTTAACACCATTCTTCGTAGAGGAAGCCATGGGAAAGAACAATATGAAAATATTGTTCTTTTCCCATGGCTTCCTCTACCAAGAATGTTTGACCAGGTCCAACTCCATTAATGCAGCTCCATATCATTACTGATGATGGATGTTTTATGCCCCTGTCTACCCACTTCAGAGTTGAGAGTTTTGCTGCTGTTTCACCAACCTACTATAGATGCACAAAATTAATGTTGGTCGATGTAAATAGTAATTAAATTTTATATTTACATCTAGTGTGCGGATGAAATAACATAAAAACTCTCAAGTCTCAGTTTTCGAACAAAATTCGTATGCTGGTCTCCTTTTGCCGTACTGGGCCGATTCTGTAACGGACTCTAGCCTTTATTCATCACTAAACCTATACATTTAAAAAAAACTCTTTAATTTCGGATTTTTTTTTATTTAATTTTTGAAAATACATAAGAGTGCTTAAAAATTCGATTTACCTTCTTCCAGTCGCCTATTATCCAGTGCTTATGAAGTTTAGCCCAAATAAGACGTTTTTTCGCATTTTTTCATTGAGTCTGGGTTTTTTTGCTGGATGCCTGCATTTCAAATTATTTTCAAGGCTTTATGCCTTCGTCGCAATGTCATCGCTGATATCTTTATCCCTTCTACAGTAAGGCGCCGATTGCATAATTTTTCGGTCTGTTCTGAGCGTTGTCTTCCCGATCTCCTTACAGTTTATTCTCTTGGTCTCATAAAATGTACCCCTAGATTGAAGAATCTTTACCAAATTACTTACTGATGAGCAAGAAACCTTTTTAATTTTTGCGATCTCGCGATATGAATGGTTTTATGTTTTTAATAATGCTCCTTAATTATTTTTAATGAGGTTCTTTTTGCGATCCATTTCCGAAAATAAAATTTGGGGTAATTTTGAAATTATATTAAGAACCCCTATTTTTTATCGCAGCAGATTCGGATTCTTGGCTTAAAGTACGTAGGGTTTCTTCGAAACATTTTTTCGATTCATGATAGGTGGCGCTGTAATAACAATATTAAATTTACACATGCATACGATTTTGCAATACGTTTGAATGAAAATTAACAAGTTTTCAATGTATAAATACTGGGAATTAGTCTTAAACAAATTGTATTTCTTAAATTATGAAAAAAAGGAATAAAAAAAAAATTAAATAATTTTTTTAATTTTATTAACACTATTTAAAAATATTTTATTTTAACATATAACGTAAAAGCTTTTTCTACAACATTTTAAATAAAATATGATTTTAAGGTTTTTATATAGTAAAATTTTTTTAAGTAAGTAGATGATGTTGAACGAAATTCCAAAGTTTCAAGAATCCAGTGCCCATATTCTGCAGAAAAGGGCCATTTCGATCTGTTGGATGCTGAAATCAAAGTGTGTGAACATGTTTAGAATATTCCACCGAGCCCACATATCAATAACAGTAGATGTCTTAAATGTAAGACGAACTAGTTTTAATGTCGATTTTCTTATTCGGATTACATAGTCATAAATACATCTACTTTTCACTTATATAGGCTGCACATGAACCAGGATCCCCACATCGAAATCAACCTGATAACACAGAATTTAAAGGGACCGGTTAGTAAAACTACGATATGCGGCAAATGTTGCATATTTAAATATTCCATTGGGTGGTTTTGTCTCGCTACAAAATTGCAACCCTAATTTTTGTAACGAATGCAACCTGAACGGACGAGTATCACTGGAAAATGGGTACCTTTTGAATTGTGGGATGAAATTAATACGATGCTCATTTGTTTTGGTAAACTATATGTCTACCTAGATTTCCATTGTGCAATACCTGTTTAAATAATGATATTTGCTCATCCAGAGAGCACAAAATAAAATCACCAAAGAAAAAGTTAGTGCTGGTTCTTTCAGTGTAGTTTTATTAATAAATGTCTTACTTTATAAGAAATACAAATTTTAAAATATTTTACTTTTACTATTTGATTCGTCCAAATATCGTAATCGATCGAATTTTTTTGATCGATAATGGTGGCCTGTCTTCAATATCATCGTTCACTGATTTTTGGGACAAAAACCGCGCCGCAAATTCCGCGTATTCAATCAGAATCATTTCATCAAGGTTGAGTGGCATTATTTTACTGATTGCCCCGGGCAGGACGTCTTCTTGGCAAAATTCACCATCGTGTACGTTGACATGATCCGGTATAGGGCATAGAATATTACCAAGATTGGTATATCTTGATCGAAATTTACTAGTGGCACAAAATAGTTTTATTAATAAATTGTTTCGTCAATAAACCAATTTTACTTATCCGATGGGCAGCATCAAGATTGGAGACGAAAATTCATTTTGGCCGAAATGAGTGAGATTAAACCAAAATGTTTTGATGAAAGTTGGCTTGACCGCCAACATTAAAGTAAAATGAAATTGTTTAGTTAAAAACTTTACCATTTGTTTATTGAAAGACTTAGTTGTATTCATTAACCATCATTCGATCGTGTCATCAAATCATGACAAATCCTACACAGGCAATGCATGGAATCCGGTTCCACTTTATAACCAGTTAAAATTCTGCTCCGCATCGCCTACCTGATTCACGTATTCACGTTCTGCTCGAACAGCAGAGCCCCACCTCTGCACTAACATTTCTTAAATCGGCATCGTTAAAATTATCCGACAATTTAACAATGGCTTCAAAATCAATTTCACCATCTTTGACGATTGGTTGGGCATGAATTTTTAAAATTTCCAAACGTGCCTGTTCATTAGGAAGCAGAATTTCAATTTAACGATCTAACCGTCCGGGACGTAATAATGCCGCATCAATCGTATCCGGACAGTTTGTAGCCATATTCATTTTAAACTAACCCAACGAATCGAAACCACCCATTTGATTAAGCAATTCCATTTGAGTACGTTGAATTTCATGATCGGCTGATGTGCCTTCGGAAAAACGACGACCTCCAATTGCATTAATTTCATCCATGAATATAGTGCACGGTTGAAAATGACGAGCGTAATTAAACATTTCACGTATATTAAACGAGCACTTCTATGAGCTACTCTAGTTTCGGCCTTCAATTTTGTCTTCTCTAATTGACGTCGATCATTCAATAACATATTGTGGCCCGTTTGTTGCCTTCATAATAACTGTAAAATATAGATAAACATTAATTATAGTTTCACAGAATCACTGACATATTGGAGGTACTTACATTCATCCTCAGTCAATTGATTGAGTACCTCTTCGATAATTTGACCAACACTTAAATCATTTTTTGATTTATTGAACTTTTTCGTTAGATCTTTTAATTGTTCTCGCAGAGAAAGTAAATATATAAAATACCAATTTGGTACATTTGCTTACAGTCGGAATGATTCTGCTATTTTCCATTTCACTTCCATCAACTTCCATATCACTGCTGTTATTATCCGGTTTCAATGATCGATTCACAGGTTACATATTTTGATACAAAAATTTGACGACTGGTTTTTATAATAGGATTTTTTTAGTGTTAAAAATCTGACAGCTTCGTTTACTTTTTATTTTTCCCTCACATAATTTATAGCAAAATAATTTTTGATAGTTTCGTAAATTATCCAAATTAATCAAACTTCATATTTTTTTCATCACAAAAATAATACTTATTTTTTAATAATTTTTAGGATATAAGATTATTGTCAAACATTAAAAATAAATATTTTTCATATTCTTTCAATAATTTATAGGTTGGTTTTTGTTCATGTCAAAATTTCCCCAACTTTTTATACCGTAAAATAAAAATGTTGTGTCTCAGTCGCTCTAATGTAAATTTTAGTTCTTGTCTTTGTCCATTCTCAGCAAAATTTTTGTAAAATTTTTCTGTTTTCAGGTGGAATAGTACCATTCAACGCTTGTATCTTGATGAAATATCGGTTGAAACATTTAGTTTTACTTTTAAAATGTAGGAAATTTAGCGATTGTTGCGATTCCTGCAAATCTTCCATCTATAATTTAAATTAAATTCTAAAATAATAAACTCCATATCAGCCAGATTTGGCAATAGAAAAACCTTAATCCAACCCTATTTTTCTAACTTAAATTTTTGAAATACGAATGGTTTCTGAAAATCCCACCTTTTATTAATGAATTACTTAAACTGCTCCAATCCGGCCGATAGTGCATTAAATTGGTCATTCAGTTACCTAAATAAACCATTTGATGCTTACATTGCTTTTTCTTATTTTATTAAATATTTATTCTAATAGTTTTAAAGTTCTTATCTGCTTAAACAAAAATCTCGGAAATTTATACACAATTCATGGTTTAGTTTGTTTATAAATTTTTATTTTATAATTTTTTTTCTATAATTTGCGAAGTCATAGTGATTGACAAATCATTGTACCGGAAATGGCAGCTGTTGTAGAACGTTTTATAGTTTTAGCAATGTGTTGAAAAAAAAATCACGAAAAGCGACCAAGAATTATAAGATTCGAATAAATTTAAAGATTAAATTTACCGAAAGGGTTGCCATTGTTGGTATTCTGAAATCCCGCCTAAGAATGAAAATTTTTAGTTACACAGACAGATTTTACCAAAATTTTGGTAAGGTGTATTTTTCGCCTTAGAAGTCAAGTGTGGTGTATTCGAGATTTATATACGAGGGTCGATCAATAAGTACTTGTGTTTGAAAACAGATGGCGCTGCTGAGGAGAGTTGACATTGCCATCGTGTTTTATCGTCTGTCAAACGATTTCATACTAAATTTCAGTCTAGTTCAAAGGTTAGTTGTTATTTGGCAGACAGTTGTACCACTCCGGCTTCGTGTTTCTCAATAAAATGGAAAAAGAGCAATCCGTAATTCGCCTTTTATTTTTGGATGTAAAAACATGCGAAGGAATAAAAGCGAAGTCGGATGCTGTCTATGGGAATCCTTTGCCATCTATGACAACCGTGAGATATAACAAATTTCAACGACGCAATTCTCACTATAATATTTTAAATGATAAAATAAGTGTGTCAAAGGTGTCGGCCTAATGACTGACGCGATTCCTCATTCCAGCCGCTCATTCATCCTGTATTGTCGCAATCTGCTATTTATTTCTGCTCCCCAACATGAAAATGGAGGACAAAAATTGAGCTCCAACGAGAAAATTGTCGCAGAGACAGAAGCGTTTGAGTGTTATTTCCTATGACGGATACTTATTGATCGACTCTCGTGCATTCGTGGTAAAAGAAAGTCGGCTACAATTTATACACCCCTCCATTTTTTTTTTAATTCAATAAGGCCTAAATACTTAGAAATTCTTTAAAAATCAATAAATATAAAATATTTGACGTACAATATTCGGCAAGATAATATTAACATGAAATTTTCTAAATTATTTCTGAAGGATGATGTCTATCACCTTAGCTGTCTAAAATAAACTAATGAAAAAGGTCGATGATATATAATATTAATAATAAGTACAAACAATATTAATAATAATTTATTAATATATTTTAAGAACGAAGGCAATTTATATTTTATTTTATTTTAAAAAATATGTACGTTCCATACCATGTGTATATATAGTACTTATTACAAATTACGTATGTAATAATATACAAGGTGACTCATAATCAGAAAGACTATTTCGAAAAAGTCATAAATTATAAATATTTATATGTAGTTTTGTTTCGGTTACCCTTGTCCCTGTGGGTTAGGTTTTCAATTTTTAAGTTAATATATCTATTTTGTGGTGGGCCACCCTGTATACATTTAACGAAGATATATTCGAAAAATAAGAATTTTTGATATATACGTATAAGTATTTCTGGAACATGAATTTTAATTACATGTCAAAAAATTGAAATAACAGAAATATCATGAAAATTTTGTAGTTTTATAATTTTATTTTAACTAAAAATGTCTTAAAAATATAATACATAAAATAAAAGAAAATCAAAATACTTCCTTTATATCATCATATGAATGTAAATAATTTATGTACCTACATAACGTAAATTTTATTGTTTTGGAAAATGGGAAATGTCTACAAATTGTTTCATAATATACAATGTAATGTCAAAACCATTTTATTAAACTTTAAAGTTGGAATTAGGTCAACGGCCTCCTTTATTGCGACGTATAATATCATTAAAAATTTTCTTCTCATGGTATTTAAATATCTTTTCTATTTCGAAACGGCCATAACAAAGTAGCGAACAAAAATGGGAATTTTTTTTAAAATTATCCAAATATTTTTGTGTAGGTAATAAAAAATAAAAAATACATAATACCTGGAAATTCGGTAAAATATTTTGTTCAAGAAAATATTTAAAGATCATAAAACATTTTTTTTTGTCGTTTTATATTAAAATTTATGTTGTTAGATCCATAGCACAGAAAAATAAAGATGATGTAGTAGGACCATAAAAATAAAAAATGGTGAAAATAGCCAAACTAAAGAATGTTCGTCCAAGGTAGTTACTCATACATACTCACAATCATATTAGGTATGCATACACGTATAATTTAATATTCCATTCCCACAAAATTTTTAAATTAAGCTCGTAACACAAAAATTTTGTAATCATTTTACGGCTTCTTTCGTATATTACAACAAAGATAGCTAAAAGGAAGCTGGGTGGGTAGGCGTACAAAAATAATAAATATTACTTATATGGTATTAATTAATTTTCAATCGAAAAAAGATCGAAGAAAACCAACTTTTTCCATGAAAATTTGGTTTTATATACATAATTACGTATAACGAAATTCATCCTTTTAACATTTAAAAACGTTAATTATTTATTTAAAAAGTTTTCTCAAAAATTATAATTACAACAACAAACCTATCGATTTTTATTCAATTTTATTTTAATTTCGATGTCTATATAGCTATCTAGGTAGGTTCTTCCTGTAGCTTGTGATACACGACGATATAAAGTTTTCATCAACATCATTTATTTTTTGTTCATTTTAGAAGGAAAACACAAAATACCCTCAAACCCTAAAGTATAAATAATTAATTTATATTAATTAAACATATTAAAGGTCTGTTTTATTTATTTTTTGAATAAATTAATTTATATAAAATTTTCATTTTTCAATCATCGAATATAAAATTGAAATAAACACTGCATTTATTACATTATGAAATTCATCCTTTTACCACCGAAAATCGACCAAAAAGTATTTTTTTTTTCTTTTTTCTACACATTTAGAAAATTATTGGCATGCATGTTGATAAATTTCCAAGTAGTACCGGCGCTAAAAAAACACTCATTTTCATATAAATCACCACAATAATCGGCGTCAAAGTGAAATTTTTTCTATTTTTTGGGGCGATGAAGGATTTTTATAATCTCAGTAGCAAGGAACTATTTTGCCAAAGCAATAAAATTGAAAACAAAATTCCCCGTGTAGATTTCTATCAAATAAGCCGCGCCTATGTGGTTGCATCAAATTTTACTAAGTGCGTGTTTCAATTGGTTTAAATGCCGCATAAAAAGTTTAAAAGCTAAAAATTGTGGTGAATAAAAATGTCAAACTTTTTATCTGCTTCAAGAGCTGAAGAAATTTTTATGTGGAAAACATTTGGCTGACAAAAATATTTGTTTGTAAAGAGAAATTTGTCATGTATAAATTTTGAGAAAAATCGTAATGATTTAGATGTAAACTGGCCACAATTAACTAATATACATGTAAATAGTATTTATTTTACATATTTTCATATTTAAATTTGCTATATACGTTCATAATAACACATAAAATAAGCAACAATATTAATGTCAAAATTTAAACCAATTGAAACAGATAAAAAGTTAAAAAGTTAAAAAAAATTTACCACGATTTTTTTTTAACTTTTTAACTTTTTATGCGGCATTTAAACCAATTGAAACACGCACTAACGAAAAACAGCGCCGGCTATTTGTTTGAAGTATTTGGCATGTAACGAATTGATAAAAAAAATACAAATTTAGTTCATAAATCCACCGCTTTGGCGCTGAAAAGCAATTTTTCGTTTATTATAGAGCATGTACTTGTCATATATCGATGAAAATGTCCTATAAAGGAAGTACATTTTCTGTTACGATCATCGTATTCAAAACAACCGTTTTAGTGCTGGAAGCAGGTAAAATTTTTCTCATTCCCTTAAAATAACGTAGCATATCAATTAAAAGGTATTGGAAGCAATTTGATTATTAGTACTTCAGTTGATAAATGCACCGTCTTGGCACTCGTAACTAATTCACAAATTTAGCTAAAGCATATTAGTACTCCAAATCACCATTGTGGTGCTGTCATGTAGCATATCGTTTTTAAGATTCGTTCAACGAAAGGAAATTTTTTAATCAACAATTTTATTCACAAACTCAGCATTTTGGCGCTGGTTGCAAATTATTTCTTTGAAATAGAATATATACGTATTTCATATCAATTAAAAGGTTTTGAAGGGTTTCACAAAATAAGTTGAAGCGCATTAGTACTCAAAACTATCGTTGTAGCGCTTCAAAGTAGTATATTTAACTTATTCCAATAAAATCATGTGACATATAAAATATTCATGGTTGAAAGGTCTTGGAAAAGTAATAATTTTATTACCAGCACTTTAGTTCACAAATTCACCACTGGCACTGGTGATAAATTAATGGGTACAGAATATATTATAATACTTTAATGTAACATGGTATTTTTAAATTCCAATCTTTTACAAAATTAATGAAGAATTAGAACATTATTCTGAATCAGATTGGTTCAATGGCAGTTTTAATTTTTCCATTCATTGTGTATTATGAAAAACTGGTGTAATTGTAAAACTTTATAATGATTGTATACTAAGAGCATGTTGTCATTTTACGTCCTATTTTCTTATTGGAAACTGGCATGTTTCTCAATCTCCAATGATTTTTCGGGTTTGTCAATTTTCGCACTGAAGTTATGATTACCTCGCGTGGTTTCAGGTTCTAGTACTTTTTTGTATATTTTTGGGATCAGGGTTCTCCAAAACATCGAGATAATTTGCTTTGAACAAAATTGACAGTGGTCAATTTTTGTATTTATTCAGGATTTTAAAATTTAAATAGCGAAGTTAAAACTTTTTTGCATTTTTGGTGGTAGTGACATGGTATGGTGTAGACTTCTTCTTTCATGACGATGAATTAGGCGAAACATTTATGACGAGTCTTCAACGTTTCTCATTCTTTTCAAAAATCATTTTGCATTTCAGGTCCATATTGTCCCAATCGCAAATACTTTTTTGAAGATAAGTAAACAGTGTGTAATTATTTTATATTTAATTTTTTTCTTGTTTAATTTATTTTTAATATTTTTTTTATTTTTTTATATTTCAAAATTAAATTTATTTATATTTCTTTTATATTGGCACAACACAAAAATTAGTGTTTTTTATAAATTATTTATGTTTTAATGCAAATCTTTAGCTGTGTTTCTTTCGCAAAACAACGCTTAGCTTAGCTTTTGAATCTGAAAGCAACAATTTTTGGCTTTAATTTTTTTAATGACTAGATTCTTCGGTTTGGTTTATTTTATTTTATTTTTATTTTTCGAAATAAAACAAATTAAATTCGGTATTTTTCTGACGAAACAAACGCAAAATGTCTTTTTTTACAACAAGATGTCAAAAAAATAGTAAAAACCCCTTGTGGTAAACACCATAACCATAAACCTAAATTTTTTTGGCTTACCTTTTAGCCAATTCGGCTTTATACAATGCAATTGTTGTTGTAATTTTTCGAAATCAACACAGCTTTTATACGCACATAAATGCATCTCACATATAGCCACATAAAATTCACTCAAGACATGTCACATAACTTTCGTCTATGAATTGACATAGCATTGTCAAACATGTTTTCTCTCTTATTTTTCATCTCAGTCTATATACAAATCATGCTTAACTGTCACTGATTAGTTATTAGTGTGTCGCCAATAACCTTCTTATAACATTCAAATCGAGTTAATATTGATGCTGGAGCTTGTAAATGTTTTCTAAATGTAACCTTTTTTCCGCTTTCAACACACAAATTAGTAAGAGTTAGTGTCTTTGGTTGTTATGATATCTCATTATCCAAATAGTTATTTTCGAGCATGAATGAGTTGAACCAACTTTCCTCACAGGACTAAATAATTTTTGGGGGCCGATGATTTTTATTGTTTTTCTTGGAATGAAATTCTTGTTTACAACGTCCGTAGAAACTGGGTTTCCAATGAGTCTCGAGAAAGTTCTATAATTCGGGACTTAACTTTTCGAAATATGTAAAAAAAATATAAAATATGTCTCATGAAGATTAATTTTAAATATAAAATTTTTAAATGATTTTTGGATTAAATTTCAGAATATAACCAAGATGGACAAAAACTAGCCATGCTTGATTAAAAAAATCTTCTTATTAAAAAAAAGTATCTTACTAATGTAATTTATTATTCAACACCTTTACAATAATAAACCAACTCCATCACAGTTAAAAATTTGCCAAAAATCATAATTGATTTCCTATATAATGCCATGATCGGGTTAGAATCAACAGTATTTTAAGTACTAAGCTATCAAAACGCGATTACATTGATTTTATAAAACATATTATATGCAACAACAACACTATTTACGATAAAACAATTTACTTAAACCTCAACAACAAAATTATTTTAATTCGATTTCCTAAACTTGCAGGATTATCTAATTATCACTAGAGTTGCGAGATTCGATTAGTAATGGTTTTCTAAGCGTATCCAAAATAATATCCTAGTAGGAAATTGACTTGTTTACCTACGCTGGCGTCATTTTAAAAAATACTTGATAGGACCGAATCAATTTTTCGCGTACGAAAGAATAAATTATTTTCATGAAAGGTGAAATGTATATGACATGTCTCACACTTGTCGTCGAACGTGGAATCGTACGACTTAATCATTCAGTCCACATACCAATAAAAAACGGCCAAAAAGTATTTCTTTTCTTTTTCATACACTTTTAGAAAATAAGTAAGGAAGGAAAGCATATGTCTTTCGTAAAACATTTTCCACATGTTTGTTGACAAATTTCCAACCGGATAGTGGCGCTAGATAAATCATACATTTTCATATAAATGGCCCCAACTGATCGGCGTCAAAATGAAAATGTTTCTATTTTTTGAGAAAAGGAATGACACTTACAATTTCAGTATAGTAAAAAACAATTTCGACAAACCAATAATACTGTCAAATTAGCCGCGTCAAAGGCCTTGTTGCGACCAGCGCCAGTTATGTGTTTGAGGTATTTGGCGAATTTGATTTATTCTTCAGCTTTACAATAATTGGCTGGTTTTTTTTATATCCGATAAATCAGAGATTATTTATTTGCTAAATCGAATAATATTTTATCTGAAAAGGCTTTTTACGGAGTTTTATACTAAAAATATGTAATTTGGGTATCCACCACGAAAAAATAATAAATTAGCGTATTATTAATTTTAACAAAAATAAGATGAAAATAATTACAAATTAATTTATTAATTACCATTTTCCATAGCGTCCGTCATATTTTCTCTCATAATATTTCAAATATGTTTTTGCTTTGAACTATCTGAAAAAAAAATCAGATGGAAAAATGATAATCTGAGAATGGTCAGAGAAAATAAAAACAAGAAATATCGGATCGATCCAATAAAATAAAAAAAACGGAAAAGGCTTTCTTTTTATCGCTCTGTGATCTCTCCGATGTAATAAAAAAACAGGCCCAATAAATCAATTCCAACATAGTTAAAAATATGTGAAAAATCACGTCCATACAAATAAAGAAGATGGCAGAAGCATTATAGCAGCAAATAGAAACTTCGCACCTTACACCAAAGGGTCAAAAAAGGTCACCCCAAAATTCACAAATTTACCACCAATAAAAGATTCTTCTGAACAAGTTTTAACCACAAATAAGCAAAAGCAAATAAATGGAACACAAATCCATCAACATAACGAGAAGTAAAAGTGCTTTCAGAAGCTAATGGAGAAGAAAGCAGCCAGCATGGATAATATGTCAGCAGAATTACTAAATGGCGACGCATCTGTAACGGTAGAATATTTAACTCCACTACTAGCAGAAGCACGGAATACTGTTAGAATTCCACAGAAACGGAAAGAGGGCTTGACTATAGCAATTCGTAATAAAGACGACCTAAGTGAATGCAAGAACTGAAGACGCATCTCCCTCCTCAACAGCGAATATCACCAACGGTCAACCAGCATATCAGAAACGAACAGGCTGAATTGGGCCATATTTTTGTGAAAATCCAAATGCTGCAGCAGTCGCAATCCCTGGCACACGTTATCACAATAAGGAATTTTTTTAGACCAGAATTGTATGCCAATGGTTTGGTCAACATGTGGTTCCAATACATACATTGTGTTTACGAGAAATGTTTTCACAACAGTTAATTTCGAAATCTGGTGATGTGGATAGGCCTCCACAGCTACCCGATTTAACAGCTCTTGACTTCTTTTTATGGAGTCATCTTAAAAGTAAGGTTTATGCAAATAAACCTAGAGAAGAAATTAGCGTGATATAGGGTGAAATGAACCAATAGAGGAAGACATTTTGCAGGCATTGTTTCAAACATAATTCCAAACAGTAAATTATCTGAAAATGTTATATATGTTAATTTATAGGCACAAAATTAGTAAACCGTTCAGGTGGATGGACACTTCTACTCAACACACGAGAAGTCAGACAAAGATGTGTTCCCTCTCCACTATACTGTTCTTAATAGTATGCTATCACTGAATTTTGTCCTAGACGTTCCATCAAAGTTGTAATATCTTAGAAGTATTTTAGACCAAAGGGGTTTTACTTCGACTTCTACCCCTACAACGTTTGAATATTAGACCCAGTGTTCCTCTAGTTTTTCCCGAAAACTTGTGTTTTCTAGATGACTTGGGTCTAGTTCAAAGTGAAAACACCTACTCTAAAAGTTGTAAGCTCTTAGAAGTATTTTAGATCAAAGGGTTTTTACTTCGATTTCTAGCGCTACAACTTTTGAATATTAGCCCCAGTTTTCCCCTAGTTTTTTCAAGTTGGATTAGGTTTAGTTCAAAGGGAAAACAACGACTCTCAAAGTTGTAGGGTCTTAGAAGTATCTTAGGACAAAGGGTTTCTATTATTCTTGAAATAAAATATTTTACACTGTTAAATTTGATTATTAATTGGAAACGTTGTTGTTGTGTTTAGGAAAAGTAAAAACAAACTTCAAGTTGCGAAAATTCGGCAAAACATCCCTGAATGGCATTTAGCACAGGAAGTCGGCCTCTAAATTGACTTTTGAAAAACCAAGATATTGGACTAAACACGGACATACACCCATTACCATCAACGAAAACCCCATCGAGGATGTTGACCAGGTCGTACCTTAGTAAAAACAAGCGAAACTGAAGAGGATATCAACCAAAGCAACAACAAAACAAGAAGTACATTCAATATGATATACATGATATGACCCCCTATTCTTGGAATCGGTGAAATTTCCGCATTCAGAATATAATTTGCTTTAAATTCTTTTATAAATGGTCTTTCAAAAGTCGCGCCTAAATGTAGATTAGATTAAATTTTTTCTGTACGCGTATTTTGATCCAGAATTGGGAGACGAAACCACAAATTTGTGTATACGTCTACGACGTATAATACACAATTTTGAATACGTGTGCTGTCATTTCTTACGCGTATTATACGTCGTATACGTATACACAAATTTATGGTTTCGTCTCCCAATTCTGGATCAAAATACGCGTACTGGTGTTTTTTTACTTTTTGTAAAAATATGGCTTTTAACAATTATATGTGAAAAATAACGTCCACCACGGGAACGTCTACGCAGGCTTCTATAAGAAAATCAAAATTTTTAAGAACTCGCTCACACATTACCGCATTAACTTGATCAATTTTTCGTCCGAATGTTATTTTTCAGCTGTGCAATTGTTGTTGGTTTATTCACATAGACTTTACTTTTCAAGAAACCCAAAAAAAAGTAATCTAATGGCGCTAAATCGCATGATCTAGGTGGCCAGTTTATGTCACCAGTACGTGAAATTAATTGGCCTGAAAACTTAGATCGCAATAGCTGGATGTTTTAGAAAGTTCTGCGTAAAAATCTGTTTGTTTTAATTTTTGTGTTAATTGAATTTTGTAAGGATGCAAATGCTTTTATAGAAAATTCGCCAAACAGTCGATAGATGAATGCGTAATTGCTAAGACGGTGTGATATCGATGGTTAAGGTTCCTCCATGACACTTTTAGCTACAGAAGCAATGTTCTCATAGAAACGCCCACTTTTTGATCTGCCCGACCTTTTTCGATCCTCGAAAAAAACAGTCTCTTTAAACTTTTTGACAAGCCTTGGAATTGTTGACTCATTTGGATGATTATTTACACCAAAAACGAATTTTACGATACGCATTTTTTAAAGATCGATGATTTTCATAATAAGTTTGAATAACTTTAATGCGTTCTTCTAGCGTGTATGTAACCATCGCTAAAATTCTACATCTGCCTACTTGACAAATGTCAAAGATGACATAAAAAAGGTTGCGTTTAGAAATTATTTACTACTGACATCTAGATGTGACTTTTGAAAGATCCTTTATTTTTCGAATTTTTTCACCGACGACTTTAATCGTTTTTTCGCAAGTTTTCTATTTTTTATTTCTCTACTAAGGCTGCGAGCCAATAGTCGGGTAAATCGTTTACTATGGTAAAAATTGAATTCGATCAGCATATAGAATTTATGAAAAATAAATGAATTTACCGAAAAATTTACTTAAAATTAACGTTTACCCGAATATTAGCCCGCAGCCTAAGGAAATAATTCCGTATCGATTTATCCAGTCGAAATTCTTGCCTTAGTGGGGAAATGAATAATAGAAAACTTGCGCACAAATTTGCAAAAACGATAGAGTAGCCGGCGAAATGAAGTCGCTTGAGTCAAATTGACTCCTGTATTGCACATACCATCGACATGAATTCTGCTTCTGTTGTCGAAAGTGCGACAGTGTGTTGACGTTTTGATCCCCAAGAAAAAGCTGCACCCTGCATGATAAAAACATAGCCGGTGGTCGATTTTCTTTTGTCGAGCTTCGAAGATTTCTCATAGACCAACTTTTTGTCGATCGTTGCTTTCAAATATCGCATCACGCGCTTCACTGCTGCCCAATGTGCCTTTCCAGGATCTTTGCTATATCGACTCAACAGATTTACTGTATAGCAAATATCCGGTCGAGTTATCTGCGCTGCGAATAACAAACTACCTGTTGCTTGCATATATGGTACGTTTGACATCTTTCGTCGTTCATCACACGACTTTGTACACATGCTCGATGAAATTTTCTGATTTAAATTCAATGGTGTAGCAATTGGATTGCAATCACTCATACCGAAACGATTTAGAAGTTCCGATATGTACTGCGACTGGTCAATTAAAATTGTACCAGCTACTCTGTCATGAGTGATACGAATTCCCAATGCGGACGAAGTATCATCCAAATCTTTCATCTCGAAGTGTTTACATAACTCGTCCTTTGACAATCGTTCTCGGATTTCGTCATTAGAAAAAATCAATACGTCATTCATTTAAATAGCAATAAATATCATTTTGTTACAATTCACCATATAGTAGATGCATTGTTCTGCAATCGAACGTTTCAGGCCAAATTTAACCAGCACCCCATTCAGTTTCTCGTTCCATACACGACTTGATTGCTTTAAGCCGTATAACGATCTGTGTAGCCTGCTCGAATCATTGATAAATTCTTCGGGTTGACACATGCATATTTCTTCCTTCAATTCGCCGTTGAGAAAAGCTGTAACTGCATCCATGTGACGAATGTTTAGATTGAATTTCGCTGCAACTGCCATTAGGAATCGAATCAATGTATACTTTACAACTGGAGAAAACGTTTGATGGTAGTCGACACCATGCTGTTGCGAAAAACCTTTCACTACCAATCTCGCCTTGTATCGCATAACTTTACCGTCTGCATTGCTCTTAGTTTTAAACACCCACTTGATTTTAATCAGTATTTTGTCACGAGGTAAATCGACCATAGCCCAAGTTTGATTGTCATGCAACGATTTAATTTCTTTCATTTCTCCACAAATCAGCATTTGAACTCGACAATGCTTCTGCAACGGTTTCAGGATCACCTCCTATAATTTCATTTGTCAAGAAATTATAACGTATTGTATCCATATTTCGGATACGTTCGGAAGTACGAACTTCTATCGGTGTTTCTACAGCTTCATCAGGAACATATAATTCGTCACCATCATTGCCTGATGTTACGTGACTCTAGGATATGTCATTAACGCTATTTTCAACAGTTAAATCCTTCACTTCAGTTTGATCACCAGACTTCTCAACGATAATAGAAGATTCAGCATCACGCACGCCACCTGAATTGATATTGGTGTCAACTTCATATTTATCACTGGTCAAGATCACTGCCGGCGAAAAATAAGAACACCAGGCAAATCCAAATTGAGCGCAAAATAAAGAAACGAAAGTGGAGATGGATTAGAAACACACTAAGGAAAGGGCCTAATGATATAAAAAAATTGTCACAGGAATGAAATGCACAAAAGAAAAAAGTAAGAACACCAGGAATGACCTGGAAAAGAACATTGTTAGCAGTAGCAAAACAACTCGGTAAAACATGGGAAGAACTGAAAGCAATAGCCACGAATAGATCAAGATGAGCCAGTCTAGTAAGGGCGTTTACTAGATGGGCTTTATCATAGCTTAAAGAATAAAAAACATACATAGTATAGTTAAAACCAAGAGGTATCGGGATACATGGCCAGACAACTGTGGTAACCATATATTCTAATCACATATCATAGATACACAATCTCGCAAACTCATCGCTAACTCATCACTCTGTACCTGTAAACAGACAGACATTGATTCCAAGAAAATAAAATGTTTTTATTTATTTTTGATGTTAAATCTTTTTGAAGGTAGGTTCAAGGTCACTCTGTTTTTTTTACGAAAATATTAATTTTGTTGGTATTGCGAAATTTTATTCTGCCTTTTTTCATGCAACTTTTATAAAAATATTTTTTTTTTTGGACTTTTGATGTTATTGATCAAAATACTTAGAAATTTAGCGTACTTCCAATCGGTTACCAACCTTGTCCTTGCCAATTATCATAATATGTGTTATGGGATGGAAGACATCTGCTTTGACAAACAACATCATTGGCCTGTTAATGTGTAGTATGAAACAATTGGTTTATTGGTCTAAACTTAAATGGACCGAAATATGTTAATTTTTCAAACTACGATTTGCCGGGATTTCTTTAAACGTAGAATAACACATCATGAGAGAGTGAACTTGTGAATTCAACTCAACCGATAATCAGCACATCATTGAACAAGTGAAAAAGATGCAATGGATACATTTATCGTGCATCGCTACAGCTGTAGGTCACTAATTTCCACTTTACCGACATACATACATAGTTTGCTTTTCTAGATTATACGGAATACGGTTTATAATGGGGTGAACTGTGTAAAAATGCCTAAAATTTTTGGAAAGTATGCTAAACTTTTTTTTTTTTTTTAATAATTCAAAATTTTTTTTAAGCCTAAATATTTAACGACGGCAATGGTTTAGAAAATGGTAAATGTGTACTATAAAATTATCTAAAAACCACATAAAAAAATACAATTATCAATATAAATTTAAAAAGCAAAAATAAAAAAATTCATAATATTTTGTTAAAAATTCGAAAACTTGTAAATGTTTAACAAGTACAAAAATCTCATTTAATTTTTTGCCAAAGAGTTACTAAGACGTTTGATTTTGCCTACAACACTTATGTTAAATTCTTTTATAAAAAAAATTATCTGGAGGATAATATTAACACATAAACTACTAACAAAAGTGAAAGTAAAAGTGTTACAAAAACCCATTAAATTACGAAATATTTTATTTGTTGTGAATAAAAATTGTTAATAATTTTCCAGTAACAAAACTTTTTGGCGGTCTAAAATCTTCGATTCCCGACAAAATTTGATCGAAGCCAGATTTTATGATTCTGATATTTCTAAATCTATTTTAAAGGAGTCAACCCTTATTTTGACTGGCGGCACCGTAATCAACATTTATTAACAAAAAAATAGCAGTGAATTTCTTGGTAGGCTTCTTTGGTATTTAAAAGGCAATTCTATTGAAATCATTGCGATCCAACTCAACAAGAACCTCAGAAACGTAACCTACTTAGATTATGTACAATAAATAATAATTCTTCAAAATCCTTTCCTTTATTTTGCTTTTCATATTTTGTGTAGCAACAAGCACTTAGCAGGTTTTTCAGTATTCTAAAAATTTTCATCGAAAAAGTCCGTAAAAATAACCTTTCTACGGCAAAAAAAAAAACACAGAAAATCTCTTTATGCTTCAATTAACTAAAAAGATTAAACTGAAATTGATTTAATGGACTAAATCCAATTAAACGATTTTCTTGCTCACATATACAGAAAAACGTATTACCAAATGGTTTTCTTTTATTCAAATGTATATTTCCATTTTGGTATGCCAGACTTCATTTTAAATTTTATATATATTTTGCAAAACAGAAAACAAAAAATTAATCCAAAAAACCAAAGATTTACCTTTTTTTATTTTTGTGTTATTTCTGCACAGCACAAACACACATACACACACAAAAACTTTTCTATTTAATGTAAATGGTTTAAAAACGACATGTCACAGACATTTCTTATTCCTATATGTATGAAAGATAAAAAGTTTTCCTTTTTTTCTGACATTATTCTGCCTTACTAGAATATAATAAAGCAGAGAAATAATAACGGAAATTTTATATAGGGGTTTTATATTTTAGCTTTATATACTACACTGGCGGCCAAAAAATTGGATTTATACATTTTTGTAAGCAAAACACCTTTTCTAAACAGAAAGTGTACTGACCAAGTTGTTTAGCCCCGCAGGATAGTCATTGACGAAAATTATCAGCAAATGGAACTAGTTTCGTTTTAAGCATGTCTGAAATAAATTGTATGTGATATATCTGAAATGAATTCTATACGATATGTCAGACAAAAATTTGACATTAAATGAAATGCAATATTTTTAATTTCTCACAATTGTTTACTTACGCCATTTTATAAAGTACGTGATAAAATAAGAAATACAGAAGAGTTGTCATATAGGTTTTGTTTAAGGCGTTACCATGAAAGTTGAAATGTATATGACATGTCTCATCCTTGTCGTTGAACGAGAACAGTCATTTGGCGAATTATTTGAGAAATTGATGTGACTAGCCTTAAATTAGTCATTTATTCATACATACCATCAAAAAATTGACGAAAAGCCACTTTTTTTCTTTTTCATTTCAACTTTAAGGTTGAATTTTATGTAACAGTCAGTAAATGTACTGACAAGTTTATTAAAAACCATCAAAGAAGGTGAGGTTTTGTAATGGGTATTTTAAGTAGTAACCAGAGTTAGTTTACATTGTCATGTTTAGTCCCTAAATTAGGTTAGGTAACTTTTTTGTGTGGACTGACAGGTTGATATAAAATGTGATGTAAACTACAGAGACCTAAAGGGTTTTAGCGTTAAGAAGTAAATGTTGGTAGTGGCATTGATGTTAACTAAACATATCGGCATACAATTTAGTTTTATTGTTATTAAATTAGTCAATTTAAAAAATTTAAGACTGAATTTAATTTAGAAAATGTTACTGGAATTATTTATGAAGAAAATATGAACAAAAGCAATGCTTTTTAAAGTGTTACTCAATAGATGGTGCACATAAATCATAGTATGGTGACCTATAACTTTTGCGTTGGAAACGGTTGCTAAGTGAACCAGAATTTATCCTTATTTAGGTTAGCCGACGAAATTTTTTCACAATCTAAAGTATCTCAGTCTGTGTGCTCATTTCCCCGAAAAAATATTGTAAAGTTAGATATAAACAAAAAAAATTATATTTCACTCATCTTAGGTTTTTGTTCCCTATATCTAAGACCTAAAACTGATACAGATTCTTGCTGAAAGTTTTATATGTTATCAAACTTTTCTGACTAATGCTGTGTGCCTCAGGTCGGTTTTTTCAACAAAATTATGAACTAAACTAAATTGCTCAGTAATTCACAATAAAAATTCATAGGTGGCAGTAACAACAACAAAACAAGCTGTGCCTGACTATTCGAAATACTAAATTTTCGAATTTTCATGGATAAACGAAATATTAAATTAAATTTAAATAATGGAATATGATATGGTTGCATTATCTGCAAATGTTTTTATAAACTACGAAATGTTTAAAAAAAACCAAACTCAAAAATTGTTGCCGGGCAAATATAAATAAATATTTTCGTACCGTTGCAACCTAGCGGAATTTGGCTCCATACAAAATATTTACATGTAATACGTTTTTGACTCAAAATGATATTTTAATTTGACATGTACAAAGTATATTAATTTGTCGGATCAGAGCTATATGGTTTTGAGATTGCCAGATCTATACGTCACTTTTCGCAAAATACGAACCAAATCGTACCGTTGCAACCTAGTGAAATCTGGCTCCAAACAAAATAGTTACATATAATACGTTTTTGACTCATAATAATATTTTAATTTGACATGTAAAAAGGATTAATTTGTCGGATCAAAGCTATTTGGTTTGTTCATATTTTACCGAAAGTGACGTATAGATCTCAAAACAATCTCAAAACCATATAGCTCTGATCCGACAAATTAATACTTTTTACATGTCAAATTAAACTATTATTTTTAGTCAAAAACTTATTACATGTAAATATTATGTTTGGAGCCAGATTTCGCTAGGTTGCAACAGTACGATTTTGTTCACATTCTGCGAAAAGTAACGTATTGATCTAGCAATTTCAAAACCATATGGCTCTGATCCTACAAATTAATGTTTTTTACATGTCAAATTAAAATATCATTTTGATCAAAAACGTATTACATATAACTATTTTGTTTGGAGCCAGATTTCGCTTGGTTACAACGATTCGATTTTGGTCATATTTTGCCGAAAGTGACGTATGAATCTGGCAATCTCAAAAACGTATAGTTCTGATCCGACAAATGAATACTTTTTACATGTCAAATTAAACTATTATTTTGAGTCAAAAACTTATTACATGTAAATATTATGTTTGGAGCCAAATTTCGCTAGGCTGCAACGGTACGATTTTGTTCATATTTTGCGAAAAGTGACGTATGGATCTGGCAATCTCAAAACCATATAGCTCTGATCCGACAAATTAATACTCTTTGAATGTCAAACCACAATATTATTTTGAGTCAAAAACGTACCACATGTAAATATTATGTTTGGAGCCAGATTTCGCTAGGTTGCAACGGTACGATTTTGTTCATATCTTACCGAAAGTGACGTATGAATCTGGCAATCCCAAAACCATATAGTTCTGATCCGACAAATTAATACTTTTTGAATGGCAAATTAAAATACTATTTTGAGTGAAAAACGTATTACATGTAAATATTATGTTTGGAGCCAGATTTAGCTAGGTTGCAACAGTACAATTTTGTTCGTATTTTGCCGAAAGTGACATGGATCTGGCAATCTCAAAACCATATAGTTCTGATCCGACAAATTAATAATTTTTTTCATGTTAAATTAAACTATCATTTTGAGTCAAAAACTTATTACATGTAAATATTATGTTTGGAGACAGATTTCGCTAGGTTGCAACGGTACTTTTTTGTTCATATTTTTCGAAAAGTGACTTATGAATCTGTCAATCTCAAAACCATATAGCTCTGATCCGACAAATTAATACTTTTTACACGTCAAATTAAAATATTATTTTGAGTCAAAAACGTATTACATGTAAATATTTTGTTTGGAGCCAATTTCGCTAGGTTGCAACGGTATGATTTTTTCGTGTTGTTTTAATTTGAGATATGTGTTTTCCATCTTATAACCAAATTATAATTATTTGACAAATTCACATTATTTTAATTCGGAAAACACACAAAATAAATGTAAAAATTTAATAAAATGAAGTAAAATAATTTTTAAATTGGCTAATACAATTTAAAAATTATTTTACTTCATTTTATTAAATTTTTACATTTATTTTGTGTGTTTTCCAAATTAAAATAATTTGAATAATTTTTATTTTTCATATAATTAAATTCGGGGATAACTTCACATAAGAAGTCCATTTGGAATGAAATATAATATAAAACTGGCGGGGCTAACTTCACACGTGAGTTAGAGGGATACAATTATGTTGGTGTTGCCTGATTAATATTTTTTAATTTCGGGTATAGAATCCGGGGATAACTTCACATACGTCATAATTTAGTCAAAAAAAAGACAACCTGAGGCACACAGCATACATTTAGAATTAGTCAATTGCGTATAGTACGTCCGAAAATGTCCTAACCCACAACAACAAATATTAAGGACATTCTAAGATAAACTACACGCCTATGGATTGACATGGTATACATTCTGCGTGGATTGGTTACTTGAGCGAGACATTAATTCAGTGTAAATTAGCCAATCATCATCACATTTTTTACTGTAAAAAAGAACCATCAAAATTGTACCTGATACGCGTGTCTCATTTTTTGGTTACGTTTCTCGCTAAAACTACAATTTACATCGACAAGGAGTCCTCGTACAGAAATTTCCATAGCACCGTTTTCAGGGAATTCTCTATAGAACGGCAAATTTGGATTTGAGAGTAAAATATCGGGCAAATTCGTTTACAGTCTCAAGCAGCCATAAAAAACAAGATAGATTCCAGTATCGAAAATAAAACAAATTTTCCTTCAGTTAAAAACAAAATTATTTGTTAGAAAAGTGTTATTTCACCAAGATACGTTCAAAGAAGCATTCAAATCTGGGAAATTTTTCGAAAAAAAATTTCTGTTCCGATTTTTGTTTTTCGCAGTGTAGTTTAATGACATTTATAAAATTTAGTGACATCTAGGTTTAACTTAGGTTGTATAATTACGAATAATATGAACACAGTGATGAGTCTTAAGTTAGTCTTTGGTAAGTCTTGGTTAAAACGCGGTACGAGATAGAATAATAGCCAAAGTTAGTATCGGGAAAATTGTAAGTGTTGTTAAAGTGAATATAGTGGGAATATTTCTGGTATTTACGGGAGTGGTAAATGTTCAGTAAATATTAGGAATTTTTCCAGAAATATTTCCCGATATACTCGGGAAAATTCTGGAAGCGGTGTAAAGTACTAGAATTCATATAGTAAATCTTCAAAACGGAACCTGTGTTCATCACAATCCTGTTATTCGAACTGGATTTAACTGGGCAAATTCGAAACAATATGTTTGAAAGAACGTCTGGAAATAAACGATTATCTGGTGTAGATGGAAAAATTAGCATTTCGGCAATATTGTTGTTTTTCAATAGTTTAAGACCCAAACTGGTAATTTTTGTATTTAGTCAATCTAAAACGATAAATACTAACTACCTTCTAGTCTAGATCTTCCAGCGATAATCACAAAATGATTGCGAAAGCTCTAACCGATCAAAGTTACCCAAATTTTCCTTGCAGTCGCAGTATGATCTTATCTAACAGAAACAAACCGCATAGGGTGAAGTACCTAGTCATGAGCCTCCATAAAAATAATTTTCATTTTGATTTGATCGTTAGCTTTCATTTTACACATTTTACACATTTCTAAAGCTTTTCTTGCAATAAATTGTGAATTGTGACATTAATTAATTGATTTTACATTTCGGTTTAGAATATGCCTTTTTTTATAACCTAATTATGAACCCTTTATAAATCAATATTATTAAAATATTGTAAAAGAAAACACTTTAGGTGCCTAAATACCTATAGCTATATTTAGGTACAAGACTTTTATTTTATTCAATATATACATAATTAAACACCTAAAACTTTATAAAAAATATTTAAAAATTTAATAAAAATCAGTTTTAATTCTCTCAAAAATAAAATAATTAGGCTTAATATTCAAATTCAATATTGCATGAATTCATTTTAAAGTATTTCTGGGTTTCATAAAACAAAAACGAATTACAAAAATATTGTCTGCCAACGCATGTCAACAAATCGCAATTTCACTTTTGGATAAGCAATTTGCGCTTAAGAAACACAGCCCCCAGGTCTCGATTTGATGTGTCCATCTAATTATTTTAAAAGGTTACACACGTGAGGCTCTGGCGCTCTAGTTTCTACAATTTTGTTGGTGAGTGAATAGGTTTCGTCTCGCAGATGTTATCTACAAAATACTAAAAAGTTAACATTACTTCTTTATTTAAATTAGTATAAAATATATCAAATTGATACATTTATGAGACCTGAGATTATTAAATGTAGAGTTGTAACACGATTTTTCTCCTTTTCACATATAATTTTTGGATTTTGACTCACATTAAGCTTTCGGTTTTTTTTTTATTTTCGTGTGTTGTTGTTTTCATCAATTCGCTTACATTTATCATCATTGGTTTTTGTTTTAAATTTTGTTTTTTCAGCTTTTCGTTCTTTTTTGTATATTCGGCGTGTTAAACACTTTTAAAAAGCTTTCTATTTCATTATTTTCATTTTCGTTCTCAATAAAAACCATTCGAATGTCAGATGAATCAATTCATTCTGCAGTCTTCATTAAATATTTTAATTTAAATCATATGTAATTATTCAGCTTTTTTATAATTTCCACTTACATCAGCATCAAAGCGGTCCACATGATTGGTTCCACATGATTGGTTGTCATGGTTAAAATCCAAATTTGGTTCTCCTAGTTCGGAGATGGCTTGTGTGTTCCCATTATTTATATTAGTATCCTAAATTTTAATCAAAATTTATCAAAATACAAACCTAGTGTTTGTAATTAAGTTATTAGCCGTATTTCTTGACGCCCTGAACTGATCCGCTTCAGTTCAAATTTCATGAAACAACGCTATGGCGCTTACTAGATTTCATTTCAAAATTTAGGGTCCAAAACAAAATTTGGATCAAGTTTTCCATATAAAATTTGAACTGATCTTGATCAATGGGTGTCATGAAATACAGCTATTGTTACGTAAAATATCTATTTACAATTAATGAATGTTCCGAATCTCCTCTTAACACATCATACAGGTTGACTGACACGGAGTGTTACCAACTTCAGACTGTCATTGCTGATAAACCAGTGATGACAGAGCGCGCAAATTTACACTTCATTCCATTGTTTACAAGCGTACAGAAGCATTTTAGTGGGAATTATTCAGAAAAAAAGCTACCCGCAATGGAATTCAAGCGTAATAGTGTGATTGCTCTATATATGACTCGAAAACCACACCCGCAGATTGTTAACCAGTTGAAACATCTGCATGCGAATAAAATGTTTGTGTATCGCACCATAAATCGTTATAACGATACTGGCAGCATTCCAAAACGCCGTAGCGGCAGAAAAATGGCTCGTGAGGCGAATATTTCGCTCGTACGGATGCAACACATATTGAAAAATCATCTTGGACTAAAGGCCTTGAAGCTCCATAAAACACATGGTCTCACCGATGCTCAAAAAAATATAGAGTGGAAAGAGCAAAGGAGTTGTTACGCTTGCACGAAAGAGGCGATTTGCCGAATTTGGTTTTCTCCGATGAGTCACCGTTCATTATTGAGCAATATGTGAAAAAGCAAAACGACCGGATTTACTTGCCCGGCCGTTCTACTGAAAATTTGGACCAACGGATTGCCTGCCACTCGAAACCAAGCGGCGCCGATGGTTTAGGCCGCCGTAGCGGCCGAAAGCCGTTCACTGCTCGTTTTTTTGGGCCGTGGCATCAAGATAAATGCTCAAATTTATTGGGATCATGTGTTGGAAGGAGCCTTGAAGTCTTGGGCACAAAAACATTTCGGCCGCAGAGCCTGGACGTTTCAACAAGACACGGCGCCAAGTCATAAAGCGCGCGGCAATCAAGATTGACTGAGAAACAACGTTCTGCGGTTCATTTCCACTGCCCAATAGCCACCAAATTCACCGGATGCAAATCCGTTATATTTCTCGGTTTGGAGTATTTTAAAGAGCAAGGTTGGTACAAACAAATTCTAAAGTGTCGATTATCTCAAGCAAGCGCTTCGTCGTGAATGGACCAAAATACCGCAGAGCCACTTTCTTGCTGCATGCAATAGCTTTGTCGACCGTTTGAAGGCCATAATCGCGGCTAAGGGTGACCAAATCGAAAACTGCTAATGCAATTCGAAAATTTAAATATTTGTAAACATTTTTTACTTTGATTCAATAAAATTCATCACAAAAATAAAAATTCTGTGGCGTTTTGTTTTGGTATTACTTCGTGTCAGTCACCCTGTATATATTTTTTAGTAATATAAAATCTTCGAAATATGTACAGCTACTCCACCCAAATGTTTATAACTGCCTCATTTTGTAAGGTCTAATAATTTTAGTAAATTTAGTAAGGTTTATTATATTGATGTTTGCGTGGTCTGTCATTACATCTCCAATAACATTTACATTAGGAGTAGGATACGATTTTCCGAGGCATTTGGAATAGTCTGTACATTTGAATCGAAAGGACAAAGTCCGCAAGCTTGAAAACCGTTGGTTATTTTTTCTCGTTTTATATATTTGTCTACAACTTTTTTCGACAAAGGCGCAAAATGTTTTTTGTAAATTGTTCATCCAAATTTGCCATTCTCCACAACTAGATTTCTTTCGTTCAACCCAATTTAACTGGCCGAAAGATGGCAACATTTGCTGGCTGCAGGATTCGGATATAGACATTTTAATGTAATTTGCGCTCATGACAAAATTTTTATAGAGCGTGAGTTTTATGATCTTCGAAATATAGGGCAACTGGAAACTTTACTTTCTTGTCTAATAACGTAGGATAAAAAACTTCCTTGGTATGCGATGAAAAAGCTTCAGAGGTTATTCACTCTGAATCAGAATCCAATACATCTTTGGAAATGCGTTCATATTGAAAAACAACACAACTGAAAACCGGATTCGTCTGCATTAAAATTTCGAGATAGGTGTTTAAGTACATCAACTAAATTTTTTGATTTTAAATATTCTTCAATATGAAAAACCATCCTCGATCTTTTTCTGAAATGCAGACACTTGAGCTAGTTACTGCTTCTGGGGTTCTGAATGATATCTCTTGATGTCTTTTAAGAAATCCATGCTAACATTTACTATCAGGAAAGTTGTTATTGAACATAATTTTCTCTTGGACAACAATCCAAAAATTCCTTAACAAGTCCTCGATCTTCCTGTCTTTTTCTCGGAAAGCCTCTCGCGTGGTTCTCAAAAATCCAGTTAACTATTTTGGTTTCTTCAGATGTTTGTGTTAGTACGAGCAATATACCCATACTACTTTTATTAGGTCGAGGGTGTATACGATTTTGTAGTGTACCTTGTGAAATATTATAGCGTTTAGCTGCTGCATGAATAGAAGTGCCGGTTCTAATAACCTTAAGTTAATCGGTGGTTAGTTGGTGGTTTTAGTCCAAGTCAAAAGTTTAGTGTTCAAAAATACTCAAATAAATAAATCAAAAGGTCCCTTTCTAGATTTGTTTATAAAATATACTTTTTCACCACACACAAGAAGTGTCTCTTCACATTGAAATATCTTGTCTAAATTAATTTCAATGCACAACGGACGCAACGAGAATTGATAAGAAAACATAACCTATATTTCAATAATTAAAAAAATATGTTTATAAAATCGTAAAGAGACTTAATTATTGAGAAACTAGCTTATTAAGAGCTCATTACTAGTGGTGTTCTCATGACGGGATAGTTCACCCTATATTGGTTACCAGTTTACGTTTTTGAGATAGTGATAATCTGAAAATTAATTATTTGGCCACAAAAAATCAAAATATTATTTAGATAATTCTAAACGATATTCTCCTTTAATTTTCTTATTAGATTCGTAAGGTTTCCAATCCAAAATTCAATGAAACCTGGCACAAATATTTTTATATTAACTTGTAACGAAGTGAACAAGAACCACCCGTCCATCATTGACTAATGTTAGAATCTTGTTGAAAATGTAAAATCGTTGTACAAACCAAATTTTATAACGATTGGTTATGAAATGGCCAAGTTTAATCCATCCATGATGCTATATTTTTGTCCAAAAGGCACTCCACTCAACCAAATTATATCACAATTCGTTAAGCAATGGTGACAATAGATGAAACATTGTAAAATTAAAATAATTTCATAAACCGAGTTTTTTTACTTAGGAGGTCAATCAAACTGTCACTTTAAGGAATAAGGTTTTATACCACTGTGGCACTATTCTGGTAATTCCCCGGGAATAAGGAACTTTGGAAAGAATTTATATGTAATTTCTGTTCAGTTATTTTTTTTCCGGCCTACCGAGGAGAAAAGTTTGATGTAAATATTTATAAATTGTCCTGGAAAATTATGCCCAATTTAATTTTGTTTTCAAAAAAATTAACACCAACTTTTTACCTCAGTATGCCTGAAAAAAAATGTTTATATAAAAATTACATATAAATTTTTCCCTAGCTCCCTATGCCCGGGGAATCACCAGAAAAGTGCCACTGCACTCGGAAAAGAAATATGATAAATACATGATGCATTTATCATATTATAATAATAAAAATCATTATAAAATTATTCAGCTATGCTACACACAATTTTGGTTTCTGGAATCAAACTATTGCGCAATAGATTTTAATTTTTAATTTTAAACCCTTATTTTAAATTAAATCATTAAATTTTTTTGTCTTGTTTTATTCTTTTCTCTCGAAAATAAAATTTAAACAAAAATCTACATCTCAAAAATGTCCTTAAATTTTTTTATTTTCATTTCAATTTTTTTCATTTCGGATTCACGGACAAAAATTTTATTACGCAGCTGCGACGTAAAAATTTTGACCGTGAATCCGAAATGAAAAAAATTGAAATGAAAATAAAAAAAAGACGGGAAAGGTTCGGAGCCGAACTCTTTAAGCATTTTTGTAGCCTATAAAGAACTTCTATACCGTGTGATTGGCGTATTTTAAATATTACGACCACCCACTCCCATACCCACCTAACACCATCTACACCCAGCCGAACCACATACCACCACAATCAACCACATACCACCACATCTAAACATTATTACCATCCCCCACCCACTATCCAATTAAAACCCCAAAACCCATCTCACCCGCACCACCCTATACCGTACCACCCATATTATCACCTCCATACCCATTTCCACGCACACACACAACCCAAACAAACTCTCATCCACAAAATCCCAAATTCTCACACCCAACCCAAAACGCCTCATCCCACCCCCTCCAACTCCCATACCACCACTCCTACCACCCCCATAACTACACCACCCACACAAACCCACATCTAGACGAGTTATATTCTTATTCCACATTTACATGCTCGATGAAATCAAAATAGAATAGAAAAAAATTTAAAAAAATCTATCAATTTTGAGGAGGGGGGTTAACAAACCCCTACATATCTCCGAACACCCTAAACACAAAAATGTCCAAATCAATAGGGATCATTCCCAGGAATTGCTTGAACTTTTAGTGAAAAAATTAAGTTGATATCTCCATCCGTTCTCAAGTTATCGTGCACACAGACGGACAGACGGCAAACCGAAACCATATAGCATTTTTTTAACAAAAATGCTTAAAAATTTACGGACATTTTTGAGATGTAGATTTTTGCTTAAATTTTTTTTTCGAGAGAAAAGAATAAAACAAGACAAAAAAATTTAATGATTTAATTTAAAATAAGGGTTTAAAATTAAAAATTAAAATCTATTGCGCAATAGTTTGAATCCAGAAAACCAAATTATAGTGTAGCATGGCTGATTGTGATATTCCCTATTATACAATAATTAGAAATACTATTAATTTAATTATGCAAATCAGTGAAAACGGAGCTTATTATTATTATGATACTTGTAATCATATTCATCTCCTATGATTAAGGTAAACATACTGCATGATTAAATTTCGATTCGTTTAATAATTTTTAGTGTATTTATAAAAAATTCGCTATCTCATTGGGTGATTAATTCATATGTAAACACTATCCAAATTTTACTTTGTAGTTTCATGGCGATTACCGGAATATAACAAAAGTTAATAAAATTTTGAGATGGTGACAAATAAAATTTTCGGTATGCTCACGACGAAGAAAATAAATTCCGGATATAATGTAGTATAGTAGTATCTATATTTTTCTCTCAGTATTGTCATAATAATTCTTATTAATTGGGTTGATTATTCTCATCATAATAATTACATATTTAATCAATGGTTAATCCAATCATAATCCAATCATAGTTTGTATGATAAATTTCATCATTGGTTGTATCATAATATGATATCCTTAATCATTGTTTGTAATCATAACAATGATGGTCACTTTTATGACCAGCTCAATCATATTTTTTTTTCCTGAGTGTGGTTAAAAATGAAAAATAAAATTCCGCTTCTTTTGTGATAGTGCGGCCACTTGTAGAGGAGTAGCGTTATCTCTTATTTACAGCTGGTAAAACACGCTGTCTTATACAGCATAATAATTGATCGTTTTTTAGTTTTGCTGACTTGGTGATGAACTGATGACAAATTATGTTTGTGAGAGTTTTTCTATTTGCCACTTTGTTATGCAGTATTTTTATTACACAACTTTTCTCATGCCCTAAAAATCTTAAACCTAACAAAGCAACTGGTTGATAATAGTGGCGATTCCTTTAGTTTTTAAAACGGCTGATATTTGATCATTATTTGTTCAGTATGGGTTTCGTATAAGAGTCACTCTTCAGGTGGTCTTATAATGATTTATTTCATCGACTCTGAAGGAAATTATTCATAAGTTAGGAGAGGATCTGCTCTCGATAATTGGCTTACATTTTAATTAGACATTGCTATTTTTTTTAAGTCGACTCAAAATAAGTTATTGGACGATTCTAAATTTGTATATGGTTGATGGTCAGAAATGCGATTACTTTATCTCTAATTAGACCACCCTTATGTCTTAGTAATCGTGTAATTCTCGAGAGGGGTAGATTACATTTAGTAAAATTTAATCCAAATGAATTTTCATCCTGACTCTTTTGTTGGAAGTCTTAAAATAGCATCCGGTATTTTTCGGATTTGCTAGTTCCTTTGCACCACTGCTTAATGTTTTTGACGCGTTCAATGAAAATAAAGGTAAATTTGGTTTAAGCAGTTATTTAAAAGATGGTTAAAACAGTCTAACTTAATTTCATAAATAAACAAAAATCCGTTTAAAATAGTTGATTTTTTAGAATTTGACTGCATGAATAGTAATGGATCAAATTTTTTGTCCACGAGTGTGTATATTTCGTTTTAATAGTAGACAGAAAACAAAATCGCCGACTAAAATGAAAAATTAAAGTTGGAAAAAAAGAAACTTTCGGAAAAGGAGTAATGCCAAAGCAGCAGCAACAACACCAAATGAAAGTTTCTAAAACTTTTGTTCTATTTTTAAATGTTTTTTTTCAATTAAATTTCAAAGTGGAAAAATTGTTATTTAACTAAAAAACTTATTAATGTAGTTGGTAATTTTTTATTCGGAAAATATCATAACACCCACTGTTGAGTTTCCCATTAAAAATAATTGAAACAAAAAAATTACTACATATATAGCTAGAGACACATAAGATAGCCAACTATAGAGAGAAATTATTAAAAAAATTGTTTTAAATTCTTAAAATTGTGACATTTTCCGACCGAAACAAAAAATATTAAATTTTCTAAAAATTGAATAATTCGGTTCATATTTTATATTTTGGTAATTTTTTGTGCCTTTCGATATTAAATAATTTAATAACTCAAACCTTTTTGGAATTATGACACACCAAAATACCAAAATAGTATAAAATGGGAAAGGAAAAATTGGAAAACCCAAAATATAAAAAGAAGAATAAACTTTTTTTTTTTTATTTAGTATAGTGGAAATGTGGATGGTTGTTGATTTTCTCTTAACAGTTTTTTATAATTTATTACGCCGAAATATTTTGGAAAACAAAACTTGAGAGAGCTTATACCAAAGTTTTTTTTTGAACTTTTTGTATATAGGGTGCGAAAATTTATTTCGTAATTATATCGACTCATATTTCGGTAAATTTCAGACTCATTTTTCGGCAAATACTAAATTAGATCAACTTTAACCTATTAAAGCTACCACCCAAGTAAATAATTTACTGTTTTTTACTTTAAATTTAAAATGCATTTTTATTTTAAAACATTTACATATGCCACTATAATACATTTGCTATTTAAATTTATGCGCATATGTTGACACATTTTACGTGCAAAATATATATGTTTTTCACAACATACATAAAGTCGTATACAAGTCACTAACTTTTGGTTTCGATAGCGAAATTTTTTTTTGGGGATTTTGTTTAAAAAACTTACTGAAACTATAAATGTTGTGGCATGTCTCCTTCTGCAGGCGCTACAATACATACAATTTGGATGGCTCAATATATTACATTTAATAATTCGGTGTCTGAAAAAAGTTCACGTCGGGACGGGGGGGAGGGCGTCTTAGCATAGGCGCAATGCTGCCATGAAACAATTAATTATTTAGAAATGTTATAAAAATTCTACGTTAGATTTACTAAATCTTTCGTTAGGCTAGCTTCAAAAAGAACCTCGATATTTGGGCGCCGCACGACACAAAAAACTGATGGACCGTGTTCCCACCCTTGGCTGAATCCTTGGCCAAGCAGCACTAAATCGAGCCATTTCAGAAGCAGATGATGACCGGCGATGAGAAATGGGTCACATACGACAGTGGCAAGCGGAAAGGATCAAGGTCGAAGAGCGGTGAAGTGGCCCAAACGGTGCCCAAACCAGGATTGACGGCCAATAACCACTGAACCTGACGCTGCAATTCTGTAGATTGACCCATAAATGGCTTCGTTGGGTAGTTTAAGGCCTTATTTGCTTTGCAAATGTCACAATGATTAATAAATCTCGAATCTGATTGATCATGGAAGGCCCATACAAATATTGTCTTCGTGGTTTTTGGTAGAGTACCCTAATGAGCTGTTAAATGTGGATTATGTGCCTGTTCTATATTATTTGTTTCGTCATTCCGTTGGGTACAATTAACTTCCAATTTGGAATGCCAGTGCCTTCATCATTACCATGTTGGGCATTTGGCTGAATATAAATTTTCTCGTCTACATCTTTATACTTAGACGGTACATCACGATTATCTTTCATAGCTTTTTTGTGGTCGGTGTAGTCACGCTCGAGACCCAGCAAGATTTTTGCGATCACTTTTCATTTGCGACATGTCTCCAGAAAGCATAAATAACCGCATTGCGGCAGATATTCAGAAAATGCACACAATTCGATTGAAATTGTACTCTTTGCGAAAGAAATGACGATAAAATAAAATTAGTGTGGAATCCTTCTTGCGATATGTCTACCGAAAGCGTAAATGCGAAATGCTATTCGCAATGAGTTTTAAAAGTTAACGCTCTGCGACATAAGTTTAGAAATTGTAATCATTAAAATTCGCTAACGCATTATGATTGTACTTTGTATGTAAGCTCAAAGTATTTTCAATCTTTTTATCGTTTGGTCACTGCACTCTGATGAGACGACCAATTTTTTAATATAAAGAATTCAATGTTTCATTATAGTTAAAAAAAACTGCCAAAGGCTTGGTAACCTCACTTTGATGTAAATAACACTATCTATCTGGCTATTATCCAGAATGGCCAAAAGTTTCCTGGCTATTTTTCAGAATAACCCAATTTTAAACTTATGGCGAATTAAAGTTAATCTAGCGACAACATTTGAGAATTACATGCGCTACACGGGTGAGTATAGGCAGGACCTAATGCAGAGGACCTTATGCATGAAACTGCACATCGTCATCAAGAAGGCCTCGATAGGGTGTGCCGTTTTCTAACATATGGTTGCATATGGACGATTATCCTTAGCAATAGTTGTTGTAGTTGATTCGGACACTACGGAATTGGGATTGGTTCCTGAGATCCCGCTTCAAGTTTCTTTAGATCAATTACAACAATTCACACATTGGGTTTTCAAAATGTTAGGGCATCCAACAAACGCTACTTGGGTATCAAACAATCCTTATATAAATGACATGCGGGAACACAACTCTAACAGGCATTCGAGTTTTCTATTCCAAACTTAGCAGATGAATTAGTTGTGCACGCCAATTGGTTATTACTACCAACAATAGCACATATCGAATTAAATTGAATACCCAGACAGCTCACAAGGATTCTGACTATAAGGGTTCTAATTTACAATTTCAGTCGTGATTTCGATCTCGCAATATGTAGTATTTGAAACGCAGCTTGCGGTAGCCAACCTAATTGAGCCCACGCATTTTCTATGTCCACACACCTATTTACCATGACCGAACTATCATTAAAATTGTCACCTGTTAATTTAGATTAAGATTAGTTTAAGATTAGATTAAGATTAGATTAAGATTAGATTAAGATTAGATTAAGATTAGATTAAGATTAGATTAAGATTAGATTAAGATTAGATTAAGATTAGATTAAGATAAGATTAAGATTAGATTAAGATTAGATTAAGATTAGATTAAGATTAGATTAAGATTAGATTAAGATTAGATTAAGATTAGATTAAGATTAGATTAAGATTAGATTAAGATTAGATTAAGATTAGATTAAGATTAGATTAAGATTAGATTAAGATTAGATTAAGATTAGATTAAGATTAGATTAAGATTAGATTAAGATTAGATTAAGATTAGATTAAGATTAGATTAAGATTAGATTAAGATTAGATTAAGATTAGATTAAGATTAGATTAAGATTAGATTAAGATTAGATTAAGATTAGATTAAGATTAGATTAAGATTAGATTAAGATTAGATTAAGATTAGATTAAGATTAGATTAAGATTAGATTAAGATTAGATTAAGATTAGATTAAGATTAGATTAAGATTAGATTAAGATTAGATTAAGATTAGATTAAGATTAGATTAAGATTAGATTAACATTAGATTAAGATTAGATTAAGATTAGATTAAGATTAGATTAAGATTAGATTAAGATTAGATTAAGATTAGATTAAGATTAGATTAAGATTAGATTAAGATTAGATTAAGATTAGATTAAGATTAGATTAAGATTAGATTAAGATTAGATTAAGATTAGATTAAGATTAGAATAAGATTAGATTAAGATTAGATTAAGATTAGATTAAGATTAGATTAAGATTAGATTAAGATTAGATTAAGATTAGATTAAGATTAGATTAAGATTAGATTAAGATTAGATTAAGATTAGATTAAGATTAGATTAAGATTAGATTAAGATTAGATTAACATTAGATTAACATTAGATTAACATTAGATTAACATTAGATTAACATTAGATTAACATTAGATTAAGATTAGATTAACATTATATTAAGATAAGATTAAGATTTGATTAGATTAAGATTAAGTTTAGATGCAGGTAACTTCGTTACTACACTATTTAGAGAACTTTAGGAATGGCATCATACCGCGTGTTCGAATTTTATTTCTCTTCGGACATTCGAGTAATTTTATTACCAAGTTTGTGAATAAATTTATTAAGAATAGACTTTATTTGTTCTTCTGCTGACAGTTTACTAGATTCCTCTTTCGATTTAGTTTATTAACAATAATGAGCCTAATTTAAATATTCCAATCCGGTTTCATCATCCGCACTACTATTTGTACTCGGTGGTTGTTCAAGGATTTCTTTGCTGGTTCCAGCTGCTTCGGCGTTTAACGCCTGTTCAATTTGTATTTTGTCGTGAATACGTCTTTAAAATTGATTTCATAGGGAGGCAATTCAAAAAACTAATGGTAACGAAATCGGTAGATACAGTTTGATGCTGCAGCTATATATCTATCATCTACATCCAAAATTTAACTACACCGCTCGATAGCCTAAGGACTAAAGAATTCGTTGCGTTGAGTGGGAACTATGACGTATCACTTGCGGTGGAGAGGGAAGCACCGCCATTTTCATTTTCGCCGTTTGTGTTGAATGAACTCTGTATTTTCTTAACCGATTATGATGGGATTGGGTATGCTGGATGGAAATGAGATTCTTAAATTATTTTTGGAAGAAGTTCTGGAATAAGGCCATCTGGAGTAGAACTCGGCCATTTTCTAACCGATTATGATGGGATTGGATTTGTAGAACGGAAATGGGATCCTTAAATTATTTTTGGGAGAAGTTCTGGAATATGGCCACCTGGGGCGGAACTCGGCAATTTCTTAACCGATTATGATGGGATCGGATGTGTTGGTCGGAAATGAGGTTTATAAATGATTTTTGGAAAAGCTTCTGGAATATGGCCACCTGGGACGGGACTCAGCCGTTTCTTAACCGATGATGATGGTATTCGGTTTGTTGGATGGAAATGGGATTCTTAAATGATATTTGGATGAAGTTCTGGAATATGGCCACCTGGGACGGAACTCGGTAGTTTCTCGATGTATCGCGTGTGCCATTTCCTTCCCACAACATTGTACGTATTCACGTCATACGTCCGTACACGTGGCACAGACACCCATTTTTTGTCTTTACAATAATTAATAATTTTACCGCAAACATCTTACAATTTAAGCGCATCCATTGTTAAAGATTTAGAATTCTTTTCTTTTTAATCCTCATAATTACAAACCATAAGCGAACCATTCGTCGCTCCAGATCATTATGGTAATACCATCTGAGAGAGATGTGTGGGGATAACCACCAGTATATATAGACAGAAGACACTCAAGCTTATCAAAATTAGTATGCGTTATCCCAGTCAAACGGGTAGGGCCCGTCTGAGGATTTTCTAGAAATTGTATAAATTCGTGAAATCGTTTTGTGGTGGTGCCTTCCTGAGTAATTACACCATGATGTGGGTATGTAAAAGGTGTTGCTTAACCATTTGAATGGCAACATAATTTTTAGAGAATTAGCTAAAAGTGCCACGCTGCAACATATAAATTTAAAAATATATATATTTTTTAAACATTTTATTTACGAAAAGTATTTCAAAAACAAAAAATTAATGTTATAACGTAAGTAAAAAATAAATTGAAATTCTTTTACACACAGTCCATATCTTATGAACATTTATGTTGCCCTATACATAATCCATGAAGCCCCTTTTTCCGTTGGAACAAATAAGGTTTGATTTCTTTACTGGTCGTCCATCTTTATTACTACAAACAACACATCTTCTCAAATTGCGACCTGGTAATTTTCTAAACCTAAACCGATACCTTCGAAAACAATCTTTCTAGTTGCTACATGATTCCTCTTTTCTGCCAACCATATGTTGTTCTATACTCTCTATTATTGACGATGTGAACTTGAGACGTGCATTACTCTACCATTGGTATTTTCTTCCAGTATTTTTCTGTTCTTCTTTCATCAAGATATATAACATCATATCAGACCCGTCAACTTCACCCATGACTTTGTTATAATCTATGATTATTGAAGGCTTCGTTTTTGAATTTCTTGCCCTCTGCGGTTTTTTGTTTAACTATTTTAGTCTCAGCAATAGCCTTAGTCGATATAGGTAACACTGGAAACTTTTTTGATTTTTTCTCCACTTATATCCACTTTTCCCTTTATATCCACATCCATCACATTGTTTGGAAGGCCCTTTCTATTTCTTTTTATTGTGCCCGTGTAATAGATAGCATGGTTATACAAATATTTTGCCAAACTTGTGCTGGTAAAATATATGAAAACGCTTATTAAGGTGATTACCCATATTTAGAAGTTTTGTCACCGCTACATGACCAAGACCATACCTTTTTATTTTTGCTTTGTCAATATTTGATTTAGTTCCACGATACCAGAAAAAAACCTGAACAGTAATTTACCACTGAATCTCACAACATCCAAAATTTTATTCCTCCTGTGCTTTTTATTACGTAAATATGGGGTTAGTTCCGTAAAACATTTAGTCTCGATCAAAGATTCATCAACACTAAATTCCTGATGGGGTGAATAGTAGTGATACTGGAATTTTAGATTTGCTTGCTGGACCAGTGGCTGATATTTCGCACATGGATCATATTTTTTGTGACCTGGCGGAAACAAATTTTTGTGATCAACCAAATGAAAAAACGTTAGAACTGAAAATGGTTTCTTGAAAATTTTAGCACAGTATGAACATATATTTGGTCTTCAAGATATACCCATTTCCAATAATACATCAACAAATGCCTTCGTTTCGATAATTGTTACGGGTTTCTATTTTTTGGTCCTTGCTTTTGCCACATTATTTGATGTGAATTCGATGTAGATCGTGTGCAAGAAATAAATTAAAATACTCAATTGGTTTTGAGCCTGATGGTGGTGCATGCTTTAGTCCCGACTTCTTTCGCCAATTTCACTCTCACTCGATTCATTATTTTCCGAACTGTCACTAATTATACACGGTCTTTTTTGCCGTGGATTTATAGCATCGCTGTTGTCGCTTTCAGCTTCTGAAACTTCCATATTTTCTTTTTCGTGATTCATTGTAGTCATCGTTGAGGAGTATTAATTGTTTCGTCTGTTATCGAATCGGTCTTTTCGAGTAATTTCAATTGATCCTCAATGCTTTTAGCTCAATGCTGTTAGTTGTTGTATTCTGCTGCCATCTCTGCTGCTGATTATTGTCTATTCAATTTCGGTTTATTGCCCATTGGTCCAATCTGGTTTGATAATGATATTCTTTATTATTGCTGGAAAATAGTCTGATCTAAATTAATCATGTGTTTGTAAATGACTGCTTTTTCTCCTCCTTTTCCGGGGTTTGAGATGTTTACTGACTTCTTTGTAAGCTTGTAAATTAATGGCACTTGTGATCGCACGATCCAATAAGATTTCCCGAACAAGATGTTGCTTTAACAACTGCGGTTGGTAATACCACTTCAACCATTTTGCGTTTTAAAAAAAATAAAATAAGAAAAATGTTTTCATGATTCAAGAAAAATTAGTTTTTTTTAGATTTTTGTGAGAAAATTCTAGCAATAACATTTTATTTAATATTTTAAAGCAAGAAAAGGATTCTTGTTCAAAGAAATAAAATTTAAACAGCTAGAAAGTAGGTTTGGAATAAGAATCTAAAGTTTAAATTAAGAAAACTTAAATTTTCTTTGAAATATTATAAATCTAATAGTATAATATTTTCGATTAGTAAAACCATAACTCAAGGGAATAAATTTGAATAAAAATTTGCAAAGTACCGCGTAAGCGGATTCCCTAAAATTTATGCCTTACTTTCGATATATGTACGTACATTTACAAAAATCGATGTAACATTAAATTTAATTCACTATTTATTACATTTCAAATGTATATAGAGAACAACCCCATGAAAGAATAAAAAATAAATGTAAATGTAATATCCGATTCTATATAACCCCACCCACCCCTATATAATACACAAAGCCTATCAAATTAAATTTTGTTGCTGTCGCAATTTCTACACACGAAAATAATAATAAAATAAATTTAAATCCATAAATTATATAATAACGATGTATAAAAATAAGAATTATATTATTATTTTATGTAATATGAGCGAATGGAAAATCCATTTTCAATTTGAAAATCTAATTTTTTTTTTTATTTTTTGAACTATGGATTTTAGTACTTTTTTATACCTATAAGGTATTTCCAATAAAAATAATAATTCAATTTAATTTTTTTTTTTTTTTTCATTTTATATTTCCAGATACGCCTAGGTGATTTACAACAATTAGTACGAGCATTACTAGGCGGCAAAAGTATATCACTCCCGTCTGGGTCGTGGCCGCATGAGGCAACAAAACGTTTAGTTGTTTTATGTCTGACAACAGTTGCGTTACTATTTGCACGATTACAAATAATGGGATCACAATTGCCTGTATTTACCAGGTGAGCTTTTTTTTTTTTTTATTTTTCATTATAGTGAAATGTTTTTTTTCGGCACACGATTTCAAAAATAGTTTCATTTTATTAGTATTCGAGGATTTAATATAATATCGATTGTGCTCGAATTTAGTATAACGTTCTCATTCAACAGATGGATAGTTATTTGGAATCAAAAGCACAATAAAAATGTAATATTCAAAATATTTAGTCTCCCTTTTTTTGTATATAAGCATAGTATTGTAAATCCCTAAATAGTACTAATAGTATTTTAGTAAAGAACTTTCATATTGACGAACTGAAACGTAAAATCGAATTTATTCGATTTTCCAGTAAGATAAAGATTTTCTATTTGTATCTTACACGAGTAAAGTAGAAAACTTATATATTTTTGTATACTTTGGAATTTTTTTTTTTTTATAAATAAATGGAAAACAACGAGATATTTAATAGAATGGGATATAATAATAATGTGTGTGGGTAGATCGTTCGGTGTAATATGAAATGTGCTTAGCTACAAGACGATAAGAATTTCATCGAGATTAAATCGTATCAGACTTTTTAAGTATTAACACAATGTAATTACATTGTTTCAAGGATTTAATTAATTTGATTAAAAACTAATTGGAAAAGTTTAAAAGAAGAAACATTTTAAAAACGCACGTGAGACGACTAGACTCAACGTCGAATATATTTTCAATATAGTCAAAGGGTGTTTGTATTATGGTATAGGGATTACACTCCTCGATATCCCTCAGCATCGTTGTGCCATATTATCTAAACCGCGTAGCTAATTAAGTGAACATTTAAAAAACTTTAATTCTATGATTTCTTTGCTAATGAAAACATTTCAAGTTAAAGCGCTTTATTCTTATTCCACATTAGATAAATTTGAACCCTAGTTTTCATATGGACTAGACACACTTACAATTTTATTTTTAAATGTAAATTTTACTGAAATTTCTCGCGGAAACAAGAAAATATTTTTATTGTGAAGAGAGAGTAAAATAATAAATAAATGAAAATAACTTTAAATTTAATTTTAAATAGAATTTTTATTTTATAATAATACAGTATTAACCCGATTTACCGAAAGGCACAAAAAATTTTGCTTTCGTAAAATCGGATATTTTTTGAAAAGGGTTTTCAAAGAAATTTCGATCACTAATTTCGAATTTATTAAAATAAAACTAAAAATTTAAAAGCACATAATTAAAAATTATATTGCATATTTACTTTTTTTTGATTTAAGAATTCATTACATATAATTTGTTTATTGTAGTCCATAAAAAATACTAAATTTCAATTCATTATCAAAAATAACATTTGGTTAAAAAATTAAAATCTTGTACGAGTACGTACTATTAACATACCCTAATAATTAGGGTTCCGCTAGTTTTACTAAAGCTATCATTCTAATTTTCCGCAAAGTTAGAATATAGCTTAAATTTAAATAATTATTTTCAGCCCAAGTTATTACATCATCCAAATTGCTTACAGCTTTTAAATGATTGTGTGCAGTGAAATCAATGCCTTCGGCTACTTGAAAATTCACATTTTCTTCTGTCGAAGTGTTAGAAGGAGCTGCTGATTCATCCTCATCATTATTTTGATTTTCACGTTCGGGTTGTACTCTAAATTATCGAAATAATATCATTATCAGATAAATTATTGCAGCAATTCCGCTCTTCTTCAATTTCAGCCACCCGAGGTTCATACCAATTGTTTAAAAATGCCAAAGGAACATCATCCTCATGAACTAGATTACCATCAGTAATGTACCCAACTTCTCGCCAGTACTTTGTTCTCACTATCGCTTGTTCTATTTGCCATTACCTCTAGCATCAATTTTTTTCTGTACTTCAGTTTAATCATTTGGATTATATTTTGATCCATTGGTTGACACTTTGCGGTTACATTTGGAGGAAAGAAGTAGACTTTGATTAAACCATCATCACTTTCTAATGGTTGAACGACATTATGAGCTGTACAATTATCCAATAAAAGGATAGCCTTTGGTTCTAAGTGATTATTTTGAGAAAATTGCCTTACAGATGATACAAATTGATAATTGAACCAATCAGCAAAAATATATTTAGTCATCCAAGCGTTTTTAGATGCAGCATATTTAACCGGTATTTGAATATCGAGGATTTTTTGTTTTGCCAATCACAAACAAAGGAAGTTTGTTAGTTCCTGTTGCATTGGAGCATGGCATAATTGTCACTCTTTTTAATAATTTTATGGCCACTTGCTGTAGTTTCTTTTGAGTGCACAAGTGTTTCCTCATCCACCATTTTAAAAAAGAGAGCTGTTTCATCATCATTATACAACTGATCCGCTGTTAATGAATTAGAAGTAATATAATTGAAGAATTGTTCCTTCCACTGATCCATAGCATCCGTATTGCATGACAGCTTCTCGCCACAAATTTTTAGTTTTCTTATACCATAACGGCGTTTAAATTTTGCTACCCAGTTATTGCTAAATTTTAAAGTATCTGGAATATTTAAGCGATGTGCAAACAGCTTTGCTTGGTTGGTTAAAATGGCCGTATTTACAATTTGATTGAGATCGCGCATTTTTAGAAACCATATAAAAAGCGCCTTTTCTAATTTTTTATAACATCCATATTTCACATTTTTACGTTTTTAAATTTATTTAGCATGTTAGCTTGGAATTCTAAAATTGAATTTTTATTTTTCACGTACTCGTTAATACATGATCTGGAAATATTAAATTTCCGCGCTAACTCCGATCTTTTACAATTTGGGTTATCTTCGACTGCCTGAGCTTTTTGCAACTTCACGTTTAAGCTTAAAGTCCTCCTTTTTTGCAATGATATTTTTTGTTTTATTTCGTACTATAGATGTTACTGACTAATTAACAATATTCCTAATACGAATAAAATGAAAATAAAAATCAACGATTTCTGCTTTTCATATTAGTTATTTAATAAACATACCAGAAAGATTATTTTAAAAACAGGCTGTACGAGTATAGATTTTTTTTTTGTTTTATATCGTCACTACGAAAAATCTAAAATCAAACTAATTTATTCGATATTCGACTAGATTTTTTTTTTACACGAACATAAAACGAAATGGAAAAAATCCGTTAAAATAATATTGTTTTTTGTTTTACATTTTTGTTTTTACAAATAGTACATTACGTAACGCAAAAAATTTTCTAGATTTTAAGTTTTCGTAAAATCGGATACTTTTATTTCGTACAATAGGATGTGGCAAAATCGGGTATCGTCTAATCGGAGTTTCGTTAAATCGGGTTAGACCTGTAATTTTGTTATTTATCTTACTGGTGTAGCATTTAGCATGGTTTGGAGGGTATCGGAATAGAAAAGAAAATTTTTAATTGAAAGGAGATAAAATAAAATGAAAATTCAAGAATGCAATAAAAAAATACGAATACCGTCCACATCATACTTGCTAGAGATTTGACCTACACAGGGACTAAATGCGGTTGTTGCGTGGCTATGCGTTAGGGAGTGGGGTGGGGTTTACAGTGTGTGTAGGTCAGGTTTAACCGCTATAAATTAAATAATAAAAATTAATTACCAAAAATTATGTTCACCTTGGATACTCACCCTAGTTCATTCCAAATTCAATGATTTACTTTCGCTTCGTATTCTTTTAACTATTAATGCAATTGATCATTTGGATTTTAAACAAAAGAAGTAATAAATTTTATTACATCAATAAAAAAAAATAAAAATAAATAAACAAAGAAAAATTTAAAAACTATCTAACTTTACCTAAAACCCTACCCAAGTAACCTAAAACTTCATTACCCGCCACTAACTTAATTAACAGCGTATTATTAATATTATGTAATATTCTAAATTTAAATATTTTTCTTTTTTTTAATGTCAGGTGTACTTAATAAAAAAAAATGAGAAATAAAATTATAAATAAAACTGTTGCTGTTGATGTTTGTTGTTGCGTGATGCGTATTGATGATGCGTTCAATGGTGGTTGTTCGGTGTGATTAAAATTTCTGTTTTCTCGAACTTTTTTCGTTCTCGAGAATCTCGAATTTTCCAACAATTTTAATTCTCGAGAATTTGAGAATTCCAGAACATTTTCTTGAGATTCTCGAGAATATTGGAATATTAATTTTACCCTCGAGAAATGAAAAAAATTTAACAATAAATTAATTCTAATAATAATTACTTGATTAAAAAACAATAAATAATTAAATAATTCAAGGAACATAATTAATATCACTTCATAATATAAATAAATTTCTTTCAAATTTAAAATAATAAAAAATACAGTTGATAATTGTTCAAAAATATTAAAAATTATACATAGCTAGTTATTTTTATTTATCTTTTTTAAAAAGTAATGTTTTAAAATTACTAAACTATCTAATGATTTGTCATTTATGTAGCATTTACATGGATTGTTTTCGATGTTGTTTTCTGATTTTGGTTTTTGTTGTTGTTTTTCGTCACGATATTAACAAAGAAATTCTCCAATTCCATACAAAAACTTATCGTTAGTACGGACATAAACTCAAGTTATCCACCAATATTATACAGTGGTTTAATTAGATACAGTGAGATTAGTACTGAAAACAACATCCAAAACAACGAAAATATATCGGGTTGACATATTTTTGGTTGTTTTCTATGTTGATTTCATAAAATTTTATGTATGTACATTGAACTGTCATAATTTTGATACATAGCGAAGTTTTGTTTTCTTGCGAGAATTAAATTTAATATTAATTTAATTTTATACGATGGACGAATCGTTTGAATACGAAGCGGAATATTTAAATGATTCATCAACACAAACAACAATATTATAATTGTCTGGAGGAAGAAAATTTTAATATAGTGGATTGTTCAAATCAAGTATCTCCAAATAGAAACCTTGTCGTAGAAAAACCTAAAAAAACTAGATATTTATTGTTGAATGCCAACGAAAAAGACGCCTTTGATGAGGCATTAATAATGTTAGTGTTCGATCGCCCTCCTTTATTTAATTATTGCCTTCCCATTGAAGAGAGAAGTCCAGGAATAATGAATAAATTATGGTTAGAAATTCTGGACGAACTAAGTCCAATATTTGGCAGCCTTCATACCGCAAATATGCTGAAAGAATGATTTAAATATCATCGAGATTTATATACCAGGTTTAAGCAGGGAAAGAAAAAATACCAAGTGGGTCTGGTGCTTCCCAAAAATTAATTCCAAAGCATTTTGATAAATTGCGTCAATTAGCGTAATGGCCAAACGACGGTAAATTATTTTTAATCTACATATTGTGGTAAAATAAAATTTAATTGATTTCACTTTGAATTTATTCAAGTGAGTCATCAACTTCTTCCACTACTATTTCAGGTACAATCAATTGATTATGTAGAAGTTTTTCAATTTTAGAATATATACCGCCGCAAAAGAAATCTAAGACGACTTCCAATTTATCAAACAGACGTAGTTCCGGTATATCGTCTAGACCTAATTCTGCATTATCTGGAGACAATAGTAGTGAAAGTGTCGACGTCAGTGGCTCTATCGACAAGCTTGTGGGATCAGTGCAGTTAAGTGCTTTACATCGCAACGAAAAGAGATTTGATGATAGGGCGCAGAACTTTGGCGACCAAGTGCCTTGGTTTATGCGTGATTTAAGCAATATGGACTTCTATGCTGCCGCCTCTTACATTAATAAATATTTTTATGAACCAAGTAAATAATACTTTTTTTTCGAGAGATAACTATTTTTTTGTTACCATTGACCACTGCCAAGGAATTGAGCCATCCGTCATGAAATTTTCGGCCAAAGTGTCTCTATTTTCAGTAGCTGATGCAGTTGCGTTGTAACCTCCTATATTCAAATTTTTAATTAATTAAATATATAATTTATATTTTACTTCGGAGTTCAGACGAATGATGTACATATAATTTATTACCTTATCTTGCAATATGCGGTAACACATCGAAATGTGATCTCCAAGTGTATCCAATGATTTCTCCTGTATTAATATTTTCGTGGTCTACCGCATTTGGTGTCAAGTACCTTTTTTGGTGCGCCTTTTTTAATTCTTCCTCCTTCAAGCAAAAGTTATGTAGACATACCGCAGCTATCACACCTTTGACCAGTCAGAGAATTTTCCAATATTCTCCATCGGCTCACAAGTAATACAAAATTGTTCTCAATCACTCTTCTTGCTCGAGAATGTCGATAGTAAAATATTAACTTAGAATATTCAAGATTACGATTTGATTTCCCAGGGTATGGTATTATTAACCAAGTTTTAAGCCCTAAACAAATTTAATTACTTGTAGGTTTAACAAAATTTTTAAATATTATTTCATAACTCACCAAATGCTTCATCTCCCAACAAGTAATAGGGCAAAACTGGGCCACCTGATATAATTTCTGCTGGTTCTGGTAAATTCATCTCTGTGTTGTAAAATTGTATCCGATTTGAGAATTCTTAAATACACCACCATCACTTTGCCGCCCCTGTGCTCCTACGTCAATTATGATAAATCTGTATCGGTAATCACATATCGCCATTAAAATTGTAGAAAACAAATTTTTATAATTAAAAAATTCTGATCCTGAGCGCGGCGGTGCCTAAACTTAATAAGTAAATCAGATTTTTTAATTATAATTCATTTATTTATGGCGCATATCACATTTGTAATATCCGCCTAAGCAATACTCACAGCTATTCGTATATGTTTTCCATCAATGGCTCCCACACAATTTGGAAAGTTCCATTGATGCGTGAATCCTTCAGGTGATTCAGTCCAAATTGCTTTGTTGGCATGGGGAGTACCTTTTCTTTTAAAACGAACCAAATTGCATGTAATGGTTTACGTATCGCAACATATGTTGTTGCTTTGCCTAAGCGAAATGCAAAGCTGATGGAAGCTTGGCTGTCACCACTAGCAAGATATCTTTTAATAAATTAAATTTAATATAAATTTATGAATTTTTAAAATGATTATTGATTTATTTACCTCAAGGTCAAGGCTAGTTTAATAGAAGGAGAAATTGAACATCTCACAATGTTTTGTTTTGTTATGTGTGGCCCTACGAAACTAAAAAGCTTATCAAATGTAGCTGGAGTCACCACCTTCGTTTACGATTTCTTCTTATTTTTATGGTACGCACTGAAATTGACCGGTGTTGGGTTAGTGAAAGAATGATCGCAGCGGTAATGGTAGTCAATATAGTCAATAGTCTTCGAGATTACTGGTTATCCTACCAGTTACTTCATAAACCATCAATTTCCGTAGACAAAGTGCGGAAGTCATCGTTTATTTTTGTTGGTAATTGTGTACATTCCCGAATACTCTCCTCCAAATGTTGTTCTAAAGAAATAAAATCATCCTTAGACGTTGAGACGTTAAAATTACTTCAAAGTTCCTGTCCTTGAGAGAATCATAAAAATTTTTTAAGTAATCCAACGAAATCTCTGCCTGGGCAGCTTCTACTCCTGCAATCAGCTTATCGTTGGATTCGTATTGTTTGCCCCCTCCATAAACTTTGCGTGTAAACCAGCCCCAAACTTTTTCAATGATATTTAAATTAGGGGACTAAGGGAGTCATGGTAATAACTCGCAATCCACGACTTTCCAGCATGTGCGTTATGTATGGGTGCATTATCCTGTTGGAAAATTCACTGAGGAGGCCCAAATAGCTCCTGAATTTCTAAAAAAATTTGGGCGAAAATAATTTTCACACTTCACGAATTTAAATGAAGTAAACATATATTGATCTAGCGAATTATATTAAAAATGCAATAATTGATACACATCGCCGATGCAAATTTAAAAAAACCAATTTGTAAAGTTTCCATTGCAAGTGAAAATTTTTACAAAAAAATTTATTTTACATTATAGATTAGTAAAATTAGCATGTCTCTCGGTTAATTTTACAAATCTATTAGTATTTTTCAAAAAATAGTTTATTTTACGAAAATTATTATTTTACTTTATAAATTTTATTAAATTAACAAAGCATATGTTAACTTGTATTATAAAGAGTAGGATAAATTAACTACAAAATAGAATGATTTTACAATTTTAAGTGTACTTATCGATTTGCGAAATATTTTTCTTTGTGTGTATAGTACAAAAGTTTTCCTGCTTTCTACTTTTGGTGGTAGATATATTGTGAGTAAATAGCTCATTTATTTTCTATGACTAGAAAAGTCGTAAACATTGTATAAAAAAAAGGTTTTTTAAAATAAAATTTTGTCTGAAAGGCCGAAAAAATCTTAAATAAATTAATATCACGGACGTTTTAAAAAAAACGTATTTAGTGAGTTGGTTACAGCAATTACACCTCTCCATTTGTTTGAATAGTAATCATGAACATTTGTGACCTCGAATTTTTGGCTAAATGTCTGTGCCCTGTCTACAGTTTAGACATATTGATTGATCGGTGTGCAACTTCATACTTAAGATTTTCCATAAATCGGCAGATTCCATTTAAGTTTGACCGAAATCGGTTCATTGGAAGTGATAGCTCCATAGGAGCTTTTACGTATTTTGCAAAATTTTTAAAAAGTATAACATTTACGAGAAAAACGAATATACTCTAAAAGATTCCAAATTAAATTTGCAACAACATCGTTCAGATCAGTCTTCTGAAATTTAGACGGAAATGACAATTTTTCACAAAAACGGCTTTCTAACAAAAAAAATTCGACCCTTGATGGATTGATTGACCAGAATGAAACTCATACCTAAACTTTTTCCACAAATTTTAAGATCATAGTGAATCTTCACTGAATCGGTCCACCTGCAATGACAGCTTCCATAGGAACTTTTTCGTTTTTCCACCAGAAGCGGCACCTTTCATAAGGGCTTTTTAGTTTTTTTGTAGAAATTTTGAAAAGTATAGCATCTACGAGAAAACGATTATAAAAACTGTTTTTCAAAAAAAAAATCGGCTCTGTTCAGGCCAGACGGATTGTTCGATCGGAATGAAACTTCATACTTAAGCTGAAGTCAAATTTGAAGATCCTAGTGATATTTGGCTGAAATCGGTGGACCGCAAGTGGCAGCTTTTATTCGAACTTTTTCGTTTTTTGTAAATATTTTGAAAAGTATAAAGTCAACAAGTCAGCAAATTATGAGAAAATTGACTATGAATTAAAAGATTCTAGATTAAATTTGCAGCAGTATCGGTCCAGATCAATTTTCTAAAATTTAAGCGAAAAGGTCGATTCTTGACTTAATTCTGACTTAAAAACATTTTCGACCTATTCAGATTTTTACTCATTTACCTTTTGCTATATCGCGAAAAAATTGCTTTTTAAAAAAATCTATGTGTGTGGTTTCGTGCAGATTAAGTATCTGTGTCTCTTCTATAGCCCAGACTGTTTGTCCGATCGAGATAAATCGTCTTCCTAAACCTTTTTTAATTTATTCCCAGATCCCAGTGATTTTTGGCCGAAATATATCCACGGGAAGTGAAAGCTTCCCATAGAGCTTTTCGTTTTTTGTGAATATTTTGAAAAATATATCATTTATGAAAAAAACGATTATGAACTGAGGATTGTAAAGTAAATTTGCATCAATATCGGTCTAATCCATTTTTCAGAAAAATAAAACGGTTGAGCGAATCAAGTGACGTTTTTTTAACAAAATGTTTTTCAAAAAACTGCAGTCCAGTACAATCCAGGCCGATTTATTGTTTTTGATGAAACTTCATACTTAAGCTTTTTCCACAAATTAGGTCTCAGTGAACGTTAGCCGCAATCAGACCACTAGAAGTGACAGCTTCCATAGGAGCTTTTTCGGTCAAAATTTTTGAAAGGTATACAAGGTCCCTTTACATTCTTTACTAATTGATTGATTGGAATGAAATTTCATATTTGACATTTTTCCATAAAATTGAAGATCAAAGTGATATTTGTAACCGAAAATTTTAAAAATAACGCTTTTTCATTTTTCCACCGGAAGTGGCAGCTTCCATAAGGACTTGTAAACAATTATATCAGGCCAGATTTCCAAAATTTAACCGGAAATGACTATTTGAAATGACAACTAAAACTGGTTTTCTATAAAAATTCGGCTCTGTACAGCCCAGATGGATTGATCGATCGGAATGAAATTTCATACTTAAGCTTTTTCCATAAATTTCAAAGATATCATTGATATTTCGCTAAAATCGGTCGACCGGAAGTGGCATCTTCCATACAAACTTTTTCTTTTTTTGTGTATATATTGAAAATTTTGTGTATATATTGAAAATTTGTGTATATATTGAGTATCTCACTTATCACAATATCAACACTATGAACTAAAATATTCTAAATTAAATTAGCTACAATTTCCGTTCAGATCAGTTTTCTAAAATTTAAGTGAAAAGGTAAAATGATGCCAAGGTAAAACTGCATTTAGTTTCTTTTACATAGTAAAATAAAGTATAGAAATCGCCAAAGTCAAAAACAATAGTTTTTAAAAAAATCTGTGAGTGTGTGTGTGTGTGTGGTTTCGTGTCGACAAAATATCTGTGTCCTCTCTACAGCCCGCACTATTTGTCCGATTAATCTTCAAAGCGTTGTTCACTAATTCAGAGATCTCAGTGATAGGTTCACCGAAAGTGAAAACTTCCATAAGAGCTTTCCAAATTTATTTTTAATATTTTGAAAAGTATAACATTTATGAAAAAACGATTATGAATTTTTCAAAGATTTAAGCGGTTGGGTGGATTAAATGACGTTTTGACCAAAAACGGGTTTTCAACAAAAAAGCGGCCAAGTACAACGCAGGCGGGTTGTTTGATTGGGATGAAATTTCATAGTTAAGCTTTATCCGCAAAGTGGGAGGTGCCAGTGAATGTTTGCCGTAATCGGTCGACTGGAAATGACAGCTGATAGGAGCTTTTTCGGTCAAAGTATTTTGAAAGGCACTTACAAAAATTCTGCCCTATTCATCCTAAACGGATTGATTGATCGGAATGAAATTTCATACTTAAGCGTTTTCCATAAATTTGCAGATCCCAGTAATATGTGGCGAAAATCGGTCGACCGGACGTGGTACCTTTTCGTTTTTTGCAAATATTTTGAAAAGTATCTCAATTATGAGATCGATTATGCTTGAAGATTCTAAATTAAATTTGCAACAACATCATCAACAGTTCGCCTCTGTGTTAACGTCTCAACACACGTGAGAAAATTCTACACGGCAATTTAAATATCATTAATAAACGTTTCGTATATATCTTATCAGAGTATGTCGACTCCAATCCACGATTAAATGTTGATTTATGCAAAATACTCATTAATGATATAAGAAAATGGTGGATTATTCTACATAGCAATGAATAATTAAAATTAAATCATTTGTTTTAGGAAGATAAAGATTTCTGTAAGAAGAAAATAAATTTAATACTTTTACAATATCCGTAAAATGGAACTCATTCGGTTACAAAACAAAAACAAAGATGAAACTCATTCTCCTTTAAGTGAAATTACACTCGTATACGGTATGGTATACATATCCTTATTATGAAATCGTACCATTATGAATTTTAGACAAAAGAAAATTTTAATTTTAATTATTATGAAGAGAGATGCGCAGCTTTAAAACAAAAGAAATATTAATTATAATAAGACAAACAACAAGTATTTATTACTTGGATAATTATTACGGTATTTATATAGATTTTCACTTGTTTTATTTTCGGTAATTGAAGCGTTCACTTATTAATACCAACTTAAGCGAAAATTTTATTATTTCATAAAATATTTGATGCATAAAAGAAACTTTATTATTGATTGACTTTATTAATTGAGTGCTAAATAAAGTAATTTTTAATTAAATTATGATTATATCAGGATATAATGGATGGGTTGTAAATATTAGTACTTGACAGGTATTGTCGTAGTGACATCAGATACTGCCATACAAATGATTTATTTATAAATATAATATCTATGAGTCGTTGTAGTATGCAAGTGGAAGCTCACCGGTCATTTTTTTGTGCAACCGGCCATTAGAAATTTAATTCAAGAACGAATGTCTAGTGAACTAATTATCTCAGTCGGCTGATCGGTTTCGTTTTCAATCTAAACGAGTAGCTGTATTTTGTTGGGAAATAAAATGTTAGAGGCCAGTTTTCGAATTAGCAGAGAAAAATGAGTCATGCTACACACGGTTTCATAAGACCGGCTTCACCTTCCTTACTTTCCCCTTTTACCTAAAAAATCCGTTTTAACTGCGACATTAAATTTTTTGGTGACTCCGAAATGAAAAAATAGAAATGAAAATATAAAAAATTTAAGGCTATTTTTGAGATGTAGATTTTTGTTTAAATTTTATTTTCGAGAGAACAGAATAAAACAATACAAAAAAATTTGGTGTTTTAATATAAAATAAAAGTTTAAATTAATAATAAAAATCTATTACGACTTAGTTTGAAACCAGAAGCTGAAATCGTGTGTAGCTTGGCTGAATAAATCTATCATAGCAAAATAAAATTGCTCCTCATAGTTGGCGTATTTATCATTAGTAATTAAATCCCAGTTTGATTTTTATACAAAAAAAAATAAAAATTGATTTTTTATAATTTCTTTACATATTTGCCGATATCTTTTAAGTAACTGTGAAAAATGAAACTTTTGTTCCTGGAAATCAAACTAGTAATCTTATGCAACATTTAAAACGATCTTGTCGAAAGTTCTTAACTGAAGTTGGAGTATTAGTAGAAAAAAAACTATACAATCACATTTCACAATGAGTGCCACTCAAATGATCGGTTGTTATGTGAAGCCCGTTACACTTAACGTATTATCATTGGAATACAGTGTGGTAATTTTCAAGATTTTTCGTTGATTTCAAATTGTTGACGGTAGATATGTTCACAGATACTTTGAGAAATTTTGGTGTATTGGTCTGGGTTTGATATTTGTGTATTTAGAATAAATTTTCCTAAGAACTTGAAGTTTGTCCTTACTTGTCCTAAACCTAACAACAACGTTTCCAATTTTATAACAAAACTAGTGGATAACCGGTGTGCGCTGCAACACTTACGGGCATTTACTTAATATGCAACATATAGCAGATATAAGGCGTGGGCTGCATCGCAGTCGAATTAAATGATTTTTTTTACGTTAATGTGTTTTTTTTTATTGAATGGACAATTATATTATTGTAATGTTCTTGGGTAAACAATATTTTTGGATTTGCCATTTGGTCCGTACATAAACAAGTTGGCGTGTTTTTCGACGCATGAACACGCCACGTATAGTTGTCCATGTGAGAAACACGGATTTTGTGTTAATAGCATTAACATCATTGTTTTTGGCCGCCAATGATGCACATTCGCTTAGCCATTGGCGATTCATGTAATTACAGTTAATGTTTGGAAATACGCTGTTAATCAATTCGTCAATCGTCTGTGTAAAGTTACAAAAATGTGATGGAATGGTAATGCAGTTTGTGGTGTCATCGGTTGGCATTTTCCCGTTTCTGAGATCTAAAAGTTGCTTGGCGAATCGAGCAGCGAATTCGTCTTTTTGCAGTTGGACACGCATGTCGGTGGTCAATATAATTTTCTGAGCATTTCGCCAAAGAACGGATGATTTGATACATGCGTTTAGTTCATCGGCTGGTGTGGAACGTGGTATAACTGGTAGAGTCTAACGAAAATCACCAGCCACCAAAATGAGAATACCTCCGAATGGCTCTGTATTACATCTTAAATCTTGGAGCGTCCGATTGATTGCTTCCAAAGATTTTTTGTGAGCCATTGTACATTCATCCCATACTATTAGTTTACATGTTTGTAAAACTTTACCCATTCCTGAATTCTTTTTTATGTTGCATGTGGATGTCTCAAAAAATTGCATGTTCAATGGCAGTTTGAATGCAGAGTATGCTGTTCTACCTCCATCTAAAAGAGTTGGTGCAATGCCAGAAGATGCGACAGCCAATGCAATGCTATTTTGTGAGCGAATCGTCACCAAAATCAATGATAACAGAAATGTTTTGCCTGTTCCACCGGGTGCATCTAGGAAAAACAAACCGCCCATTTGTTGTGAAATCGCATTCATAATGCGGTTATACGCATTGTGTTGTTGTATCTTGTAGATGAGAAGCAAATTGCCAAAATGACGGAAAATAATGTGTGAATTTGGCAAGTGATTGATGCGTCCGCTAGTGATGTATCCCAATGTAACGGGTGATTTTTTTGTGGTTGGGATTTTCATGCATTAGTATTTGACAGATCACGCGGGATTTCAGACAAGGTGTCAAAGAGAAAGATGCTCAGTATGCTTTGACATTTCATAATGAATAGACTTACTAACGAGCAACGCTTGCAAATAATTGAATTATATTACAAAAATCAGTGTTCGGTTCGAAAAGTGTTTTGCGATTTACGTCCGATTTATGGTCTACATAATCGACCAAGTGAGCAAACAATTAATGCGATTGTGACCAAGTTTCGCACTCAGTTTACTTTATTGGACATTAAACCAACCACACGAATGCGTACAGTGCGTACAGAAGAGAATATTGCGTCTGTTTCTGAGAGTGTTGCTGAAGACCGTGAAATGTCGATTCGTCGCCGTTCGCAGCAATTGGGTTTGTGTTATTCGACGACATGGAAGATTTTACGCAAAGATCTTGGTGTAAAACCGTATAAAATACAGCTCCTGCAAGAACTGAAGCCGAACGATCTGCCACAACGTCGAATTTTCAGTGAATGGGCCCTAGAAAAGTTGGCAGAAAATCCGCTTTTTTATCGACAAATTTTGTTCAGCGATGAGGCTCATTTCTGGTTGAATGGCTACGTAAATAAGCAAAATTGCCGCATTTGGAGTGAAGAGCAACCAGAAGCCGTTCAAGAACTGCCCATGCATCCCGAAAAATGCACTGTTTGGTGTGGTTTGTACGCTGGTGGAATCATTGGACCGTATTTTTTCAAAGATGCTGTTGGACGCAACGTTACGGTGAATGGCGATCGCTATCGTTCGATGCTAACAAACTTTTTGTTGCCAAAAATGAAAGAACTGAACTTAGTTGACATGTGGTTTCAACAAGATGGCGCTACATGCCACACAGCTCGCGATTCTATGGCCATTTTGAGGGAAAACTTCGGAGAACAATTCATCTCAAGAAATGGCCCGGTAAGTTGGCCACCAAGATCATGCGATTTGACGCCTTTAGACTATTTTTTGTGGGGCTACGTCAAGTCTAAAGTCTACAGAAATAAGCCAGCAACTATTCCAGTTTTGGAAGACAACATTTCCGAAGAAATTCGGCCTATTCCGGCCGAAATGCTCGAAAAAGTAGCCCAAAATTGGACTTTCCGAATGGACCACCTAAGACGCAGCCGCGGTCAACATTTAAATGAAATTATCTTCAAAAAGTAAATGTCATGGACCAATCTAACGTTTCAAATAAAGAACCGATGAGATTTTGCAAATTTTATGCGTTTTTTTTTAAAAAAAAGTTCTCAAGCTCTTAAAAAATCACCCTTTATATCATTTTTCAGTAATTTTAATTTGTGGCATGCTTCACGAAAAGTTTGATATAATTGGGCGCCAACTGTTCTCAATTGTTGAAACGATGCGGATCCACGTACATTAACTAACAATAATCGCTGCATTGTTGGGATGAACAGTGTACAGTCTACTCAATGTATCAGTTGAAAATAAATTATTGTATCTTTCTACAGCTTTTCCATGTTTGCGTCTTTGAAATTTTTTTGATGTTGCTTACCATGTGAAGTATTTTGGCACGTCCGAGTATACATAGCAAGGTCATAGCGAATTCATCATTTTGGTTTAATGTGAAGAATGCTGTCAATGTTGTGGCTGGTGGTGTATCTGCTCGATGTCGTGCATTCTCTGCAGTGAAAAACATACGCTGTTCATTTTCCAGATGAACAGCCAAATGAACAACTGTTGGATGGCATTCATGTATTAGAAAACCAAACTCGCTATAATGCCTTATTCCTACTTATATAGCAACTCATTTGGTATCTCGTGATTTCATCGTTTCTATTGATCAATGCAAAGACAGCCATGTCCGATCCTTTGTTGATATATTTGCAGATCAATTTGATCGATTTGACCGAATTGCAATATTCCACATTAATATGGGCTTTGTATGTTTTGGAGAGCAATGGCGAATGCGGTACAACTCAGCGTTTGTCGATGTCGATGTTGTTGTTTCGTGCTTGTATTATTGACAAATGTCCATCGATAGAGTGGATAGCTGCCGTTGCCAGTGATGGTTTCTTCAAATAATTTATTTAGGTATTTTTTTGTGCATTTTCCAACTGCCATGCACGGAGACGTTAGACTAATTATTCCGTATGGTCTATGGATCATATTTTTGGTGACTATTTCAAATAAGACTGGATCGATTGCATGGATTGCTTTCTGAATTTTTATAGAAATGATATATTTTAACTTTTTATGTTAATTTTTATTTGTTAAAATAATTAAAAAATTTAGTTAGTCGAATATTTAGTCTAAAGTTTTATTTTTTTATTTAATTTATTTGACTAAACTTCACCATTTAAAATGGTCAGAAAACAGCTTAAAAATTGCAAGAATTTAATTTTAAATTCAAATTAATTAATTTTAAGTTCATAAATATATTTTTGAGTCCATCAATTTATAACGACGGATCTATTCAATTGATCGATAACACAATTCGTTTCGTACAGTATTTCAAGCTCAACAGTATGGTCCTCTGTTCACTGAGTCGATTCCATTCCAAATTGCTGACGATTACATCCTTTTAGGGATAAATCGCAAAACAACAATCAAATTATTATAAAATACAACTTCTTGATAGCTTTGATTAATTTGAATGTAATTTTTGCGTATTTTGGAAACTATTTTTATGGAGCCCAAGACCCAGGGACCCGATCCCTTCAAAAAAATTATGAAACCCTGCTCATTGGTATAAAATTATTATCCAATGTTTGAAACCGATTGGACGAATGGTGTGGCAACTTATAAGGAGGGCCCTCTTGACACTCTGATTCAAGCATGCCACTCAACCCTTCAAAAATATCGTAAAGTCTGGACATGAAACTTATTCATGGTCAAAATTTCAAGACGATCAGTTGAGCGGTTTGCGTTATTTGGTAGTGTGACTTATGCGCTGCCTATTGTAAAAAAATCACTCTATGCTCACGACCACCTCCTTGCTGAAATACGATTTACTGTCAGTTTATCGTGAACAATTTATCGTGAGCAATTTATCGTAAAACAATTTATCGTAGAACAATTTATCGTGAAAACAATTTAAATCAATTTATCGTGGAACAATTTATCGTAGAACAGTTTATCGTGGGCAATTTATCGTATAACAGTTTATCGTGAACAATTTATCGTATAACAGTTTGGAACAGCTTTAGTATCGCTGTCAAACTTTTTGGCAGTCTGTGCGACGGTAGCGCCACTTTGACCAAGAGCGGAATTGTTTATAACTAAAATGTGCCTTTGCTTAGCATTTTGGACCTAGTGCCATCTATTGGAATAAAAACGAACTAAAATTTTAAAAAATACGTTAAGACGTGTTAAAAAAAATTTTATAAAAAAATATTGAATCTCATTTAAAAATAAATGAAATTTAATATTTTTTTATGAATATATTAAATTGAGAGTGGGAGTCGCACTGCGTGCCGCACGTAGGAGTAGATTATATAGAATCTATTAATGACACCTACGCTCCTCCCCGTAGCCCTGCGGGGCTCTTTATATTTTAATTTCGGGGGGCGTAGGAGGCGGGATCTTCAAACATGTCGCACTGCGTGCCGCACGTAGGAGCGGATTATATAGAATCTATTAATGACACCTACGCTCCTCCCCGTAGCCCTGCGGGGCTCTTTAGATTTTAATTTCGGGGGGCGTAGGAGCCGGGACCTTTAATCGGTTAAGAAACTACCGAGTTCCTGCCGACGTGGCCATATTCCAGAACTTCTTCCAAAAATCATTCAATAATCTCATTTCCATCCAACATACCCAATCCCATCATAATCGGTTAAGAAACTACCGAGTTCCGTCCCACATGGCCATATTCCAGAACTTTTCCAAACATCATTCAATAATCCCATTTCCATCCAACATACCCAATCTCATCATAATCGGTTAAGAAACTACCGAGTTCCGTCCCACATGGCAATATTCCAGAACTTCTTCCAAAAATCATTAAAGAATCCCACTAATTTTATGATACCACGCATAAAACCTTTCTACGATAAATTGTCCACGAAAAACTGTTCTACGATAAATTGTCCCACGATAAATTGTGTCCACGGTAAATTGTGTCCACGATAAACTGTTCTACGATTAAATGTTCACGTTAAATTGAAACACGATAAATTGTTTACGAAAAGAGACCGTCACCCCTGAAATACACATTGTGTGCAAGTTTCATGGCCATCGACTGTTTGATCTTAGACATTTTTGGGAGCAGACATACATACATAATTTGATATATAGATAAAAACTATACAATAAAATTAACTAGCAATGGAATTTTGCTTTTAAGGTTCACACTACTTTAGATCTCTTGCATATTAATTTGTCCATGATATTAATCAGTAAAACTAAATGCCCAATAAGCTTTGTGGAACACTATAAGCCAAACTTTGTTGAATGCAGTGGAATTAAATAAAAAACAATACACAGTGTTAATAAACATTATTATTATAAAGGGTGTTTCATTTCGTGGCATGGAACTTGAAGTTGGTAACACTTTTTTCAGGGACAGCCGATTTGACAGCTGACAGTTGCTGTTTGGTTAGCTTGGTTTGCCATTTCGTAATAATTGGACTCACGCCAGAGCAACATTTGCAAATTGTTCGACTTGTTCAAATTGTTTTATTATTTATTCAAATTATGAAATTTCCAAGTCGTGTATGGCACAGTAAATATCATCATAACCGAACCTTGCTCAGAACTATCGATAGTCGAAATTTTGATCTATCCAAAAGTAAACGTGACCCTGTGAATATGTCTAGGATTTCTTTTATTTAATTGTTTTTACAATAAATTGGGTTCGTAGCTTATTCGGGGATTTCGATTGGGTGAAATTCCAATTTGCGAAAATACCAAAATTGCCAATTCAGAATAAAATTAAAAATGACGGAGTTTCAAATTTTGGAAACCATTGTGAAAATCATCATTCGTGTCCCGTTTTCACAAAATTTAGAAAAAATGTTCTGATTTTTTCAAATATATGAAAGAACATTTCTGGGATAAAACTGTAAAAGTAAACATGTCTCTGTAATTAGATCCCGTTCGCCATAGTCATAGGGTTAACTGAGTGGTCAGACTGACCTATCTGACCATGTAGGTAGGACCTCGTGAACATTTCTAAATATTCTGCTATAGTAGTTACGGCTTTGTCCTTAACATTTAAAAAAAATATAAAAAAATCGGTGAATTAAAATTCGAAAATTTATTCAAATCAAAAAGACTTCTATGGCTGTATGCCAAACTTAAGGTAAATCGTTTACTACGGTAAACCCCGGTTTTAGAATAGATGGTTCGATTAGTTTGCCATAGAGTTTTTGAAAAATAATTGGATTTACCGAAAAATTTACTTTAAAATTGACTTTTACCTTAAGTTTGGCACACAGCCTAAGTAGCATTTATGACACAGTAAAAACGGGTGCACTATCTTTTATGTCGGTATGTAGACATTGAATAACTAAAATATTTATCAACCGATTGATTTGATTAGACATGTTTTGAAACGTTAATCCATTACAATTTTAACTGGCCAAAAGGCACCGCCTGACAACACTATTCGTCGTTTGGTGTCAAATTTTGTTCAGCACGGGACAGTGAGAAATCGCCAACATGCCGTTCATCAACGATCAAGATGTTCCAATGAACTGGTTGAAACGGTCAGAGGGAGCGAGAACCCAAGAGTGTCGTATCGTGGCCGCGCTTAGCATTTTGGCGTTAGTGGAACCATTTTGCGGCGCATTTTGAAGGATGATTTGTATTTATTTCCGTGTAAAGTGCAATCAACACAGATAATATTGCCGACAGACCGTCCACGTCGCTTGGAATATGGCCAAAGGGCTGAGTCGCTCGAATGATTGACACTGAACCTGATTTTTGGGAACAAAATTTGATGGCCATCGAGGCCCATTTCACACTCTCTTGCCTTAATAAGCAAATTAATAAGCAAAATTGCCGCATGTGAGGAACGCAATCGACAGGAGATCCATGAAACGCCATTGCATGACCAAAAAGTGACTGCTCCAAAACCATCATTGGGCCATATTTTTTAGAAAAGGAAACAGCCACTGGAAATCGATATATCGCCCACCCGATAATTGCCCCAAAATTGTTTCAGCTTTACAAACACAAATTGAGATTTTTGTAATATAAATATTAAAGATAATCTAAACATGTTTCAATTTTACCACAAGACAAATCCAGGTCAAATTTTTTTAAATTTAACAGTATAAATGTTTGGCATGTATTTCACAATCATTGTAATATTTGGCATTAACGTTTATTAACGATTATTGAAAATGAAATTTCATCTGGTTGGGCTGCAAAAGTTTAATTTATTCGTCCTCGTACTGAAAAACCCGCACTTGGAAAACAACAAAATCAACAAAGATCTAGACTGTCTGAATTATCTACAAATTCTACGGATTGTCGACAATCTCAATGTAAACTTCAGTTGTATACGTTGTGTATGTACGAAATCCCGGTTTGTCAAAATCTCGTTTTTTTATAAATCTTGGTTTTCAAAATCCCGGTTTTCAAAATCCTGGTTTTCAAAACTCCGATTTTGTATAAAAAAAATCCCAATTTTTAGGAAACCCAGGTTTGAAATTTTAAAATTTGACATGTGGGAAAATTTCAAAAATGAGTTTGCGATAAAGTTCTTGAAAATGGCTAATAGGGATGGGATTTTTCCATTTCTAAACCGATTTTGTTGAAATTCTACATGTGCGATGTAAATGTATTTCTAAAATGATGTTTTGATAAAGTTCTGAAATATGGTCATCGAAACTGTGGGTCCTAAATGCGATTAAAAAATGCGTTTTCGATAAAGTTCTGGAATAAGGCGGTTAGAGATGAAACCTGACCACTTCTTAACCGACTATGTCGAAAACCGACATGTGGGATCTAAATAGGATTTTAAAATGGGATGGAACTAGGCCATTTCTTAATCGATTACGTTGAAATTCGTCACGTGCAATGTAAATGACGTTCTTAAATGATATTTTGATAAAGTTGTGGAATATGGTCAATAGAGATGGGATTTGGCCAGTTAACACATGATTATGTTTAAATTTGACACGATCTAAATAGGATTATTAAATGTTTTTTTTTATAAAGCTCCGCGTATCTGGACAAAAAGGGTGATGTCTATCAAAGCTTAGTACAAAAATCGTCTTAGAATCTTATTTCCATCACACATGTCGAATTTTATGATAATCTGTCAAGAATCCCATATAGACCTTACTTGTAGAGTTTTAACATAATCAGTCAAGAAATGGTCAAGTCCCATCCATATCGACCGTATTCTAAAACTGTATCAAAAAATCAGTTTTGAATCTGTATCATTCACTTAGACTAAAAGTAGTAAAACTGATCCTTTATTCCCGACATGTTTTTGAACCCCGCTCTCATGGAATTTTTTTCTAAAGACCCTCGGAGGGCTGAACTGAGAGGGATGCGAATTCCCGCGTGCCCGCGATAGTTATTGAGCCTCTACAATTCGGTATGATATCAAAGGGCTGAATGTCGAAGGGCAAAATTACGAAGGGCCGAATGTGTCAAAGGGCTGAATGTCTCGAAGGGCCACATGTGTCAAAGGGCCAAATGTGTTAAAGAGGTTACTTTTCGTGTTTGGAAATATAACTTTTTTAATTTGTTTTAAGGAATATTTCGTAATTTTTTTTATGAAATATTAATGAATTTGCTTCATAAAATTTTCCATCACAAGGTTCCTGGCTGTATACGGAACAGGAATGACTGGATACGTGAAATTTTGACGAAATTTTTGATATTCGAAAACAAACCAATTTTTCTAGTAAATTTTTGGGCAAGATATCTTATATTTATGTTGCAATATTATTAGTCCGGCCGACCCGAATTAATATTTTTTTTTTTTCAAAATCATGACATTGGAACTAGAAGAAAAGAAAACCGGGGTTTTGGAAACCGGGATTTCGTAGTACACCCGTATACGTTACCTTCTTCGACACCAATATGTGGACAATTCTAAAATACGTGTAGACGCACAACTCTGCGCCAACAATCACTAAATTTTTAATCATACTGTTAAATAAAGCAGTTTGCCAAATCACAAATCACCACCTTTAGTTTTATTTATGGGAATAGGTCGGTTTTTATGTATTCAATTATTTATCCATATATATACATCTCAAATTAAAAGTCATTATCAATTCTCGTACAACCTAAATATGCAATTGGATGCTTCGTATTTATATATAGACAAACTTCTCCTGTTGATATTAAACATTGTTTACCGAAATGCCCCCAAAGCTCCAAGCAAAAACAGCAAAAATTCCGAATGAATTATTTCACTTCTACATCATTCATTCATGATGTGTTCAAAAAATAAACTGAAGAACCTTTTATTTGATTACGTTTTATAAATAATTTCGTTAACTATATACCATCGTCTCTGTTACAGTCTGTCTATATATAAGGCACACAGAGTGCGAATCGATTTCCAACTGGAAAATTATTGTATCTAATTATAATGTAGCGGAAAAACTCTAAAAGCTTATTCAGACATTATAATTGATAAAAATCATTAAAATACATTAGTTGAATTAAACAGAAAAAATTTAAATATATAGCTGGCAACATTGTATGTATGTAAGTATCTGTATATGTTACAGTGTTCTGAAAGCATTTTCAAAAATACTCTATCTTATGTCTGTACAACAAATTAGATTAGCAGAGTGTATAATGAAGACGTTATTAGTTTATTGTATCTCGAGTAGATCCCGTTGTCGTTTGTTACAAATATTCAGATTAGATTTTCCAACATATTGATTTTCTTCATTTTCACTTTATACATGGTAGAGTTCACATCAATGAAATTTATTTGGTTATTTATTTTTTTTTTTGTTGCAACCTCTTTATAAACCAAACAGTAGTAATCTTATCCTCTTATGGTTGTTCTTGTGTTGTCCAGTATTATTAGTTAGTTTTCTTATTCAAAATATGTTTAAGATAATGCGGTTGGTTGATGTCGGTTAAAATTGAAAATATAATAAATTTTTTTATCTATTTGTTCTAGATTAAAATCAAATAAATTTAAATTTGGGTATAAACCACGAACTTAATCGGTTTGATAACGTAAACATAAATCTGCTAACCGAAAATGTTGAGATGTTTACTTTTCGTAATGCTCTAATTGAGTTTATATATGTGTACAAAGATCACTGAACTCATCGGTTTTAGATCTTTTATCGAAGAGGAATATAAAATTAAAATTTTACTTATCCTTAGCTCTCAGAATTTGTATTCATTAAGTTTTACGGTAATAAATTAGAATTTGTCTAGACTATTTGAAAATTATACGAAACCGTGTTAATTCAACGATTAACTAAACGTTTGGTTTGGGTAAAATGTTAGATTTTGTGGAAGAATGGTATCAAACAACAGGCTTTTGGAAGTTCGACAATTGTAAATAATTGAATAAAAATATTCGCTAAATTCTAAAAAGGCTTGTTAAAGTGATAGGATATGCCATGTTACATAATGTTGCTTATGTATTTAAATGTTTTGGATGCTTTGTGAATAAAGTCATGGATACAAGATAATACATCTTTTGTACTCTTGGGTAAGGATGCTTTTTATTATAAGGAATACTATTAAATAATACATATTTAGTTTAATCTGTTTAAAATTATTGATGCGATCATCGCATTCCATGGTGTATCACAACTGTTATGGTCGTGTACCCAATAGGCCACCTACCCGTGTTGCTTTTATAACATATGCGGTACTCTAGGCTGTTACCTGGGTACTCCAAAATCCACACCATTTTCCTCTGCCGACTGAGCTGCGGGAATCTAAGCCGCATGGGGTACCAGAGGGTAACAGCAATTCGGTGAAGCAGATCTGCTTCTACGAAGTAGAAGCTAATTATGTTTCAAGTGGCTTAGCCGAAAAAATAGCCGATTTCAACCGACGATTACACGAAAACTGGTCGTTGTTTCGGCCCAATTTAAATGGATTATTATTCAAAATTAAATAACCTTTCATAATTGGTACAATATTCCATGATTTGAAACAAAAAAAATTTCATTTCTAACAAAAGTGCATTTGTCCGGGTAAAAAAATAGCCGATTTCAATAGACGATTACACGAAAACTGGTCGTTGTTTCGGCCCAATTTAAACGGATTATTATTCAAAATTAAATAACCTTTCATAATTGGTACAATATTCCATGATTTGAAACAAAAAAAATTTTCGTTTCAAACAAAAGTGCATTTGTCCGGGTAAAAAAATAGCCGATTTCAATCGAGGATTACACAAAAACTGGTCGTTGTTTCGGCCCAATTTAAACGGATTATTATTCAAAATTAAATAACCTTTCATAATTGGTACAATGTTCCATGATTTGAAACAAAAAAAATTTTCGTTTCAAACAAAAGTGCATTTGTCCGGGTAAAAAAATAGCCGATTTCAATCGACGATTACACGAAAACTGGTCGTTGTTTCGGCCCAATTTAAACGGATTATTATTCAAAATTAAATAACCTTTCATAATTGGTACAATGTTCCATGATTTGAAACAAAAAAAATTTTCGTTTCAAACAAAAGTGCATTTGTCCGGGTAAAAAATAGCCGATTTCAATCGACGATTACACGAAAACTGGTCAATGTTTCGGCCCAATTTAAACGGATTATTATTCAAAATTAAATAACCTTTCATAATTGGTACAATGTTCCATGATTTGAAACAAAAAAAATTTTCGTTTCAAACAAAAGTGCATTTGTCCGCGTAAAAAAATAGCCGATTTCAATAGACGATTACATGAAAACTGGTCGCTGTTTCGGCCTAATTTAAACGGATTATTATTCAAAATTAAATAACCTTTCATAATTGGTACAATGTTCCATGATTTGAAACAAAAAAATTTTTCGTTTCAAACAAAAGTGCATTTGTCCGGGTAAAAAATAGCCGATTTCAATCGACGATTACACGAAAACTGGTCGTGGTTTCGGCCCAATTTAAACGGACTATTATTCAAAATTAAATAACCTTTCATAATTGGTACAATGTTCCATGATTTGAAACAAAAAAAAATTTCGTTTCAAACAAAAGTGCATTTGTCCGGGTAAAAAATAGCCGATTTCAATCGACGATTACACGAAAACTGGTTGTTATTTCGGCCCAATTTAAACGGATTATTATTCAAAATTAAATAACCTTTCATAATTGGTACAATATTCCATGATTTGAAACAAAAAAAAAATTTCGTTTCAAACAAAAGTGCATTTGTCCGGGTAAAAAATAGCCGATTTCAATCGACGATTACACGAAAACTGGTTGTTGTTTCGGCCCAATTTAAACGGATTATTATTCAAAATTAAATAACCTTTCATAATTGGTACAATATTCCATGATTTGAAACAAAAAAATTTTCGTTTCAAACAAAAGTGCATTTGTCCGGGTAAAAAAATAGCCGATTTCAATCGACGATTACACGAAAACTGGTCGTTGTTTCGGCCCAATTTAAACGGATTATTATTCAAAATTAAATAACCTTTCATAATTGGTACAATGTTCCATGATTTGAAACAAAAAAATTTTTCGTTTCAAACAAAAGTGCATTTGTCCGGGTAAAGAAATAGCCGATTTCAATCGACGATTACACGAAAACTGGTTGTTGTTTCGGCCCAATTTAAACTGATTATTATTCAAAATTAAATAACCTTTCATAATTGGTACAATGTTCCATGATTTGAAACAAAAAAAGTTTTCGTTTCCAACAAAAGTGCATTTGTCCGGGAAAAAAAACAGCCGATTTCAACCGACGATTATACAAAAACTGGTTGTTGTTTCGGCCCAATTTAAACGGATTAATATTCAAAATTAAATAACCTTTCATAATTGGTACAATATTCCATGATTTGAAACAAAAAAATTTTTCGTTTCAAACAAAAGTGCATTTGTCCGGGTAAAAAATAGCCGATTTCAATCGACGATTACACGAAAACTGGTTGTTGTTTCGGCCCAATTTAAACGGATTATTATTCAAAATTAAATAACCTTTCATAATTGGTACAAAATTAAATAACCTTTCATAATTGGTACAATATTCCATGATTTGAAACAAAAAAATTTTTCGTTTCAAACAAAAGTGCATTTGTCCGGGTAAAAAAATAGCCGATTTCAATAGACGATTACACGAAAACTGGTCGTTGTTTCGGCCCAGTTTAAACGGATTATTATTCAAAATTAAATAACCTTTCATAATTGGTACAATATTCCATGATTTGAAACAAAAAAAATTTTCGTTTCAAACAAAAGTGACTTTGTCCGGGTAAAAAAATAGCTGATTTCAATAGACGATTACACGAAAACTGGTCGTTGTTTCGGGAAATAAATTTTCGTTTCAAACAAAAGTGCATTTGTCCGGGTAAAAAAATAGCCGATTTCAATCGACGATTACACGAAAACTGGTTGTTGTTTCGGCCCAATTTAAACGGATTATTATTCAAAATTAAATAACCTTTCATAATTGGTACAATGTTCCATGATTTGAAACAAAAAAAAATTTTCGTTTCAAACAAAAGTGCATTTGTCCGGGTAAAAAATAGCCGATTTCAATCGACGATTACACGAAAACTGGTCGTTGTTTCGGCCCAATTAAAACGGATTATTATTCAAAATTAAATAACCTTTCATAATTGGTACAATGTTCCATGATTTGAAACAAAAAAAAATTTCGTTTCAAACAAAAGTGCATTTGTCCGGGTAAAAAATAGCCGATTTCAATCGACGATTACACGAAAACTGGTCGTTGTTTCGGCCCAATTTAATTACGGATTATTATTCAAAATTAAATAACCTTTCATAATTGGTACAATATTCCATGATTTGAAACAAAAAAAATTTTCGTTTCAAACAAAAGTGCATTTGTCCGGGTAAAAAATAGCCGATTTCAATCGACGATTACACGAAAACTGGTCGTTGTTTCGGCCCAATTTAATTACGGATTATTATTCAAAATTAAATAACCTTTCATAATTGGTACAATATTCCATGATTTGAAACAAAAAAAAAGTTATGGCCATTTAAAGGTGAGATTTTGGGTAATTAAAACAAAACCTAAAAATATCATATCTCAGTTACCGTGAGACTTAGGACATCGGTTCCATGGAATGAAAGCTTCCAAATGACCCCTACAATCTGCCATAAAACGTTGTCGGTCCATCTGCAAAACACCCTGTATAGCCGCAGAAAATTAAAAAAATTCTAGTGAAAATTCTAGTCCATGAATTTTTCTTAAACTTCCCATATAGTCTCAGTATGACCTAAGCTATTAGAAAAACAACCGAAAGTATTGGTTACTAGTGGAAGAAATGCTGGAAAGAATGAATATTGTTAAATTTTAACATTTCATATACCGAGTTCCTTTACTTCGGAGATCAATCAATTTACCATTTTAAGGATCATTTTTAATATTTTATTCCGCTGAGATTTTTTATTTAGTGAAAAAATATACACATAATGAATAAAAAATTTCCGCTGGTAATTACATAACAAAATTAATTCTCTTTAATGATAGTGCTGCCACTTGCGGCGAGTAGCGTTATCTCTTATTTTCCGCTGTCAAAATTCCGCTATCTTATACAGCATCGAAAATTGCATCGATCGCTGTTCCTCCATCACCCACATCCACCCACACCAACACCCACCTAACCCCATCTACACCTAGCCCAATCGACACCAATCTACCATAACTCAACCGACCCCAATCAAGTGCAAACCACCATACCTAAACATTATTACCCACTATACAAATTAAACCCCCAAAATCCATCTCACTCACACCACCCTATACCGTACCACCCATATCATCACCCTTTAACACCACCATACCCACTGCCACACACACACACCACCCACACAAACCCTCTTCCACCAAATCCGAAATTCCCACGCCAAACCCAAAACACCTTCTTTCATCCCCTCCACCCCCATACTACCACGCCTACCGCACCCATAAGCTCTATGAAACCAAAATAGAATAGAAAATAAAAAAAAAATTGTATCAATTTTAGTGAGGGGTGTTAACAAAACCCTACATATCTCAACACCCTAAACACAGAAATTTTCAAATCAATAGGGATCATTCCCATGTTATTGCTTGAAAAAATTAAATTGATATCTCCATCCGTTCTCAAGTTATCGTGGACACAGACGAACAGACGGCAAACCATATAGCATTTTTTTTAACAAAAATGCTTAAAAAATCGAACTCATTTATTTTCTGTGGTTAAACGATAAGCAATGAGCATGTATGAAAATGAAATTAATATATACGAATTAAAGATCCGAATATATACGATAAAGCATACGAGGAAAATGTCAGAATTGAAACGTGTTGATGATGTCTTACACGATGTGTGTAGGAACTGAAAGGAACGGATAATATAAACCAAGCTTTATCATTTTTGATGATTTACAAATTATTTAAAAAAAAAATCGCTTTGATATCTAGACTGCGAGCCCTAAAGATCGAATTGGTATGCCTATATTTGACATTTATAAATGCATAGTATATTTAAATGGAGAAACACGTCCTTATAAAATGGAAAGTAAATAAAATAATAAGTGATTTTTGAAATACTGTTTAACATTTAATAATGTTTTATTTCTTTTTGATTTTTGTAACTCTGCTCTCATTTGTTTTCGAATATAGTTGCGGAAAGCCGAATGTCAAAATTCCCTGTATCCAGTCACTAGTCAGTGATACATTTTGGTGAAGGAAAATTTTACCAAGCAAATTCATTAATATTTGATAAAAAAAAATTACAAAATATTCCTTACAACAAATTAACAAAATTGTATTTCCAAAAACAAAAGGTAACCCCTTTGACACATTTGGATTTTTTGACTAAGTTCTGATATATATTGCCCTTTTTGTACAGTACGCATAGCTTTATTAAAAAATCATTTAATAATCCCATTTCCATCGCACGTCGCGAATTTTGACATAATTGATTAAGAAATGGACTAGTTCCATTCCTAATGACATTATTCCAGAACTTTATAAACAACATTTTAAAATCCCATTTAGATCCCACATGTTGATTTTCGACAAAATCGGTTAAGAAATGGACAGATTTCCAGAACTTTATCAAAAACGCATTTTTTGAATCCCATTTAGTACCCAAAATATCCAAAATGTGGCCTATTTCCATAGCAATGGCTATATTTCAGAACTTTATCAAAAAATCATTTTAGAAATACATTTCCATGGCACATGTAGAATTTCAACAAAACCGGTTTAGAAATGGCCTAGTTCCATCTTTATTGACCGCTTTATCAAAAAATCAGTTTATGCTGAAAACAGATGTGCAGATTTTCTGCATGCAGCACCGCATGCAGATCTGCACGTAAAACACATGAGCATAATTATTTGACACTTGTGTGCGGCATTTTTTATTTAGATCAACTTTTTGTCACAGAGATAAATATTTTTGCAATTGAAATGTCTTGTATCGTATAAAAATTGTTTTTTTTTTATAAATTCTGTAATTTTCTCCTCCACCTTGACAAAATTTAGTGTGAAAAGGGGAAAATATCAAAGAATGTCGTATGAAGTTTCCGACAATTTTTAGTTTTATTTTTTTCATGTTGTCAACACCAACAGTCAAATTAGAAATAGAGACGACGTGGAGAATTCTGCATGGCATGCGTCGTACATGTATTTTAACCCATATACACTAGTGTATTCTAATTTTGATGCATGCAGAATTCTGCACATGTGTTTCCAGCATTAGAATCCCATTTCCATCGCACGTATCGAATTTTAACAAAATCTGTTCAGAAATGGCCAAATCCAACTGTATTAGCCATTTTCTAGAACTTTATCTCAAACTCATTTTTGAATTCGGGATTGCCTAAAAATCGAGTTTTTTTTTTATACAAAACCGGAATTTTGAAAACCTGAATTCTGAAAACCTTAATTTTGAAAACCAAGACTTATAAAAAAAACCAGGATTTTGACAAACTGATATCTTGAAAACTGGGATTTCGTTACACACTCACTTATTAGACATGGCCTTATTCTAGATTTATATTTAAATATACATTAGATTCACTTTCTATCAATCGTATTTGACAACATTCAACTCAAAATTCAGTTTATTATCTGGTTTATGATACTTAGTTTATTGGATCCAGAACCAAAGCAATTTCTACAAATTACAATTGAGCAAATTAGCTAATATGTATGCGGGTGAAATATGTCCCTACAAAAAATCAAAATTTGTTGCATGCAACAAATGTCGTCCAGGAATCTAGTAAGTATAAGGATAAGGATTTCATTAGTACAAAATTTATTTATTAGAATATATGAAATAAAAAATCATACCGCCAAATTATAAAAAGAAGACAAGTATGAAGGTAAGTTTTGTAATGCTATTTGCAAAAGTTAACTTCTAAGAGCCACATACACAGGGTTAATTCCAACAAGATTCAAATTAGAAATCTGTTTAACAAAGTTGAAAAGATTGGCATGTGGATAGATTGTCTGGAATGCTCATTATTTGGTCTCTTACTACAACAAAATAATCGAACGTTTCATGGGGTAGGTGGTATAAATAATTATTTTACAAAGTAGTTGTTGCAACAAATTTCAATTAAGAAATGTCCACATATCAATCTTTCGAAATTTTTCAATAGATTTGTTAATTGAAATTTTTTGCAACCACTACTTTGTATAAAAGACCCGTTATTTATAACGCCGACCCCGCCGATGAACATTCCGGAAAATTACACACATGTCAATATTTCGAAATTTATTGAACATATTTCTTAATTGAAACCCAATTGATTGTGAAACGTTTATTGCATGCAACAAATTTAGGATTTTAGTTTTTGGGACATATTTCACTTAGGTTATTTCAATATAGCCAAATTCCATAAATTCGTTCAAAATTCAGTAAGTGAGTTTTAAATTAATGATTTTGTTTGTATGGGAAATTTATATTTTCTGACCTTTCATCTCATTACATTATTATATCAATGCACACAAACTCTACAACTGTAACAATATTTTGCAACTATACGATCTTCACATAAACTTGTAACTCTCGTTAACTTGTAAGCTCGTTCCACTCTAAAAATTATTCGTCCGTTAATTTTTAATGAAGCCTCACAATTTTTTTTTGTACTTGTGCGTTCTGTATTCATTTCGTTTTGTCATACTAATTAATTACGAAAATGTTTAGTTTGTAGTTTGTTGCATATTTTAAAATTATATAGAGTTACGAAATTCTTTCATTATTTTTATTATTATTATATCAATTAAATTAAACAACAATGCAAGGGAAAATATTTTTTATAAACAAATAAAGTAAAAAGCAGCATAGAACACAAATAAAGAAGAACGACTGAATACCGTATTTTTTGCCGTCAAAATTATATTCTTTAGAATTTTCCTACGTTTTTTTTTATTTTCCATCGCTAGAGCGCACTTAAAGGAAATGGAAAAACTCAATTCGTTTTAAGCAGACTTGTTAATTTTTTTTTATTTTTCAATTAATGTTTACTGCAAAAAAGTATCAGCAAAGTTTTATTTGTATTCTGAAATTTTTAATTTTATTTATATTAATTTAAAAATGTGAATTGAATACTTTAATACAGGGTGCTTATAAGTGGCACTACTGTCTTACTGAACTAGAATGTATTCATTATGTAAATTTATCATTCCTAATTATTTGAGGGAAATTTAATCTCAATGAGTTGGATTATGGGTTATCCACTTTCTATGTAATTCTTATGTATGTTCATTTTTATTCATGATACCCTATACGAAAACTAATTTTTGTAATGATTCTTTAGGGTAAGTGACAAGAGTGGACTGTACTAGTCGGAAAATAGTTGGAAAACTAATTTAGCTCTATAAAACGGTTTGTCTGCAACGTTTTTCTTATTAAAATACAATTTAAAATGCTTTCGATGAGGCGAGTTGACAAAACTGATTAATGTTGTATCGTCGTTAGGCGCGCTACCCATTCTTCATGCAATTGTTCATCGTCAGTAGAGAGGTACATCGATATACCAGGACCTTTTCAACTCAAAATCTACAATTGAGTTTTGGTATGTACAATGTGGCCTCTGCTCTGATTTTGTTGAGCATTGTATGGTAGTACATTTTTTTTTAATTCTGCTTTACTTTTATCTAAAATGTCTTATTTATGAAAACAAATACAATTTCTGCTGTCTAATCTGTTTATATGAAATAGACAAAATACAAAAATGTAAAAAATAATGAAATTTTGGATTATTCCGGGTGACAGCCCAATAACAGCTTCACTTCGATGTGAGGTTACCAAGATGTTGGTGGCTTCGTTTTGACCTAATAAACATTCAATAGTTTAAATCAAAAAATTTGGTCCTCCCGCCCATTGCACGCATTGCACTGACCAAACTACAAAAATATTAAAAATAATTTGAACCTATATACGAAGTCACAATGCCTTAGCGAATTATTATGTTTCGCTGTGCGTTTGTTAGCCCCTTCGTAACCTCGAAGTGGGTATGTGATACAGTGATAAAGGTCAACATTGAACCACAGGGTTTCTTCGATTTCGTTCTCGCACAGTTTTGACAATTTTTTTTTGTGCTCACACTTCTGGATAACCCTGTTTTCGATTTATTTTTACCGTACCTGTATTCCTTAATCATATTGTATGTTCTGTATATGAATTTGCGGTTTATACCAAAGGACTGGAGCCTTTTAAAAGTATCACTTTTTATAAAACTTTACCGATACAATTTTAAAACAAATTCATATTTTCCATTTTAATTATTAAAAATCACCCGTAAATATGACCATGCTAATTTTTAAAAAAAAAAAGTGTCGTTAATTGAAACTTAAAATTCTCCCCACATCACGTAAAGCTCGAGGTAGTTAGTTTATAATATTTCCTCTATAGTCGATTTCTTTTACCACAACCCAAATATAAGAGCCAGTGTTTCTTTATTTTTGTCATTTATTTATGTGAATTTTGAAGTACGTGGTCTTTATTTTCTGATAAGTGGTCGACTTAATTAATATGAAAATTTGGTTTGAATTGTTTTTCTTTACCTTTCTGTCATAGGAAACTATAATGACGTTTGCTAATCTTGCAAGTTAATACAATTTGTCAATGCTTAATCTGTGTTTGTTCTACATTTTAACTCCCTGGAGCACCAAGCGTCGCTCGGCCAAACTTGGTTGAATTTATTAAGTTTTTGTGACATTAAGTAAAACCATTTTAAAATTGGAGCTTTAATTTTTAATTGTAATCAGTTGTTTATTTAATTCTGAATTCAGAACAATTATGATAAATTAGCGTATTGCCAACACAATCCCTTTATTTTTACGGGCCATCGTTTTTGTATACTTTAACCTATGGAATCGTCATTACTTTTCGAACTAGTAGCTTGCCGGAGCTAAACCTCTCGATGGCTTCACGGATATGCAAATTATTAAATAGGTTTTCTAACCAGCAGCTATACTAAAATAACTGCGCCACACTTGGTTAAGTAACGGCTTAATCATGTTCAACCTAAAGAACCCGCCGTTTTATATTGTCATAGTACCAACCGAGTTTCAAGCTGTTCGTTTGAGAGAGCTCTTCGTTTCATCCAATTTACTCGTTTTTCAAAATTACATTCTTATCATATGTTACCACATAGGACATAAAAAGGCAATCAGTTAAGAAATGACATGTCTAAAATTTCTCTATTCGATTCCCAATTTCATCATTAATCTGAGTTTCATCTCCTTCGATTTAGATCACACAATTCTATTATGGAACAAGATGCAACATAGTGGCTAATCAAGCCACTTCTTTCCCAAAAGCAGGATCTATTCCAGTCATTTCTTGATACTCGAAAATATCCTCTCTCAATTTTTTTTTATCAAAAGTGTCGACCCGAAATTTTTTTAAATAAGAATTTCGTTTACGAAGCCCCAAATATTTTTTTCCAAGTCTAGAACTCATTACAATCGATACTTAAAATTTAATTGAAGTTTATTGAAAATCAAACTTACAATAAACACACAACTATAGACGTATGTAGTTCAATATTACATCAATTATGTAATTACGTATTTTATGTATAACATACAAGCCAACAAAATCGATTCCAGATATTTGATTCCTTGGAGTGCCCTTTACCAATTAATATCAAAATCGTGCTAGTCAAAAAAACAATTAATTAAAGAGACCCGGTCCGCACCAGACGACGTCAAAATCGTTTGAGGCGGACCAAAATGTGAAAAAGGGACCATGACCAAAAGATTAATTAGACAGCGAATGCTTCAAATCTATATTGATACTCATAACAACCAATATTTTCAAATAGACACGATTAGTGCAACCATATAATATCACTGTAACGCAACCGACATAACATGGTGCAACATTCAGCAATAGCTGTGTTTCTTGACGCTTGATCTGATCCAGTTCAGTTCATGTTTCATGAAACAACACAAATGCGCTTGCTAGATTTAAAATCGAAATTTGTGATCTAAAACAAAATTTGGATTATGTTTTCCATATAAAATTTGAACTGATCCGGATCAATGAGCGTCAAGAAACACGGCAAATATCATGGAAAACATTTTTGTTAGCGAAACTCCAAAATAAATAAAACAAATAATGCAGCTGATTTACCCAAAGATTTATTGTTTGTAACCAAAACAATATACTGTTATTTGCAACTCCAAGTGCTACGGTATCAGCATCAGCTGTGCCTAAAATTAAAACCGAAACAAGAAAATTATTTTATATTCACATACTTACCAACTTTGTTAAATTGAACCAAATAATATGTATCTAAAATTAAATATACAGTGTGTTAGTTCGTTTATTAAAATTAAAATTTGGCTTTATTTAATAAAATATAACGTTAAGTGTTCAATAGTGTGGTTTTTATATATTTTTCTGGATCATCAAAATTTTCAACTCAATCAATACATCTTCTCATCATCTTTATAATTGGAAATCATTCAACAACTTTTTGGAACATCACGATTCACGATTATCATCATCTTTACAAACACAAAGACCAAGCAACTCAACGCAACATAGTCCTACATAATGCAACATTAAGCAGTATGGTGCAAGAAAACGTAACATGGTGCACTATGACGCAACACGATGATACACCTCACAACATGGTGCAACATAATGGAACATTGTACAACATCATGCAACATGGTGCAACATCATGCAACATGGTGCAACACTACGCGACATGATGCAACATTAAGGCCCATTCAACTGATTCCTTGTAATCGTTTCCTTGCATTCGAAAACCCTGTTCGAAATACATATACTTGAACACCACTTATTATCATGCAATATGCAAGATGGTGTAACATCATGCGAACGAAATATGTTGCATCTCACAACATAGTGGATATTCCAACACATGGTGCAATATGACCCAACATCGTGCAACCTCACGCCATACAGTACAATATGATGCAGCATCATGCAACATTGTGCAAAATTATGAAACATAATGAAACATTGAGCAAAATGGTGCAATATAACCAAATATGATGCGACATCCCACAACATAGTGGTCATCCCTCAACATGTTGCAACATGACTAAACAGCATGCACCATCACGCATACAGCACAATATGGTGCAACATCATGCAACATTTTGCAACATGGTCCGGTGCAACATGGTTGCCTATCCCAGCAATTCTAAATGAATTATCCGGAGGTCTAAACTAATTTGAATTAACTGTAATTGGAATGGTTTCCTTGCATTCGTAAGAAAACCTCGTCCTTCTAAATTTTATCATAGTCGTCCAACCCAAATAAAATGTTAAAAGAAGACTCATAAATTTTTCAAACAATAGTTCCCAAAGTTTTAATTTGATTCTTCTTGATTTATGTACAAAAAAGATAGAAAGTAGAGGAGCCAATTAACTCCTCTCTGTTCATTTTTTTTAATAGAAAGACTAAGGTGCGGGTGTCCATCGGAGAAAGTCCTCATACCATTAAACTATCACCACCAAAATCCCGCTTACAAAAGTATTTTGGCTATTTTCTCAGGTCGCTACAATAATATTGAATACCATCTTGTCCATCTGCAATAAATTTTTTCATGTTTTTCAATTACCTTTATCCAGTCACGACGACTCATGTTTGCCCTAACAAAGTCAAGACGCGTGCCTTTGTGCCATGATTTTAGCTTTGGTACTGATATTATTTTGCTGTGTTTTAAGCAGATGTGCGTGTATTTCGCTTGAACTCATCTTTTTTGATCCTCGTGTTTTGCTGGTTGGCCTTATACATTTTAATATTTTTTAGTGTAGAGATACCTCCACTACTTTTTACGCTATTTGCCGTAGGCACTTGGCGAAACACAAATGTGTTTATTAAGTATACCTCCACTAGTTTTTCTTGGTGGTTTAGTTTATCAAATGGTTATAATTCGTTAATAGGCTTTTCGAGTAATTCGGAGAATGATCGTTCCAATCTATCTGCTTTAAGTCATGTTATTACCTCCGAAAGGGTTAAATGATACATTTCGATTTGCCCGTTTACTTCACTCTTATTTCAGCATTTTAAGGCTTCGTTCATAATAAATGTTATCGTGCTTGAATTACGAGATGGTTCATTATCAATTACAACGACTTCGAGAACGCTAAAGAAAAATAGGATATCTCAAAGTGGCTCTTTTAGATCTTCAATTTACATACAGCAAATTTTGTGAGATTATCAGTGGCTGGACTAGAATATTTTCTGTAGTATAGATATGGATTTGTAAGGTATATTCTTGATAGTTATGCATTGGTATGGAATTTATGGTGTCTATATTTCTTGTTTTCTTTGTATATGGAACAACGCCTAACTAGAAACGTAATTTTGCTACAAATCTTTGGGAAGTAGTAATTTTCTATGATAGGGTTTCTATTTTCTTCGGTGTTACGATGAGCGCGCCAATGAATTGATAGTAGCTTTTCCTTTTCACCCCTATTCCCTTAGTCGCATCAGTTCATGCGATGTGACTATTCTTCTTCTTGGTTACTAAATTATTAAATCGAAACTTACAAAATATTTGTTCACAAAACTCGTTGTTTTCGATACAACATGGCATTTTCCGGGTGCGGAACTATTATTTGTAAAGTAGGTACAATAAAAAACTAATCATGAAATTTAAATTTTTTGGCAACGTTTCTATTGAACTTAAAACAAATTCATTAAATATCTAGGAACTTAAAAAAAATAACCTCAATATATGTGGTTAAAAAATTTGTTATTTAAAGTTTTACTTACTAATGGTGTTTTCGCTAGCGTCATCACTGGTGGTTATCGGTGTCACTAGAATCATTATGGTCCGCCTCATCAGCCTTAACAAACTCAAAATTTTCCTGTTGGTCACTTTCTACTTCATTCTCCTCTTCTAACAGGATTGTGAATCCGCCAACTTCAGTTCGGTCAGAATTTAAGACATGTAAAAGCCGTTTCTTTAATTTTTCGTATGGAATTTCTTTTCCAAACTGACATATGGCGCAACTTTCAAATGATCGTCTCACGATATTAGGACAAATTTTCATGTTGGGCAAATGTCTTGATATGAGGGTTTTGACAATATCCTTTTGCTGTGAATTCTTCCCAAGCTGGTCGCATCGCGATTTTAAATGGATAGTTCCCGGAGACGTCAAGTGGTTGCAAAAAAGATGTCGTTTTTGGTGGTATATACAAAACGTCTGTATTGCATGTTTGCCTTAATTTATCCTTAACTTCTTTTCGCAAGTGAGTTCCATACGAATCCATTACCAGCAGCGATTTTTCGTTTGCAAAACCACCACGTTTTAAAAAACAAATATTTATCCACCCAACCGTCAGTTCAGATGACATAGAACAAAACATGCTGACCACACCGCAACATCTATACTTTTGGGAATATTCATCTTAGGCATTTTTTTAAACCTTTTAAAATAATGAGAGTCCGCGCTTCAATTCCAGCTGCAGAAATACACAGAACTACTGTAAATCGTTTTTTAGAGTGTCCGGTATTCAACCCGTCAATAGTTTTTCCTCCTCCCTGCATTACTAACGCTAAGTTTTATAACACTATTTAGAAAACGCTGATGTAAACGTTGTAGGAAATGTTGATTGTTGTTTGTTGGATACAGCTATGCCACACGGATTTCTTTATAAGATAATAGTCCACGAGTTTTTGTCTTATAATTCGTTAGTGAAACACTTAGTTCTTAAGCACAGTATAGATTATTAAACACCAGAAACTGATTAAAATAAAAACACCACAATTTAGATCACGTTATAAAGTTTATTTTTAATTTATTTGCTGCAGGTTAGAGCTCGACTTATAGACTATTTTATTGTTTTAAAACACAAAATTAATTTTTATATAACGAAATGCATGATACATAATATAAATGCTTTACATAATAAAGAGTTACATATATATTAATACTGAGAAGATTTTTAGTATATAATACAAATTGTCAATAGTATATAACGATAATATGTATATAAACAAAATTGGATGTGTACATAACATAAATAAAAGGGTTATACTACGTAACATGAAAATATGATGAGTAATTATATTGTACATCTTGTTTGTGTATTAATGCCAAATTGATTACAGATGATATTATGTACTCGATCGGGCCACAGGTGGCATGGGGTGGTGAAGTTTGTCCATTCTCCCCCCGCTTGAATATTAATTCAAGAAAGCACATGTTGGTCGTCCTGTGGATCACCCATAGTTTACAAATTCAATGAATATGTTTTTCCTTAAATGAATAAAAAGAATAATTTAAATAAATTGTTAGATAGAGAAATCATTTATTAATTGGCAAGCGACATAATTTAGTTATGTTTCTTTTAAATTCTCCGGCCTTTGTTCTTATTGACGCAACTCGGACCAATGAATCCTGCCCTGCATGTAATTTTGTAACTTTGCATAATGGCCATTGGCCTGGTTGCATATTGTTATTAATAACTAGCACGATATCATCTTTACATAAATTTAGCGATCGTGGTCGCCATTTCGGTCTTTGATGGCATTTCCAATAATTTTTATGCCAATGATCCCGAAATTGTTGCATTGATTTCTTTATATTGCGTTGTTCTTTTTTCAGTTTTTCGTCATAGATGAATCTATACTCTATTGCGTACAATCGTGATACGGCTGGTTGAAATGAGCTTCGTATCAGCGGAGCTTTTGAATTAAATGGAATTTCTACAACAGTGCGACTGAACTCAGCTCTATAGGATGGATTTATATAATTTTGTTCACAAATGTTTTCTCCTTGAGAGTAAATTCGCGGCTTATTCATTTCTTCAGGTAACCAAGAATTTTGTAGAATTGCATCTGTACTTAAGTCGATATTAGTTAGGAGTGTAACGACGTTTGAAGTATCATTTAAATTCTTGATTTTTGCTTCATGATACGTGCCAGCTAAAATCCAGCCGAAGATTGATTTGTGGGCAACGGGGAATCCTTCATGCATGAATGTACTATTTTCTAGGGTATTGAAAAAATAGTCCGATCCGATAATTATGTCTATCTGGTTAGTTTTATTAAATGTGGGGTCAGCGAGTTCAAGTGATTGTATGTCCGTGCATTCCCATAGCTCGAATGATTGCGATGGTATCATTGAAGTCAATTTTGGGAGGACAAGAGCATTAATAGTGATTGATTTATTATTATAGCGTGATGATAAATGTAAATTGACCAGTCCGTTTGTAGTTCCAGCTTTGACTGATGCTAGACCCGTAACAGGGATTTGTGCCTTCGATCTTTTTATTCCAAGGAGATTAACACACTCCTCGGTAATAAAGGAAGCTTGCGAGCCTGAATCAAGCAGCGCTCGGCAAGTAATTTGTCGTCCAAATTGATCCTTGACAAATATGAGAGCTGTAGGTAATATACATTGGCTTGTGGTGATTAATGAGCTTTGGATTGATGTAACAGAAGGGTTTGCGTTCTGTGTTGATAAAATAACCTTATCCGCTTTCGAGTTTGAATTTAATTTGGCCTGCTGTGGTCTAACGTTTAAATGTTGATTGAAGCCAGTTTGTTGATTGAAGTATGAATGTTGATTGCTTGATAAAGGTTGATTGGAGGTTGTAAATTGAGTGTTACTGCTTTGATGAGTTTGATTGAAGATTGGAACTGGGGTGTTATTGCTTTGAATAGTCTGATTGAAGGTTGGAACTGGAGTGTTATTGCTTTGAATAGTCTGATTGAAGATTGGATTTGGAGTGTTATTGCTTTGAATAGTCTGATTGAAGGTTGGAACTGGAGTGTTACTGCTTTGAAAAGATTGATTGTTGATATCACTGAATGAATCAGTTACCGCATGCATTTGGGTATTTGGTGATTGCGTTTGTGATATGCTGTGTAATACCTTCGTATTTGAATTTGCATAACCTTGAGAATGGTTACAAGAGGATGAATCATTATAATTCGTTGGTAGATGACATACCATAGGCTCATCTGATATTATGTGGTACGCTCCAGCTTTCGAAAGGCTCTGAGGTGGCGGCTCAATTTTACGTTCAAAGTGCAATAGCGTATGATGCTTCTTTGAACACAAACGACAGACGTATTTCGATAAACAATTGATAGTTAAATGACCAATATTCAAACAATTATGGCATAATTTATTTTGATTGACGAATTCCATTCGAGCGGATAAAGATAATTGCTTAAAATCCTGGCATCTGTATAAATAGTGGTGTTGCGAACACTTAGCACATCGGGGAAATGTGGAATGATTAAAATGTGTTTGAAAATTACTAACCTTATGTGGTTTCGTAAATTGGTTTGATGATAATTGTGCGCCTTCTAACTCTTCAGTCCTATTACTTAGAAAATCAAAAAACTTTTTCAGCGAAGGTAATTCTGAACCGACAACCTCTCTTGACCAAAGAAGCCTGGTATCGGCATCCAATTTGTTCAGCAATAAGTAGATGATCCATACGTCTCTAGCTTGTGCCTGTTCACCGAGAGCGCGTAATCCTCTTATTGTTTCATCGGCTGATTCGAAAATTCTCCTTACTTCTGGTGCAGATGTTTTCGAGGTTGGCTGCTGGTTCATGAACGATTCAATATAAGAAAAAGCGATTTTATCAGGTTTATTATATCGAGAGTATAATTTTTCCCATGCTTCATCGTAGGATTCATTTGAAAGTGTTAGACCATCAATTAAGTCTAGGGCCTTTCCTTTTAGGCTTTGAACAAGATATTGATATTTTTGGATTTTACTTAATTTGGGATTTTTGTGTATCGTTGTAATATAAAAATCTTTGAAGGCCGGCCATTCTCTATAATTATTACCATCAAATACTGTTAAAGACAATTTCGGTAGTTTAACATCTACCGTTGATTTATTCTCACCACGTGTATTGGCGTCCGCAAAAAACGAACACTTTTCTATGAAACTACGCTGTTGTTCAACTAACTCCTTTAAAATTGGGTTAGTTTCTTCTCCCTTAGGATTTAAGGTTTTGAATTTTAATTGTAACTTCATCAATAAGTGTTTAGTGGTTTTATAATTATCTTCTATTTGAGTTTCTAGCGTAACACATTCCGGATCGTCGGGAAGATTCTGATATGATTTACAAAAATCAGACCATATTTCAGATAATATTTCACTGTTTATTGCTAGCTCTGTAAAATCTTTATCACCCGCGGACAATGCAAAAGCTTGTATTTTACAAATGCGTTCGTTTAATTTAGTTAACGGTCTCACATATTTAGACATTTTTAGATATGGTTTTACGGCACGTTTAAACTCGGAAACAGTTATATTAAACACACGTTGAGCTTCTAGAAATTGGTTTTATACACGACCTTCACTTTTAAACGTAAGCACAATTAATGAAAAGGTTGATAGTCTTCACAACTTATTTAAATGAAAGCAACACTAAAACACTAGCAATGTTTATCGATTATCAACAGTTTTTAACAGTTTTCAACAAATTAGCACTGTACTTAAAGTTTATCACACAAATTATACGATTAAAGAATGAATATAATAATTTAAATAGGTAAGACGGAACCCAATTATTAATACAATTGGAAAAGAGAATAAAACTTTTCCGTATAAACTTTAATAAAAAACAAAATTACTTAACTTATGTTTTTTTGTTGATTGCTGGTATCAATCCGTTAAAACAACTGTATCCGGCTCGAAGGACCATAGAAAACGCTGATGTAAACGTTGTAGGAAATGTTGATTGTTGTTTGTTGGATACATCTATGCCACACGGATTTCTTTATAAGATAATAGTCCACGAGTTTTTGTCTTATAATTCGTTAGTGAAACACTTAGTTCTTAAGCACAGTATAGATTATTAAACACCAGAAACTGATTAAAATAAAAACACCACAATTTAGATCACGTTATAAAGTTTATTTTTAATTTATTTGCTGCAGGTTAGAGCTCGACTTATAGACTATTTTATTGTTTTAAAACACAAAATTAATTTTTATATAACGAAATGCATGATACATAATATAAATGCTTTACATAATAAAGAGTTACATATATATTAATACTGAGAAGATTTTTAGTATATAATACAAATTGTCAATAGTATATAACGATAATATGTATATAAACAAAATTGGATGTGTACATAACATAAATAAAAGGGTTATACTACGTAACATGAAAATATGATGAGTAATTATATTGTACATCTTGTTTGTGTATTAATGCCAAATTGATTACAGATGATATTATGTACTCGATCGGGCCACAGGTGGCATGGGGTGGTGAAGTTTGTCCACTATTACTAACCATGGGTCCAATGGACCCATATCCTTAAAACTCAATTTATAAAAAAAACCTTCACGCTCATAATATAACTTTATCCATTTTTTTAAAAATCAATTAAATTACAATATAAAATTAAGCAAAAAAAAATTATTCATCGCCATTTTTACACAAATATAACTAAAACACTTCATTTTATTATATAAAAAAAAGGTAAGCGATTTCAAAAAATTTTTGACTAATAAACCCCCATTACACGGTCAGTAATAATGTCATTACTTGCTGGGAATGACATTAATAATGATCATGTAATGTGTGATATTGAAGAATGATGCTTAGTAATGATGGAAATCCGGATTTTCTGATTTCGAGACATCATTACTTGTGTGTGACGTCAATACTGTCATTATTAATGATAGTGTTGGGTTTTCGTCATTACTATTGTACATCATTACATACTTTTCTTTAGTTCTACTATATTTAAATATGCATATAAAATTTTTTTTCAAGATTTCCGACGGCAAAAAAAAAATTTGTCGTTGGCTAAATTTTTTTTTTAACGAGTATACATATTATATCAAAATGTTGATATATCAATAGTTATATTAAAATTATATTTGTTTTATCACAAATAAATGGAAATATAATGTAGTATTTATTTCGGTACGGTAAACCACCAATTTTATGGACCATAATTTAACGGAAGCTAAATTTAACGGACATTTAATGGACCCTCGATTAAATTCCCTTATTTTCCATTTTTCGATTACTGATTATGATGGGATTGGGTAAGTTGGATGGAAATGGGTGGGAAGCAATTCTGGAATATGCCCACCTGGGACGGAACTCGTTCAATTTTTAACCGATTATGTTGGGATTGGGTATATTGGATCGAGATGGGATTCTTTAATGATTTTTGGAGAAAGTTCTGGGATATGGCAACCAGGGAAGAAACTAGGTCAATTCTTAACCGATTGTGTTGGGATTGGGTATATTGGATCGAAATGGGATTCTTAAATGATTTTTGGAGAAAGTTCTAGAATATGGCCATCTTCGACGGAACTCGTTCAATTTTTAACCGATTATGTTGGGATTGGGTATGCTGGATCGAGATGGGATTGTTTAATGATTTTTGGAGAAAGTTCTTTAATATGGCCACCAGGGAAGGAACTCGGTCAATTATTAACCGATTGTGTTGGGATTGGGTATATTGGATCGAAATGTGATTCTTAAATGGTTTTTGGAGAAAGTTCTGGACTATGGCCACCAGAGAAGGAACTCAATCAATTCTTAACCAATCATGATGGGATTGGGTATGTTGGGTTGAAATGAATCGAGCTCCATTCCAGGTGACCATATTCTAGAATTACTATCCAAAATCATTAAAGAATCCCATCTCGATCCAGCATACCCAATCCCAACATAATCGGTTAAGAATTGACCTAGTTTCTTCCCTGGTGGCCATATTTCAGAATTTCTTCCAATTTCATTGTCCTTTATAACGCCACACAAAACACTTTAGAAAATTCAAACACAATTTGTTGAACGTTTGTTTCTCGATAGTCCCAGATATTGCAGTTGTCCTTTATAACGCCACACACAACACTGTAGAAAAATCGAGTACAACTTGTGGATTTTTCTTTCGAAAGTCCCGTTAGACGTATTTACTATAAAAGGATGCATTCGTTGCAACGTTTTTTAGTATTAAAGTGTTTGTGGTTTGAGAAATAAAGTAGTGCAAAATTAAATTAAGCGTACAGTTAAATTTAAAAAAAAAAATTGATTCGGCAACATCTGTATATAAGATCAACGTCGAATATAAACAATACCAAAATCATCAAAATGGATGTGAACAATTGTGGCGATTCCGATTTAAGTGTGGAGTTTTCTGAGTACAATGAATTTGAAAACATTAGTGAAAATATCCAGTCTGGCGAATCAGTTTTAATAAATAGCGAGCATAGAAAGAATCTGCAAGACTTTATCGAGGTTTATGAAACATTACCAGAATTATGGAACCCTACAAATCCTGGTTATACTAAAAAATATAAACGAGATCTTGCATTGGATAAACTTTTACCGGTGTTCCGAAAAATTAAGACTGGTGCTAATCGATTAGACGTACGGCGTAAAATAAATACGCTTCGGTCTAATTATAGAAAAGAATTGAAAAAAATAATTGATTCCAAAAGATCCGGAAAAGGCAGTGATGAAGTTTATCAACCGAGTTCATGGGTCTTTTATTCCCTCCAGTTTCTGAACAAATATGAGAAACCAATTAATTCAGAAACTCAACAAACTAACGAGGTAACTAGGAATAAAATCCAAAAATTAAATTGTTATTAATTAATATCTATTTTCTTTTCAGTCTTGCGAAAGTGAAGGTTTTCAAAGTGAAGTAAACGTAATGGAACAGCCAATATCTACTACGCATACAGCTTCTCGTTCAAATATAATGTCACCACCACCACCACCAGAACAAAATAAACGGCGAATGAGTGCCAGTTCAAAACAAAATGAATTGCTTCAGAAAGCTTGTGACTATTTGGATAGTTCAGTTACGGCCAAAAATAACACTCCGGCTATTGCGATAGCTTGGGGAGAGGCACTCACACAACTAGACTCAAGGCAACGAATGTTTGCTGAGAAAGCCATTAGTGATATTATATTTGAGGCAAGACAAGGAAACCTTCACAAAAATTCAGTTAAAATTAATGAGGAACCATGCTCAGTTATTTCATCAACTGGGTCACATTCATCTACAACCTCTCATGGTCATGAGGCATTTTTCTATGAAAATTCTTCTCAGCCATCATCAGACGAACAACAGGCACATAGCAGCATTTCTAGATATTTTACAAATTTTGTACCTTAATTAACAAAAATATATTCTTTCCTAACAAATAATTTAAATTACATTGTATAAGTGTGTTTCGTATGCTTTATTTTAATAATTATATTATAATTTAATAAACTTAATCAACAAATGTGTTAATTTTTCAATTTTTCTTCAGCGTTGTAATATGCACATAATTTATCTCGGTTTTCTTTTGCATGTGATGTACTATTTCTATGTAATGTACTTTGGACATCAACAAAATTAAAATTTTCATTTGTACTGTCCTCGTTGGTTGAAAAATATGTGTGATTATTTTCTTTTGTGAGGAAGTTATGCAAATAACAACACGCCATAGTAATAGTTTCAGCCTTTTTAGGTTCAAGGGCGATTGGTTTTTGAAATACTCCAAATCTGGAAGCTAATATACCAAAAGTGTTTTCTACAACTACGCGAGCTTTTGATAATCGTTTATTAAACGTATATCGAGCTTCATCTAAGGATTTCCGGGAGTACGGTTTCAATAAATTAACGTTTAGTGCAAATGCCTCGTCAGCGATAAACGCATATGGATATTCTTCATTGGAATTTGGTAACGGACGAGGATTTGGTAGATTTAATGCTCCTTGCTTCATGAGTTCCCCAAATTTGGAGTAAAACATAACTCCTCCATCAGATATTCGTCCATTCATCCCAACGTCCACCATTAGAAATTGTTTTCTTGCATTTACAATTGCCAATAAAACAATGCTATAAAATCCTTTGTAGTTATAGTATAAGGCACCGGAATTAGAAGGTTTTTTAATAGCAATGTGTTTGCCATCGATTGACCCTAAGGTATTATAAAATTTATGTAACTGACCAAAATCATCGGCAATTTTAACCCATTCGTCAGAAGTTGTAGGAAACTGAAAATACAAATAAATTTTAAATAAACAATTTCTATTCCTACAAACTAGCACGTACTTTTATATAATCTCGCAATACATATATGAGCACCTCGCATGTTTCAATAATAGCATTACTTATTGTAGCTGGGGACATAACAACGGAAAATTTGAGGTCCTCAAAATGTCACCCTGTCGCTAAATACCTTAGCGTTAATGCGAAACGTTCATTCGCAGGAATGCTTTCTCTCATATTGGTATCTTGCCTTACAATAAAAGGTTTAACCATTCGTAGCAATTTATCAAACGTTCGATCACACATTCGAAAATAATTTTTAAAATCAACCGTTGCTTCTGTTGCAACAATTTCTTTTAATAATACAACGTGTGAATACCGCTTGCGTTTTTGTAGCCAATCCTTAACCCATCGTCGACGATGCACATTCCTTTTCACGGATAAAGCTAAAATTATAGCAATACAAGCTTTTTCCCGGTCCATTGTGTAGAATATTTATCCGACGTTGATCTTGCGTATGTAAACAGATGTAGTCGAATTAATTTATATTTTATTTTTTTGTATGCTTAATTTAATTTTGCACTACTTTCTTTCACAAACCACAAAACAAACACTTCAATACTAAAAAAACGTTCCAACGAATGCATCCTTTTATAGTAAATACGTCTAACGGAACTTTCGAAAGAAAAATCCACAAGTCGTACTCGATTTTTCTACAATATTTTGTGTGGCGTTATTATTTACGTATACGATATATTATGTATAAATAAATGTGATAAATTTTTACTTAAATTTTTACGCAAACTCTTGAAAAATAATTTTATATATTTTGAGTAAAACTAAATTCATATACAAAACGATTAATAGAACTTAAGTAATGACGATAATAATGATGTGTAGGAATGACCGTGTAATGGTAACAAAACTAAAGAGAGAAATGACGCAAGTAATGACATTACTGGTAATGACATTATTACTGACCGTGTAATGGGGGTTATAAACACTTACACCCTTATTCCGCTAGTCGAGTCGTTTGTCGTTTCAAGTGACTCATTTAATATGAAACCTTGACAAAATATCTAGTATGTATGTTAGCTGCGTTGCTTTCGCAAATCCCGCTTAGCTTTAATATTAGAGGCCAATTTTTGTTTCAGCAATATTTGTTTATGAATTTCCAGTAACGAAAATAATTGTTCATTATAGTTGGCGTATTTATCAGTAGTAACTATAGTCGAATTGGCTTTAAATAAAAAGGGAGGTATTAATTAACCTTAAAAGGACATTAAATCCATTGGATGATTAATAGTTTCTTTTCTTTTTCAAATTAAAAAAAAAATAATAATAAAAAAACTAAGCGGCTTTTATCGTAGTCACTTCAAACGACAAACGACGTATTTGATGCCTTTTCTAGTCATTTCAAAATTTCACACGACTCAAAATGACAGTTTTTAATTGTTTCTCTCGCCTCAAGTCACTTATTGGCATGGCAACTGGCTAATTCTTCATAAAAATAGCAGATTATTATAGTCACTTGAAACGACAAACGACTCGATTAGCAGAATACGGGTGTTAATACTAACGTGGGTCCAACAGACTCAGACTTTTGTAAGAAGTATTGTTTTTTCTTCGACCGACAAAGCACTACTGATATTTGTTTTAGTGTGGGCAAATACCTAAATTATGATTACATTCTGACGTGAACTTGTTTACAATTATGGAATATGCGTTGGATGCATTGGACCTTAACGTTAGTAATGCAGGGTTAATGCAATGTACGATTGTGCGACATGTCAAAGTAACAATTAATTTCGTCCATATTAAAAATGTTTGAGGTATTTTAAATTTGTGTTTCTGTTCTACTTTATTACTGTTTTTGTAGGCTGTCATGTATCCGATTTTTTTTTTTTTAAGTCTTTTCTATTATTTTGTGAGTCATTTTATTGCATTCTACGCTTATGAATTTTTTCTCTGCACTGGTTGTCATTTTTAATTGTGAACTCAAATATACTATCAGTGGTACTATGAGTATTTGTCATAGTATTATAATATTTACTCTACGGTATGCTGCTTTATAAATTTTTTCTTGCGACTGCGGTCACTTCAAACGACAATTTCTATCACTTTCTATTTTGACGCGACAAAGATTTAAAAAAAATTCACTGAGGTCTTTTTACTAAATTATTTAGTAAATTTCATTTTTATTAATCTAGTAACCAGGAAGATCTATAGTCACGTCGAATGAAGTGATACGACTAAGGGAATAGAGGCCTTTGTTTATATTCGTCCGGTGAAAACCCGATTTTTAAAACGAACCTTATTGTTTCGTAAATATTTCTTGCAATTTTCCCATTATTGGCTTTGTCGTTTTTAGTCCATTTCTTGTGTTGAGAGTTACATATCGTTTAAAAATGTTCATAATATCTGGCCTTGGTGAAATTCGGCTAAATTATTGTGTCTTGAGTAGTTTTCAAATGCATTCATCATTTGATACGAGCTTTCGTGATGCCAAGTTGATAGAGCATTTATTTCAGAAGGGTAGGAATCCTAGATAAACCGACTGCTATACCACGTCCATTTTTCCAGGTTTATATTTTAGTTCATAATTTTACTCTTCCAGGATGGCTTTCCATCTCATCATTTTAGAGTTATTATTTTTATTACTGAGGGCCAAAGTTAGCGGCTGTTTGTCTGTGAATATTTTTAGTTTTCTTGATCCGTGTAGGAAATTACCTTCGGAGCTCTCCTCTTTTTTACAATGAGTTCTTGAAAGAAAGGCAGTTGATTTGCCTTCCTAAGCCAAATCTGCACCTAGTGCAACCTTGGATACATCCGTGGTTAATTCAAATTCCTTTTTGAGTTCTGTGAATTTAAGTAAAACTTCGTGTATTTTTAATCTTTTCGAATGTTATTATTGCGTTATTGTCTAATGTAATAACTTTCATTTTTGAGATTGTTCTGGCACATGTCGATCCTCCTTTCTTAAAAACGAACTTTTGCATAGTCTAGAATAAACCTATGATAAAAACCGGCCATTGCGATGAATGTTTTAGGGGATCGGAAATCGATTATCGCTTTTATTTTTTTTTTATTTGTCTTCATACCGTCGCTGGATGGATATAATGAAAACTAAGAATTTCATTTTATCCTGTAAAAACTCTAGCTTAACCAGTAACCAAAATTTTTAGTTTAGATTTCACCAAAACTCTGAAAATTACCTCCATGTTTACGAAATTTTCTTTTTCGTTTTTCCCGAAAATAATGTTGACGTCTATATTAACAAAACAATGAAATATAGACGGTGCGTTTTTTAAGTGGCTGACAGAAAAAGCAGTTTTTTTTCAATATTCGGTTATTTTAGTTTAATCTGGTGAAATCCACTTTTAAGATCCACAATTGCAAAGAATTTGTTTCCGCCTATGTTTGTTAGAATATCGTTAATTTTAGGTATCGGATACCTGTCGGCGATGTTATAATGAAATTATAATCGATAACTTTTCTATGTTTCTTCTCCTGACGCGTCTTCCTTTTTTTTGGGACAATCCATACTTGAGAACTGTATGGAGATTTGGAGGACTTACTGATGTCGTCCCTGAGTAATTGTCCAATTTGCTCAGTAAGTTTTGTCGTTCGTTAAGAAAAACACGATTTTATGGTTATTATTTTTTATTTTTATTTTATTATTCAAAATAATCTCCCTAAACTGCAATACACTTGTTGATCTTCTAATTTATGGATTCCATCTCTGAAGTGAGAATCCGGAAGACTGTCGAAATACGCTTCCACAGCCACTGTCACCTCTTCATTCGATGAAAATCGTTTCCCCCGCATGATTTTTGTAGATGTGAGAACAGCAAGAATTCAGGCGGAGCTAAATCTGGCGAATAGGGTGGATGTTGCAGCAACTCGTACTTCAATACTGAAATGGTTATGTTGTAGTTATGGATTGAATTTTTGTTGTAGTATGGACTCCGATTGTTCCTTCGAGGAATAGGAGTCGGTATTTGAATTTCTTGTCATGTTTTGATTGGGTCATATACTCATATTATTCAAAGACTTCTGTCTCATTTCAATACAAGATAGTTTGTTTAGGGTCAGTAATAAGGTGTTGGCACACAATTTGATAGATCTTCTTAGTTGTGCGATTGCCTTGTATTAATGTCGTCATTGGTATTGGATTGTACCAAAATCTCTTTTGTCTGCATAATGCATGGTGTGGTATTAAGAAATCTTCTGCCAATTTAATGGAGTATTATTCAATTCCAAAGCGATATCAGCCTGTTTTTCGATTTTGTTTCTTATGACACTTCGAATACCGTAGGGAATACCCTATCTACACTTTTCCTCCATTAACTGAATTCGCCTGGCAGTCCCGTGAATTCTGGGATTTTGTCTAGATCAGAAAGGTTTGGTGAATATTGTCTATCGTCTGATCTATATCATTTCTGAAGCGTGGTTCGTTACGCCACCTGGAACCAAACTAACTATGGCACAAGAAGGACGATGCACTGTGTATTAAATATATAATTTTTCATCCGGAACCTTATAAATCCTATATGATTTTTCTGGAGAAACCTTATAATTCCGGGCGGAACCATACCCTCTACAGCTAAACTTCCTATGATATAAGTAGCGCAATGGATTGTGCAACATTGTGTGCTATATGATTTTTCAGGCGGAACCTTAAAATTTCAGGGAAAACCTGATAAAGCCAGTCAGAATCATACTATAGCCAAACTAACTGTGACATAAATAGCACAGTTAATTTGGCTGTATATAACCGTACCATCATTTTTACCGAAAATTAATATATTGCTGGATTTATAAGGTTCCGGTTGAACACTAGTTTGCCTGAAGGGGATATGTTTCCGGCTGGCTTTATTAGGTTTCGGCGATAATTATAAGGTTCCGGCTGACAAAACAATTAGTGCACAATGATGCACAATACATCTTACTTGTTATGCCACAGTTGGTTTGGCTGTAGTATGGATCTGGCTAGCTTTATTAGGTTTCGCTTGGAGTTATAAGGTTCCGGCTGTCAAATCATGTAATATACATTGTTACAAAATCCATTGTGCTTCATAGTAAGTTCGGCTGTAGATAACCGTACCATCGGTTCCGGGTGGAATTATAAGGTTTCTATCGTAAAGTTCAGGATGAAAAATTATATACTGCACAATGATGCAGAATACATCGTGCTACTTGTACTATAGTTGGTTTGGTTATAATATGGTTCTGAATGGCTTTATCAGGTTTAGGTTGGAATCATAAGGTTTCGTCTGAAAAATTATATAGTGATGATGCACAATCCATTGTGCTTCTTATGCTATAGTTGGTTTGGCTGTAGTATGGCTCCGACCAGTTATATTAGGTTTCGACTGGAATTATAAGGTTCCGGTTGGCTGAAAAGTTATATAGTCCACAATGATGCTTTGTACTATAGGTAGTTTGCCTGTATACAACCGTGCCATCGGTTCCGAGTGGAATTATAAGTTTTCTACCGTACAATTTTTTCGTACTGAATTTATAAGGTTCCGGCTGAAAAATTATTATAGTCCATAATGATGCACAATGTATCGTGTTACATGTGTCATAGTTGGTTTGGTCGTTTGGCTATGGTTCTGGCTGGCTTTACATGTTTAGGCAGTAATTATATGGTTCCGTCTGAAAATGCATATGATGATCAATGATGCATAGTCCATTTTGCTCCTTATGCCGTAGTTAGTTTGAAATCATACCCTCGGTTTCGGCTGGAATTATAAGTTTTTACCGAAAAATCATATAGTGTTGGATTTATAAGGTTTCTGCTGAAAAATTATATAGTGCACAATGATTCACAGTAGGTTGGGCTTGATATCTCCAAAAACGAGATTACATTATCACCAAATCATAAGCCCCAAATTAAAAAAAACCCAAATTCAAAATCCCTAAGCACAAAATCCCCAAACACAAATTAAAAACACAATATTAAAAATCGCTGCGATTTTTAGTCTAACCCAAGCTTATTTGACGAAATTTTGGGAATCTACGACGCACCAAAATTCCGGCTTATATTTAGGACAATTTTTTGGACTTCTCTCACAAATATAGTTAAACCATACGCTGTGGTTAAAGCTTTGGCGTTTGGATCGAGAGGTACCGGGTTCGAATCCCGATAGCGTCAGGATGCAAAAGGGAAATTTCATCTATAAATTATGATCTGTGATGAAATGTAACACAACTATGACCCCTTCTCGGAGTGCAAAACTCATGAGCCGACCCATCTTCAATGCCAGTATAGACTGGCATGGAGCTTGTAAGGTGCAGATGGTGATAAAATCGGACGTATAGCCGTACGTCTTCGATTTGGCAAGCAATGCGTAAAGTCGAACGTGAAAAGCAAACCGCGAAAGAGTTGGGAATGCTTCGGCCCCAGAACAGATTGCATAAATTACACCATTAAAAAAACCATACGCTTAATTTTTTTAAATCTTTACATCCGCAGTTAGTGATTAACTCATTAAATTAAAATATGTTCAATAGGAACGAAAGGGCCAGACCTTCCTTCTGCACATGCCCCCAAATAATTGCGTGATAACATACGGTGATTTTGCCGGCTAAATCTCAGGGAGAAATGCTATGGGTCGTAGGGTTTGAGGCTTGCGTGGTTTCTGGCCTACACCGTAATTAAAGAAAAAAAAAATTGCAAATGATAAATAAAAAAAACCCGGAGTTCCGCCAAAATTCGTCGGCCAAAACTTGAGGACCGGACAAAACAACTATACCCTAGTGAATAACACTAAATGGGGTCTCCCCTCCCATCACACCGAACCCGTCCAAATCTTAGCAATTCATTTCATAAATAAAAATCACAACCACAAAAAATAATTGCGAAAAAACAAAAAAAAAGCGAAGCGAGAGCAATTCCCAGTGAGGCAGCGCGCACAACCACCGCTGTGGCGGAAATTTAAACAAAAAAGTGCTAAATTGAACTTAAAATTAAAATAAAACAAAAAAGTACCTGTTGACCTTAAGTAGGTCACCCTGTACTGTGGTTGCGGCGGCGTCCCTGTCCACCGAAGTGGGTTGCGGCTTTATGGGGGGCCGTCATGCCACAGGCGCCATGCCCGGACTATTGGGCATCTTCCCGCCGTGAGCAGTATAAACAACACAAGTTAATTGCCCCGTTGGGTCACCCATTACCATAGCGGTGTCTTCCCACCAATAAAATCAATTCACGAATAGCTTCAGTGGGCCCCCCGTTTCCGTAGCGGTGTTTTTTCACAGATAAAATCAATTCATGAATACTCAGTTGGCCACTACGTCTTAGAACTTTCGTGGATGGCGATTTACCTCCCCGTCGAATACACACGGTTGTGTCATTCACAATCAAAAACAAAATTCAAAATGTCCACTCACAAATACAGTAAAAAAAAAAATTATTTTACATATATTGTTATTTTATAAATGTGGTATTTTTACATCAACAACAATTTTCTATGTTTTATATTTTAATTTAATCAAAACTAAATGCCACAGTCAAATAAACAAAATTCATTGATTGACAAAAAACCCGATTCACAAAAAATTCTTAAACTTAAAATTCTCCACGAGACTTTTTTTGATATAAAACTCCAATTAAGACACATTTCATCAAAATTCTAGCCAAGACTAAAAAAACTAAACAAAAAAAATTCTCGCACCACACAAACTTGTAGAATGTTCTTTTTGTGCCAAACGGTGTTTGGCGGCAGTGATAATCCTACTGAGATCGAGATATCTACTGGGATCCTACTGGGTTTATTGTATATTTGAGTGTTTTGAGTTGTCACTGTCCGAAATACATTTGTCTGCCATCTAAATACCTTAATACCAATGTTATATACCAAAAAAATCTCGTTTCAAAATGTTGTGGTAAACTCAAAACGCCTTCCTTGTTTTATGATAATCCTGGGCGAGGCAGTTGATTACTACGTTTGACTATAGTTTATGTGATTGCACGATTTACAAAGGTAATAAACATATTTGCATTTTTACAAACCCACACAGCACTCACTACAATAAAGAAACACGTTTGAAGCTTTACATAATCAAGTTTTGAAAATCTAAATCTAAATTTAGACAGTAATGCAACAGTGTACATGGAATGTTGATAAGATAATGCGAATAAATCAGAAAATTTCTAATTTATAATGCATAGTATCACACATAAATCCGCACAAGGATACGATGATGCTGTTATATCATTCAAATGTCTACACCTTAAAAATTCCATATACATCCGTATATCCTCTATTCCACCACTAACACAAAAACATTTTTTTGACAAGATCATGCCGCAACGAATTCTGTACTTCGCTTTAATTTTCTGTGCCAACATAAAACAAAATAAATGTATCAGCGTTCAGTTGCTTCGTTTAGATATGAATCCACCAGAGACACATGCCATTTATACATGTACACTTAAATATTTTACCACATACACATACACACACATATAATCCACCTGCCACATTTCACTGTATATATACCTGAATACGAGTAGTACAAACATTTTCGATACGAGAGTAATATCGTTTGCATGCTGTAGTATTATCAAACGTAATTTTCTTAATTTTCAAAGTGCCTAGAGAGTATATTGGTCTGTATACCACAAATGTATGTAAGAAGAATTTACACGTCATCTTAAATTTTATTGAATAAGAAAGGAGTAGAATAATTCCTTTTGTTCTTCTTAATATTCTCGGTTCGTTTTACCATGAAATATGAATCTTTTCGGAAAGATGCTTTATTTTTGTCTGTGTGATCTAGGGGGTTTACGTACATTATTTATTACAAATAAAGGATGTCCCAATGGGTGGCACGGTATTTAATTTAAATCTTTTTTGTTTTATCAGGTGGTTTTCAACAACGGTTGAACCATCCGTTGTTATTAACAATTCTGTGAACATATCGTTTGCCTATTTTTAAAGTACCTCTTCTCCTTTGGTGCGCCCTGTATAAAAGTAAATATCTTATGGGTTGTTTACTTCCTCATACAAATACTGGTATATTACGTACAAAAGCAACAAATTTAACATTGTCGTGAATATATAGAGCATCATGAAGAATCTGGAAAATAAGAAAATTAAATATCTTTATCCAAATAACGTCTTATGATAGGAGATAAAACATATTCCTTATATGGTACAAAAGAAAATAATTTTCTTTGACATTTTATTGTTTTTTTTTTTATTAAGTTTATTACATATTTACTTCGCTCGCTGTAAACCGACTACTTTGTAAAAGACTAAATTAAATATTTCTTTTGTTTACTTTATTTTCAGATTTGATAATCCGGCCTCCGTGGCACCGTCACCATCACGCCAGCTAACTTATAATTATCTTATTTCGCTAAATTTATGGCTGTTACTGTTTCCATGCGACTTATGTTGTGATTGGACCATGGGCACTGTACCTCTAATTGAAACGTTTGCTGATCCACGGAATATAGTGACGTTATTGGCGTACGGGTTGTTAGCATGTTTGGCTTGGATCGCATTGGTCAGTGAAAATCGACAACAGGCAACCGTAATTGTTATGGTAAGTGAAATTTGTTTATTGTTTAATTTATTCATTTAAGTAGTGACGTTGCACATATTTATTTATGAGAGTCGTACTCAGGCTATTTTGCTGTTTGAAATTTAAATTGTGTTTTCTAAAATCTGTTTCGTTTTATATTTTCCCCGATATTGGCTCGTATTAACTTTTTCAGTCGTCAATTCCTTTCTAACTTTACAGCTATTTTTAATAATTTGTTGTTTTTCGGTTTATCAAAAATTACCTCGTCTGGATGATCCAGAGACGGCCATTTAATTTATAATAATTTTCAAAATAGATTAAATACGTTACTGAAGTTGGATATTCGCATTTCATCAATTTTGAAAATTATTATAAATTAAATGACCGTCTCTAGATCTTCCAGAGGAGATAATTTTAGATACTGTAACGGAATTTATTCCGTTACCAATTCAAATACCCAAATCCACTGTATCTTCCCTGGTATCAAAGTAATTTCACCATGATTTTGGAGATTCCATCTTCACAAAAATTCATCAAATACTGAGTCATGCGGAATTATTTAATTTTCTTTATGATTGCTGTTGCATTTATATACCTAAAAATTGGTATGAGGTGCAATACAGCAAATATAAAAATATTTTCTTTTGTGTACGTTATCCAATCGCAACTACGTCACTCATTCATAATATAACGTAGAAAGTATATAATGCAAATGAGTAAACATAAATAAATGTTTTGTAATTGGATCACATATCCATATGTTTTGATTGTGTACACGAAAAGCAAACGTTCTACTTTAGCAAACGACCTAAGTAGGAATTTAAAACGTTGCAATTTTCGTGGCACATATAAATTCTCCAAGTGTTTATTTTATAACACTTTTAAAGGGGCGGTAGCTATACATTTTGCCAATATGGCAGAAATAATTATATTTGGTTGAGAGAGTAGTACATTTTGTACTAAAAATTTTCCCCTCCCGCATCAACCAAGTAATATGTATAAATACCGTACCAATATTTTGGTAAGGGGTCAGTCTTTTGTTAGTTTTGGTCAATTTTATTGGTGTTTTTTATAAGTCAGTCAGAGTTTTATTAGTGGTTTTGAGTCTTGAGTTTGTAGTCAAGTGCTTAGCTTAAAATAGACTTCTATTTTCGGTTTTTTTTTTTTGATAAAATAAATTAAGCGAATTTCTTTCTTTGAAAAAAATTAATTGTATTTTAAGAACAATAAACGTAATTGTGAAGTTAATTAGAAATTCTGTATTAGTTGCGATTTAATTAGTTTTGAGTGTTTGTAAGCTGACTAGCTGAGATCGTTATTCGATTATTTGAACTTTTGGAAGTCAGCAGTAGCAGCCCGGCTATTTGGTAAGTATAGAAAAAAAAAATTAATAATCTCACAACATACTAATCCAAGCGGTACCGATCCGCAAAGCGTACGTTGGTTGTCCCTCTGGAAAAAGGGACGGGTGATTTTTAAGCAACAGTGCCTCAGGCATTGCACACGCTTCTACCAACAACGTTTTGAGGATCTAAATACTTACTAACCACTAGGGCCGTAGGCCAAAATAAATTAAAAATCACCTTTAAAGATTTTTGTTGGGTAATTATGCTACCCTAAATTAATTAACAACCACGGCTTAATAGCCCAGAACATCGTTGGAGTATACTTCAACACCTATTGGGTCTGGGTCCCAATATCTCATCTCTATACCCACCATTTGATGGCATGCATTATGCTGTCTTTTCACTCCCTTTTTATTATTCAATATATGCGGTAATCTAGGCCGTAGTCTGAGTACCCCGAAACCCACACTGTTCCCCTCTGCCGGCTTGAGCTGCGGGAACCGACGCCGCATGGGGTACATAACAGATGACGGCAAAATTCTATGAATCAGAATTGTTTCTACGCAAGTAGAAGTTTGACTGTTTCAATACCTTATCATTAATTTCTGGTGATACCTCGACTCTATAACTTTGCTGATATTTCTTTTTTAAGTGCTCCAACTTTGTTGTCGTAGACACGACTCTTGACGTGCCCTGAAAATTTGTCACGCAAAACATTCGACGTCGCACACCGTGTGCGACATTTTGCGCTGTCTTAAACACCATGACTGCTTCAGCCCGACATACATTGCGTTCAAAATTAAGGCTCAATGACGACACCCGGCCACAATTCGCACTATACAGTCACTTTTTGCACAGGTAATGCTGACTTCTGAAGGGTATTACAGTTTTTCCAACCCCATATAGTAACCAACCCCATATAAAAACCAATCCCATTTAGTACACAACCCTTAGTACTATACTCAAAGAGGTGGAATGTCGTGTGAAAAAATTTCGGAAAAATATCAAACATATTGGAAAATTTAATAATGTTAATAATGCGTTTGAGCGGTGATTAAGTGACAAACTTTTAACTTTGTTTTTACAAACTAAGATATTTTGTGTCCGTCATGCCAGCCGGAACCATATTAGCCGGAACCACACAACTATTGCACAAGTAGCACAATGGATTGTACATTATTGTGCGCTAAATGCTTTTTCAGCCGGAATCTGATAGTTCCAGTCAGAACCTGATAAAGCCAACCAGAACCATACTACACACCAAACTAACTAAGGCACAAGTAGCATGATGCATTGTGCATCACTGAGCACTATATAATTCCTCAGCCGGAACATTATAAATCCAGCAATATACGATTTTTGGAAAAATGTAGCAAAAAAAAATAATAATGTATTTTTAACAAAACAAAAAAGAGGTATTACACCAAAACATGTCATGTAGGTAACACACTCAGAGAAAAACAACTTAAAAATAAACAAAAACGTTTCGTTTTAAAAAATTTCATATACGTTTTCCAAGCAACAACGAAATATTTTGATTTGTACATGATCAATTTAAAATCGTATTTGTTGTTTTTTAAAATTGAAATATACATTTCAAAACAGATCAATTTTAAATTAGAGATATTAATTTTTATTTTAAATCGGTTAACATATAGAAATGTATTGCTGAGGTTTTTAATTTAAAAGTTTAATTTTAATAGTGTTTTCTTTTCTTTTAAATTTAAAATGCAACATTAATGATATGAATACGTTGATCGCATATGAATCTAAATGGAGAAAATTTCAATTCAAATATGTTCAATACAATAAACTACGTTTTCACATGCGGTTTGAACAAAGTAGAAAATTTTGTATTTCCTCTCCTGTTCAAGTCATCAAAAACCAAAGAAGATATGTTTCATCATGTATTTATAATAAATATCTACCACAAAAAGTAGAAAATTAACTCCCCCTCCATTTTGAACCCCAGGGTCATTATGTAATATACACACAACCCTTACAAAATTAGAACCTCCTCAAGTTCCTTCTTGGCAGGTTGGTTTCGTACTGACAAAAAGTTGGTCTACTCATCATGTCAAAATAAACGTCAATTAGTATATTTCAGGTGATAAATGTTTGTTTTATGGATGCATTTATATTTCATTTTTATGGTATAGCGACACCAGTGAATAATAGCTGCAGTTTCAGTAAAAATTTCCCATTCGGCTCCGGATCGTGCTCGAATAATAAAACACGGCTATAGTTGCCATATTCTGGAAAACAGATATTTTTTTGCTCATATAACCAATTTCCAAAATAAAACAGAATAAATTCAGACTCTGGTAGACCGCACCAGTGGTAATCTACTAGTTCATTAAAAGTATAAACTTTTGCCGAATATATCTGCATAGAAGTTAGCTTACCACAATAATCTATAAATGCTTGAATTTTACGTAAAGAATTTCTTGGTAGTTTTTGCTTTTTATACCTAGAGAGAGGAGATCAACATTGAAAATTCTTATAGTTCATCTCAATTTCGACGTAATATTCAATCATACCCAGCTCTTTTTACTCTTTCTCCAAGTCCAAATTTGGTGTAATGGGCAAGTTTCAAAAATATATTTTATTATACAAATTAATATTTTTTGTACACAGGTACGTTCAAAATAAATTTTTACTTCCAAAAGTTAAATCAGCTTTTGTAATACGTGACCATACCTGTAAAATTGTGTATTCAGGGAAAGCTTTTTCCATTATTATTTAAGTCTGTAAACTTTTTGTTTCGTGTACAAATTTCGAGTACAACTTTTAATACTGAACAACAAATTTTAAGGCTTAAATTTTTAGGGCCAACACCTAATTTCTGAAAGTCATTGATCTTTCCCCTCTTTTCTAGAATTAGGGTGGTTGAAAAGCGCAAATATATCACCACCATTCAATGCGACTGAAATTTCTTAAGAAAAATTTAATTTTTTTTTTTTTTGTATATTTAAGATTGATTTTTCAAATATACAATTTTCCGTATACAATCATATCTACCATATACTCGTGTACCATAAATTTGGACTATAAACCAAAATCATTATAAACAAAATTATGTGTACACAATCTTGATTGAAAATCATTGGCCCACAATTTTCTCTATTAAGTAAATTAAATTAGACCATTATCAAATTAAAATTTTGTTTTACATAAATAAAATCACCATTTTCTCGAACGACAGACGACACAGTGCAGAGCACAAGGTGGAAAGCGAAAAAAAATTATAAAAACACCTACCGATGAAAAACAAGTAAACAAAAAATAAAATTTCCCTTTGTAATCCAAAATCGATTCGATATATTTCATTTTTGCTTTCCACATGTTTTGAATGATTTTTGTGGTGAGCCACTCTGTAACTCTCACGAGGAAGAGCTCCAGTAGGTCGTCGCCGTACATTATTATAAGGATGCGTATACGTGTACAGTCTGTCTCGCCGTTCATATTCTCATTTACACCATGAATATAATGCATAACGTGGTGGTTGGTGGTAATCATATGCAAATTGATTTTCGTTATTATATTGTTGAAAGGAGATTCAAGAACGACTTTATTTTGGTAAATGGGAAAATTTAATTTTCATATGGTTATGGATTTTTTCGTTATTTTTTTTTGCGTACCAAGTACAACAACGACGTCTTCTAAAAGTGAAATGTTCGTTTTTATTTATTATGTATAAAAAAATCCAATTCATGTAATGGTTTTTTAGAAAAAAAAATTAAATAAACGAGAGAAAATGTCTGACTAAAACGTAAAAAGGGTAGACATTTTATTTATATATTGGAGTCGGTTATTTTATATTTTGGGGTATAACTTGGTAAACTTTAGATGGGTAAAGGTAAAATTTTGTTAGATGTTTATGTTGATTAGTCGGCATCTGGCATCTAATTAGTTTCGCTTATACAAGTCAATAAGTATTAATTGGAATAGCTAGTTGTACGTACGCTAATTCATTGTGTAAACAGATGATTGTTGCGTGGGAAAGCACTAAAATATATCTGCTGTACCGCAACGAGATTTAGAAACAATACCTGCTGAACAGAAATAATAAAAACCAAATGTTACATTTATTTATGATTGGTGAACAGAGCAGGATTGTGACGCTAATAGTCGATTTATGTGGCTGGTCCACATTATTTGACGTTTTCTCCAAATCCACCATCCATCCACCTGTAACATCACCATTTTACAACTAGTTAAACCAATTCAAAAAAAATTGAGGTTTAATTAGCTATGGTTTCAGTGCAGTCACAAACACGATTTATGAGAAAACAGACTGTGACAACTTGAGATCACCGTGACTGATAGAGACCCCGGCTGACAACCTGAACATCAGGAATATGGTCGAGGAGGTAGCAACACTCACTACAGACACGAAGATGTTCGCGAAGAATGTAGGCAAAATGCGTTCCTTCGTTCTTGTTAAAAATAATCTGAATATCTTTCTGTTATCAAATTAATGTAATTCAGATATGGTTACAATAACCATTGAGATGGATGGTTGAAATCTCTGGCAAATATAAGCTAACCATCCACGTGATGGTGATGAGGAAGTTATCTCACCTGCCAATGTAGAAAGCTCATTAAAGGAGGCTCAAAAACAAATGTTGGAGTCATCCTGGTAAGTGATGCAAATTCACATCACACAATTTGGGAAAGCACTGATACGAACGAAAAAGGTGAGTTAGACCGAGGTGTAAACCAACGTTTAAAACTAGAAATTGATAAGAAGTACTAGATGTTACACTTGTCTCAGACACCATTATGAATAGTTTATTGAATTAGACTGTGTCGAAATCGTTTATTTTCTGATCATTGTTATTTTCAATTTGAATTTGGAGATAAAACCCATCAAAAAACCTAGCTCTAGAAACAGGAGCAAATCCGACTGGAATATTTTTAGAACTATTCTTAGTAATTCACTACCGTTATCGATTTCAAACTCTCCTGATTCAACAATATCTTGTTGTCCTAGTGGACCAGCTATCCGACGCCTTTAATATGGCCATATTAGATGTGAGTCTCTGAGTAACCCTCGATTGAAGCTCGTTGGAAAAGCCAAGAATACTAAAGCTGCTAAGGACTGAAACTGCTACAAGAAAGTCCTCAAAACATTCAAATACGAATTAAGAAATGATAAAACAAATGCCTGGGGCCTATGCTGTAATAAAATACAGGAGTCCTGCGAGATATCTAGGCTATGTAAAGTCGGATCGTTAAGTCCCATCACTCAAAGTTTTCTCAAATGACCGGCTAGTTCTTGGAAGGCAACTAGTGCAGAATCCAACTACTGGAGCAACTACTGGAAACTCACCTTCAAGGAAGTACCGAACCTGCCCCCCCCCAAAGCCTAGGTTAAAACAGGTTATAATTATGAGAAAAAAACCCTGTGATCTATAAGTAGCGTTAAGCCTAATAAAACGGCAGGGCCCGAAGGCATTATACCAGCGGATATTCAGCAAGCGACTGGCTTAAACTTACTCTGCCTGGAAACTGTCTTCAAGGGCAGCCTCTGTCAAATTCCTAGTAAATGGGCTGAACTAAATGTAATATTTATTGCAGATCCAAAAAGGCCCTTACTAAAAATTTTGAAAAGACAGAGAGAAGCCCATACTAAGAGATCGATTGAGCGTAATAGGCTATCGAAATCTCAACATGCACATTGCAAGGGGTAATCTGTGTAAACTGCTCTCCAATCCCTTACTGCAGTACATTGGCTCTATATTTCTACTACTAGGCCCATTTTATTATATGGGGTTACTATTTGGTGGCCAGCTTTAAATATTCTGACCAACCTAAAATCCTTGGTCAAACCACAGTGAGCAGCTGCCTTATGTATTGAGCTCTTAGGAGCAAACCTATCAAGCAGTAAAGATTCGCTTTCATCTCACATCCCTAGATATCCTAGATAAATATATGGTAGCAAGCTCAGCTATAAGGTACAACACCATCTCCATGTGGCACTATCACAATACAAGACACTCATCTATAAACAGGAACATCCCAATTACTATGTGGTCACCATGTTTTGACCAGAGGTTTATTACAGATATTCCCACCAAAGAGGACTGGGGTTGTGGTTTTCTGCGAAGAATTAAATGTAAAAAACTCTTCTTATCCGGGACAACTACAGCGTTTTTCAAGCTGGCCTAATCGCGATAAGGGAGGCCGTTGACTATAGTTGAGGTATAATGTCATATCCGCAATGGGTATTCGCATTTTGTTGGAGAGTCAGGTTTCAATTAAGATGCTCAAATTATATTTCCTTACGCCGAAAGTAGCCCAGAATTGTCT
>OW052221.1:224987776-225038320 GCA_932526605.1 Nephrotoma flavescens
AGAGTAAGTTTAAGCCAGTCGCTTGCTGAATATCCGCTGGTATAATGCCTTCGGGCCCTGCCGTTTTATTAGGCTTAACGCTACTTATAGATCACAGGGTTTTTTTCTCATAATTATAACCTGTTTTAACCTAGGCTTTGGGGGGGGGCAGGTTCGGTACTTCCTTGAAGGTGAGTTTCCAGTAGTTGCTCCAGTAGTTGGATTCTGCACTAGTTGCCTTCCAAGAACTAGCCGGTCATTTGAGAAAACTTTGAGTGATGGGACTTAACGATCCGACTTTACATAGCCTAGATATCTCGCAGGACTCCTGTATTTTATTACAGCATAGGCCCCAGGCATTTGTTTTATCATTTCTTAATTCGTATTTGAATGTTTTGAGGACTTTCTTGTAGCAGTTTCAGTCCTTAGCAGCTTTAGTATTCTTGGCTTTTCCAACGAGCTTCAATCGAGGGTTACTCAGAGACTCACATCTAATATGGCCATATTAAAGGCGTCGGATAGCTGGTCCACTAGGACAACAAGATATTGTTGAATCAGGAGAGTTTGAAATCGATAACGGTAGTGAATTACTAAGAATAGTTCTAAAAATATTCCAGTCGGATTTGCTCCTGTTTCTAGAGCTAGGTTTTTTGATGGGTTTTATCTCCAAATTCAAATTGAAAATAACAATGATCAGAAAATAAACGATTTCGACACAGTCTAATTCAATAAACTATTCATAATGGTGTCTGAGACAAGTGTAACATCTAGTACTTCTTATCAATTTCTAGTTTTAAACGTTGGTTTACACCTCGGTCTAACTCACCTTTTTCGTTCGTATCAGTGCTTTCCCAAATTGTGTGATGTGAATTTGCATCACTTACCAGGATGACTCCAACATTTGTTTTTGAGCCTCCTTTAATGAGCTTTCTACATTGGCAGGTGAGATAACTTCCTCATCACCATCACGTGGATGGTTAGCTTATATTTGCCAGAGATTTCAACCATCCATCTCAATGGTTATTGTAACCATATCTGAATTACATTAATTTGATAACAGAAAGATATTCAGATTATTTTTAACAAGAACGAAGGAACGCATTTTGCCTACATTCTTCGCGAACATCTTCGTGTCTGTAGTGAGTGTTGCTACCTCCTCGACCATATTCCTGATGTTCAGGTTGTCAGCCGGGGTCTCTATCAGTCACGGTGATCTCAAGTTGTCACAGTCTGTTTTCTCATAAATCGTGTTTGTGACTGCACTGAAACCATAGCTAATTAAACCTCAATTTTTTTTGAATTGGTTTAACTAGTTGTAAAATGGTGATGTTACAGGTGGATGGATGGTGGATTTGGAGAAAACGTCAAATAATGTGGACCAGCCACATAAATCGACTATTAGCGTCACAATCCTGCTCTGTTCACCAATCATAAATAAATGTAACATTTGGTTTTTATTATTTCTGTTCAGCAGGTATTGTTTCTAAATCTCGTTGCGGTACAGCAGATATATTTTAGTGCTTTCCCACGCAACAATCATCTGTTTACACAATGAATTAGCGTACGTACAACTAGCTATTCCAATTAATACTTATTGACTTGTATAAGCGAAACTAATTAGATGCCAGATGCCGACTAATCAACATAAACATCTAACAAAATTTTACCTTTACCCATCTAAAGTTTACCAAGTTATACCCCAAAATATAAAATAACCGACTCCAATATATAAATAAAATGTCTACCCTTTTTACGTTTTAGTCAGACATTTTCTCTCGTTTATTTAATTTTTTTTTCTAAAAAACCATTACATGAATTGGATTTTTTTATACATAATAAATAAAAACGAACATTTCACTTTTAGAAGACGTCGTTGTTGTACTTGGTACGCAAAAAAAAATAACGAAAAAATCCATAACCATATGAAAATTAAATTTTCCCATTTACCAAAATAAAGTCGTTCTTGAATCTCCTTTCAACAATATAATAACGAAAATCAATTTGCATATGATTACCACCAACCACCACGTTATGCATTATATTCATGGTGTAAATGAGAATATGAACGGCGAGACAGACTGTACACGTATACGCATCCTTATAATAATGTACGGCGACGACCTACTGGAGCTCTTCCTCGTGAGAGTTACAGAGTGGCTCACCACAAAAATCATTCAAAACATGTGGAAAGCAAAAATGAAATATATCGAATCGATTTTGGATTACAAAGGGAAATTTTATTTTTTGTTTACTTGTTTTTCATCGGTAGGTGTTTTTATAATTTTTTTTCGCTTTCCACCTTGTGCTCTGCACTGTGTCGTCTGTCGTTCGAGAAAATGGTGATTTTATTTATGTAAAACAAAATTTTAATTTGATAATGGTCTAATTTAATTTACTTAATAGAGAAAATTGTGGGCCAATGATTTTCAATCAAGATTGTGTACACATAATTTTGTTTATAATGATTTTGGTTTATAGTCCAAATTTATGGTACACGAGTATATGGTAGATATGATTGTATACGGAAAATTGTATATTTGAAAAATCAATCTTAAATATACAAAAAAAAAAAAAATTAAATTTTTCTTAAGAAATTTCAGTCGCATTGAATGGTGGTGATATATTTGCGCTTTTCAACCACCCTAATTCTAGAAAAGAGGGGAAAGATCAATGACTTTCAGAAATTAGGTGTTGGCCCTAAAAATTTAAGCCTTAAAATTTGTTGTTCAGTATTAAAAGTTGTACTCGAAATTTGTACACGAAACAAAAAGTTTACAGACTTAAATAATAATGGAAAAAGCTTTCCCTGAATACACAATTTTACAGGTATGGTCACGTATTACAAAAGCTGATTTAACTTTTGGAAGTAAAAATTTATTTTGAACGTACCTGTGTACAAAAAATATTAATTTGTATAATAAAATATATTTTTGAAACTTGCCCATTACACCAAATTTGGACTTGGAGAAAGAGTAAAAAGAGCTGGGTATGATTGAATATTACGTCGAAATTGAGATGAACTATAAGAATTTTCAATGTTGATCTTTCTCTAGGTATAAAAAGCAAAAACTACCAAGAAATTCTTTACGTAAAATTCAAGCATTTATAGATTATTGTGGTAAGCTAACTTCTATGCAGATTTATTCGGCAAAAGTTTATACTTTTAATGAACTAGTAGATTACCACTGGTGCGGTCTACCAGAGTCTGAATTTATTCTGTTTTATTTTGGAAATTGGTTATATGAGCAAAAAAATATCTGTTTTTCAGAATATGGCAACTATAGCCGTGTTTTATTATTCGAGCACGATCCGGAGCCGAATGGGAAATTTTTACTGAAACTGCAGCTATTATTCACTGGTGTCGCTATACCATAAAAATGAAATATAAGTGCATCCATAAAACAAACATTTATCACCTGAAATATACTAATTGACGTTTATTTTGACATGATGAGTAGACCAACTTTTTGTCAATACGAAACCAACCTGCCAAGAAGGAACTGGAGGAGGTTCTCATTTTGTAAGGGTTGTGTGTATATTACATAATGACCCTGGGGTTCAAAATGGAGGGGGAGTTAATTTTCTACTTTTTGTGGTAGATATTTATTATAAATACATGATGAAACATATCTTCTTTGGTTTTTGATGACTTGAACAGGAGAGGAAATACAAAATTTTCTACTTTTTTCAAACCGCATGTGAAAACGTAGTTTATTGTATTGAACATATTTGAATTGAAATTTTCTCCATTTAGATTCATATGCGATCAACGTATTCATATCATTAATGTTGCATTTTAAATTTAAAAGAAAAGAAAACACTATTAAATTTAAACTTTTAAATTAAAAACCTCAGCAATACATTTCTATATGTTAACCGATTTAAAATAAAAATTAATATCTCTAATTTAAAATTGATCTGTTTTGAAATCTATATTTCAATTTTAAAAAACAACAAATACGATTTTAAAATGATCATGTACAAATCAAAATATTTCGTTGTTGCTTGGAAAACGTATATGAAATTTTTTAAAACGAAACGTTTTTGTTTATTTTTAAGTTGTTTTTCTCTGAGTGTGTTACCTACATGACATGTTTTGGTGTAATACCTCTTTTTTGTTTTGTTAAAAATACATTATTATTTTTTTTTGCTACATTTTTCCAAAAATCGTATATTGCTGGATTTATAATGTTCCGGCTGAGGAATTATATAGTGCTCAGTGATGCACAATGCATCATGCTACTTGTGCCTTAGTTAGTTTGGTGTGTAGTATGGTTCTGGTTGGCTTTATCAGGTTCTGACTGGAACTATCAGATTCCGGTTGAAAAAGCATTTAGCGCACAATAATGTACAATCCATTGTGCTACTTGTGCCATAGTTGTTTGGTTCCGGCTAATATGGTTCCGGCTGGCATGACGGACACAAAATATCTTACTTTGTAAAAACAAAGTTAAAAGTTTGTCACTTATTCACCGCTCAAACGCATTAACATTATTAAATTTTCCAATATGTTTGATATTTTTTCAGAAATTTTTTCTCACGACATTCCACCTCTTTGAGTATAGTACTAAGGGTTGTGTACTAAATGGGATTAATTTTTATGTGGGGTTGGTTACTATATGGGGTTGGAAAAACTGTAATACCCTTCAGAAGTCAGCATTACTTGGCCAAAAAGTGACTGTATAGTGCGCATTGTGGCCGGGTGTCATCATTGAGCCTTAATTTTGAACGCAATGTATGTGGGGCTGAAGCAGTCATGGTGTTCAAGACAGCGCCAATTGTCGCACACCGTGTGCGACGTCGAATGTTTTGCGTGACAAGTTTTTATGCTACGTCAAGAGTCGTGTCTACGACAACAAAGTTGGATAACTTAAAAAGGAAATATCAGCAAAGTTATAGAGTCGAGGTATCACCAGAAATTAATGATAATGTATCTAAAATTATCTCATCTGGAAGATCCACAGACGGTCATTTAATTTATAATAATTTTCAAAATTCGATGAAATGCGAATATCCAACTTCAGTAACGTATTTAATCTATTTTGAAAATTATTATAAATTAAAAGGCCGTCTCTGGATCAACCAGAGGAGGTAATTTTTGATAACTTATCGTTAAATTCTCTTTATAATGATTAAATATAAAGGGACGTCTTCCAAGCGATTTAAACTGAGAAGAAACATGAAAAATGCCGACCACTAGGTACAATAATGATAAATAAACCGAAAAACAACAAATTATTAAAAATATCTGTAAAGTTAGAAAGGAATTGATTGAAGTTAATTAGAGCCAATATCGGGGAAAATATAAAACGAAACAGATTTTAGAAATCACAATTTAAAATTCAAACAGCAAAATAGCCTGAGTACGACTCTCATAAATAAATATGTGCAACGTCACTACTTAAATGAATAAATTAAACAATAAACAAATTTCACTTACCATAACAATTACGGTTGCCTGTTGTCGATTTTCACTGACCAATGCGATCCAAGCCAAACATGCTAACAACCCGTACGCCAATAACGTCACTATATTCCGTGGATCAGCAAACGTTTCAATTAGAGGTACAGTGCCCATGGTCCAATCACAACATAAGTCGCACGGAAACAGTAACAGCCATAAATTTAGTGAAATAAGATAATTATAAGTTAATTGTCGTGATGGTGACGGTGCCACGGAGGCCGGATTATCAAATCTGAAAATAAAGTAAACAAAAGAAACATTTAATTTAGTCTATTACAAAGCAGCCGGTTTACAGCGAGCGAAGTAAATATGTAATAAACTTAATAAAAAAAAACAATAAAATGTCAAAGAAAATTATTTTCTTTTGTACCATATAAGGAATATGTTTTATCTCCTATCATAAGACGTTATTTGGATAAAGATATTTAATTTTCTTATTTTCCAGATTCTTATTTTATTGTGTACTGCTGTGTGTTCATGATGCTCTATATATTCACGACAATGTTAAATTTGTTGCTTTTGTACGTAATATACCAGTTATTTGTATGAGGAAGTAAACAACCCAAAAGATATTTACTTTTATACAGGGCGCACCAAAGGAGAAGAGGTACTTTAAAAATAGGCAAACGATAATTTCACAAAATTGGTAATAACAACGGATTGTTCAACCGTTGTTGAAAACCACTCGGTAAAACAAAAAAGATTTAAATTAAATACCGTGCCACCCATTGGGACATCCTTTATTTGTAATAAATAATGTACGTAAACCCCCTAGATCACACAGACAAAAATAAAGCATCTTTCCGAAAAGATTCATATTTCATGGTAAAACGAACCGAGAATATTAAGAGGAACAAAAGGAATTATTCTACTCCTTTCTTATTCAATAAAATTTAAGGTGACGTGTAAATTCTTCTTACATACATTTGTGGTATACAGACCAATATACTCTCTAGGCACTTTGAAAATTAAGAAAATTACGTTTGATAATACTTCAGCATGCAAACGATATTACTCTCGTATCGAAAATGTTTGTACTACTCGTATCCAGGTATATATACAGTGAAATGTGGCAGGTGGATTATATGTGTGTATATGTGGTAAAATATTTAAGTGTACATGTATAAATGGCATGTGTCTCTGGTGGATTCATATCTAAACGAAGCAACTGAACGCTGATACATTTATTTTGTTTTATGTTGGCACAGAAAATTAAAGCGAAGTACAGAATTCGTTGCGGCATGATCTTGTCAAAAAAATGTTTTTGTGTTAGTGGTGGAATAGAGGATATACGGATGTATATGGAATTTTTAAGGTGTAGACATTTGAATGATATAACAGCATCATCGTATCCTTGTGCGGATTTATGTGTGATACTATGCATTATAAATTAGAAATTTTCTGATTTATTCGCATTATCTTATCAACATTCCATGTACACTGTTGCATTACTGTCTAAATTTAGATTTAGATTTTCAAAACTTGATTATGTAAAGCTTCAAACGTGTTTCTTTATTGTAGTGAGTGCTGTGTGGGTTTGTAAAAATGCAAATATGTTTATTACCTTTGTAAATCGTGCAATCACATAAACTATAGTCAAACGTAGTAATCAACTGCCTCGCCCAGGATTATCATAAAACAAGGAAGGCGTTTTGAGTTTACCACAACATTTTGAAACGAGATTTTTTTGGTATATAACATTGGTATTAAGGTATTTAGATGGCAGACAAATGTATTTCGGACAGTGACAACTCAAAACACTCAAATATACAATAAACCGTTGGATTAACTCCGCTGGCTAATTTGTAATAAACCTTAGAAATTAAGCGTATCAAAATGTAGTAACAGTCACAAATCATCCGTAAATCCATTGTTGCCTGCCAATCAGATTGCCGCCTGTATATTCATTCAAAACGAGCCCAAAAGCTGCAAATTTCACGAATAAGGAAATCCAATTTCCTTAAAATTTTAAAATATTTAGAAGGCGACCTTTTTATCTTAAAGGAGACTACTTTCAACGACAATAAAAATATTATATTGGGGACTTCGGCCTCATTAAAAGATTGGGTAGTTGCAATGTGCTGGGTAATGAGTCTTGGCTAGAATTTTGATGAAGTGTCTTAATTGGAGTTTTATATAAAAAAAAAGTCTCGTGGAGAATTTTAAGTTTAAGCATTTTTTGTGACTCGAGTTTTTTGTCAATCAATGAGTTTTTTTTATTTAACTGTGGCATTTAGTTTTGATTAAATCTATATATATAAATGAATTCCTGTTTGTTTGTTTGTTCCGAATGGGCGTCTCAGCCGCTCAACCGATCGCCATGAAAATTTTACCATGTACAAGTTGCATATCCAGTGCCGACATGTTGTAACTATCACTTTTTTCGCTTCGAAGCATTTTCGATGAAATACGGTATTTTAGTAGTAATGTTTTTACAAAAAAAATATTTTTACTTCTAAAATACCGTTATTCCATCGAAATTGCATCGAAGCGAAAAAAGTGATAGTTACAACATGTCGGCACAGAATCAACCTTATGATATTTTGGAAGGGGCTGGGCCCCGGGGTCTAGGGGCTGCGGTACAAATTTTAATTTTCTTTAAATTTTTCCACGAAAATGAGTTTATGCGGCTGGTTATATGAAATTACTGACATGTTCGAATCCGAGGGGCCCAGCCCTGGATCAAAAATTAATTTTTACATGTATAAGATACAAATATTTGATTATTCAAAAATGACTTCTCAGTCGCTCAACCGATCACCATGTAATGTTTACCATGGAAATGTTGCATATCCAGAACCAACTTTATGATATTTTGGAAGGGGCTGGACCCCGGGGTCTAGGGGCTGCGGTACAATTTTTTTCGAAAATTTTAATTTTCTTTAAATTTTTCCACGAAAATGAGTTTATGGGCTGGTTATATAAAATTACTGACATGTTCGAATCCGAGGGGCCCAGCACTGGATCAAAAATTAATTTTTACATGTATAGATACAAATATTTGATTATTCAAAAATGACTTCTCAGTCGCTCAACCGATCGCCATGAAATGTTTACCATGGAAATGTTGCATATCCAGAACCAACTTTATGATATTTTGGAAGGGGCTGGACCCCGGGGTCTAGGGGCTGCGGTACAATTTTTTTCGAAAATTTTAATTTTCTTTAAATTTTTCCACGAAAATGAGTTTATGGGCTGGTTATATAAAATTACTGACATGTTCGAATCCGAGGGGCCCAGCACTGGATCAAAAATTAATTTTTACATGTATAGATACAAATATTTGATTATTCAAAAATGACTTCTCAGTCGCTCAACCGATCGCCATGAAATGTTTACCATGGAAATGTTGCATATCCAGAACCAACTTTATGATATTTTGGAAGGGGCTGGACCCCGGGGTCTAGGGGCTGCGGTACAATTTTTTTCGAAAATTTTAATTTTCTTTAAATTTTTCCACGAAAATGAGTTTATGGGCTGGTTATATAAAATTACTGACATGTTCGAATCCGAGGGGCCCAGCACTGGATCAAAAATTAATTTTTACATGTATAGATACAAATATTTGATTATTCCAAAATGACTTCTCAGTCGCTCAACCGATCGCAATGAAATGTTTATTATGGAAATGTTGCATGTTCAGGACCAATCTAACGATATTGTGAAAGGGGCTGGACCCCGGGGTCTAGGGGCCATGGTACAAATTTTTTCAAAAAATTAAATTTTTTTACGAGAATGAGTTTTGGAAAGGGGTTATATGAAATAAGCGACATGTTCAAATTCGGGGGGTCCGCCCTTGGACCAAAAATTCATTTTTACATGTAAAGATACAATTATTTGATTGTTCTGAAATAACGCCTTAGCCGCTTTACCGATCGTCATGAAATTTTTACCATGTATATGTTGCATGTTCAGGATCAAGGCCACGATACTTTTGAAGGGGCTGGACCGGGGTCAAGGGGCTGTGGTACAAATTTTTTCTCAAATTTCAATTTTTTTAAGATTTTTTCAAGATAATGACTTTAGGAAAGGGGTTATATCAAATTAGTGACATGCTCCAATCCGGAAGTCTGCTCTGGATCAAGAATCCATTTTTACATATATGCATAGATACAATTATATAATGTTCCGAAATAGCGCCTTAGTCGAAAAATTTTAGACACCAAAAAGGAAATCTAGCGTGCGATTGTTATACACAAATCATACCTCTACTATAATTGATTTAATTATTCAAATTAATTTTATTAATTTAAATTTAAGACAATCTTTAGGTCCCAAAAATGACGGCGTTAATAAATTAAATAATGAAATTCAATCGGAACTACCCGGGCCACTAATGAAATACAAATCTACCGACACGGTTATTGATGTGAATCAATCCGTCAATTATCCAATAGTTTCTTAATTCTTTGGAGCCACCTGGTATTCCACCACACATACTATTTTTTAAAAAAAGTTCACCAATAATACTGCTCCCAAATTTAGATCCAAAAAAATTGTGCAACGGAACACGGCTTTGTGTGAAGAAATTGATGCCGAATGTGATTGAAGCAACGATTATTACCGGTAAAAGTAAAGGAGAAGATGTGTTAATTCCGCGCATTCCTATGATTCCCACTGATTTGCCGTTTGAATTCAAGCGACTACAATTCCCATTACGCCTTGCTTTTGCAATGACAATCAACAAAGCCCAGGGGCAATCATTGAAAATAGCTGGTGTTATTTTGGAAAATTCATGCTTTTCACATGGCCAACTGTATGTTGCATACTCCAGAGTAGGAATGCCAAAAAATTTATTTATTTACACACCAAATGGAAAAACCAAAAACATTGTTTATCAAAAGGCTTTATAATAAAAATTATTAACTAAAATACATATCTTTATATTTATTATTAATTTTGATCTGGTTGAAGGTTTGTAAAAATGGAGTATAATTATTTGGCAACTGGTAACAAATACCAAAGCAAAATTAATTAACTATCCCCACAAACAGGATGTCCAATAATATCATTACAAAAGTTCGCCTGGATGCATAACCGGAGGCACCCGTCACTGAATACATCTACTTATAATTTTCTTTTCATATGTGATTGCAACTACAGCGATGTAAAGAGAGAATTCTTGCATAACAATCAAGATATTTGAAATATATACCTCCCGTGCAACGCCGGGTAACTCAGCTAGTTAAAATATAAAACATAGAAAAATGTTGTTGATGTAAAAATACCACATTTATAAAATAACAATATATGCATAATAAATTTTTTTTACTGTATTTGTGAGTGGACATTTTGAATTTTGTTTTTGATTCTGAATGACACAACCGCGTGTATTCGACGGGGACGTAAATCGCCATCCACGAAAGTTGTAAGACGTAATGGCCAACTGAAGACGCCCAAAGATCCGGGCGTGGCCCCTGTGACATGACGGCTCCCTATAATGCCGCAACCCACTTCGGTCGACAGGGACGCTGCCGCAACCACACTACAGGGTGACCTGCTCAAGGTCAACAGGTTCCATTTTGTATTATTTTACTTTTAAGTTCTATTTAGTATTTTTTTGTTTAAATTTTCCATTTTTATTTTCTTTTGGTTTTGGCCATTGTCCTTTGAATATTATTGTAATTAAGCGCCACAGCGGTGGTTGTGCGCGGTTCCTTACTGGGCATTGGTCTCGCTTCGCTATTTTTTTTGTTTTTTCGCAATTATTTTTTGTGGTTGTGATTTTTATTCATAAAATGAATTGCTAAGATTTAGACGGGTTCAGTGTGATGGGAGGGGTGACCCCATTCTGTGTCATTCCCTAGGGTATAGTTGTTTTGTCCGGTCCTCAAGTTTTGGCCGACGAATTTTGGCGGAACTCCGGGTTCTTTTTATATATCATTTGCGATTATATTTTTTTTTCAAATCTCTGTAATCACGGTGTAGGCCAGGAGCCACGCAAGCCTCAAACCCCACAACCCATAGCATTTCTTCCTAAGATCTAGCCGGCAAAATCACCGTGTGTTATCACGCAACTATTTGGAGGCATGTGCAGAAGGAAGGTCAGGCCCAAAAATATGGCAATTGTGAACAGTTTAACATTCATGTCCGAGTGCTTAAAAGCTTGGCTTTCGTTCCTATTGAACATATTTTAATTTAAGTTAATCACTAACTGCGGATGTAAAGATTTAAAAAAACTAAGCGTATGGTTTTTTATGGTGTAATTTATCCAATCTGTTCTGGGGCCGAAGCATTCCCAACTCTTTCGCGATTCGCTTTTTACGTCCGACTTTACGCATTGCTTGCCCAATCGTACGGCTATAGGTCCGATTTTATCACCATCTGCACCTTGCAAGCTCCATGTCAGCGCCTATACTGGCATGGAAAATGGGTCGGCCCATGAGTTTTGAACTCCAACAAGGTGTCATAGTTGTGTTACATTTCATCACAGATCGTAATTTGTAGATAAAATTTCCCTTTTGCATCCTGACCCTATCGGGATTCAAACCCGGTATCTCTCGATCCAAACGCCAAAGCTTTAACAGCGTATGGTTTAAATAAAACTATATTTGTGGGAGAAGTCAAAAAATGGTCTAAATATAAGCCGGAATTTTGGTGCGTCGTAGATTCCCAAAATTTCGCCAAATTTTGTTAAATAAGCTTGGGTTAGACTAAAAATCGCGGCGATTTTTAATATTGTGTCTTTAATTTGTGTTTGGGGATTTTGTGTTTCGGGATTTTGAATTTGGGGCTTATGATTTGGTGATAATGTAATTTCGGTTTTGGAGATATCAAGCCCAACCTACTGTGAATCATTGTGCACTATATAATTTTTCAGCAGGAACCTTATAAATCCAACACTATATGATTTTTCGGTAACAACTTTACAATTCCAGCCGGAACCGAGGGTATGGTTTCAAAAACTAACTACGGCATAAGGAGCACAATGGACGGTGCATCATTGATCATCATATGCTTTTTCAGACGGAATCGTATAATTACTGCCTAAACTTGTAAAGCCAGCCAGAACCATAGCCAAACCAACTATGACACATGTAAAACGATACATTGTGCATCATTATGGACTATAATAATTTTTCAGCCGGAACCTTATAAATCCAGCACGAAAAAATTTGACGGTAGAAAACTTATAATTCCAGTCGGAACCGATGGCATGGTTGTATACAGGCAAACTTCCTATAGTACAAGGTATCATTGTGCACTATATGACTTTTCAGCCAACCGGAACCTTATAATTCCAGCCGAAACCTAATATAACCGGTCGGAGCCATACTACTACCAACTATGGCATAAGTAGCACAATGGATTGTGCATCATTGTGCACTATATGATTTTTCAGATGAAACCTTATGATTCCAGCCAAAACATGATAAAGCCAGTTAGAACCATATTATAAAAAAACCAACTATAGTATCGTTCAAGTAGCACGATGTATTCTGCATCATTGTGCAATATATAATTTTTCATCCTGAACTTTACGATAGAAACCTTATAATTCCACCCGGAACCGATGATACGGTTATCTACAGCCGAACTTACTATGAAGCACAATGGATTTTGTAACAATGTATATTACATGATTTTACAGCCGGAACCTTATAACTCCAAGCGAAACCTAATAAAGCCAGCCGGATCCATACTACAGCCAAACCAACTGTGGCATAACAAGTAAGATGTATTGTGCATCATTGTGCGCTAATTGTTTTGTCAGCCGGAACCTTATAATTCTCGCCGAAACCTAATAAAGCCAGCCGGAAACATATCCCCTTCAGGCAAACTAGTGTTCAACCGGAACCTTATAAATCCAGCAATATATTAATTTTCGGTAGAAATGATGGTACGGCTATATACAGCCAAATTAACTGTGCTATTTATGTCACAGTTAGTTTGGCTATAGTATGATTCTGACTGGCTTTATCACGTTTTCCCTGAAATTTTAAGGTTCCGCCTGAAAAATCATATAGCACACAATGTTGCACAATCCATTGCGCTACTTATATCATAGGAAGTTTAGCTGTAGAGGGTATGGTTCCACCCGGAATTATAAGGTTTCTCCAGAAAAATCATATAGGATTTATAAGGTTCCGGATGAAAAATTATATATTTAATACAAAGTGCATCGTCCTTCTTGTGCCATAGTTAGTTTGGTTCCAGGTGGCGTAACGAACCACGCTTCAGAAATGATATAGATCAGACGATAGACAATATTCACCAAACCTTTCTGATCTAGACAAAATCCCAGAATTCACGGGACTGCCAGGCGAATTCAGTTAATGGAGAAAAAGTGTAGATAGGGTATTCCCTACGGTATTCGAAGTGTCATAAGAAACAAAATCGAAAAACAGGCTGATATCGCTTTGGAATTGAATAATACTCCATTAAGTTGGCAGAAGATTTCTTAATACCACACCATGCATTATGCAGACAAAAGAGATTTTGGTACAATCCAATACCAATGACGACATTAATACAAGGCAATCGCACAACTAAGAAGATCTATCAAATTGTGTGCCAACACTTATTACTGACCCTAAACAAACTATCTTGTATTGAAATGAGACAGAAGTCTTTGAATAATATGAGTATATGACCCAATCAAAACATGACAAGAAATTCAAATACCGACTCCTATTCCTCGAAGGAACAATCGGAGTCCATACTACAACAACAATTCGATCCATAACTACAACATAACCATTTCAGTATTGAAGTACGAGTTGTTGCAACATCCACCCTATTCGCCAGATTTAGCTCCGCCTGAATTCTTGCTGTTCTCACATCTACAAAAATCATGCGGGGGAAACGATTTTCATCGAATGAAGAGGTAACAGTGGCTGTGGAAGCGTATTTCGACAGTCTTCCGGATTCTCACTTCAGAGATGGAATCCATAAATTAGAAGATCAGCAAGTGTATTGCAGTTTAGGGAGATTATATTGAATAATAAAAGAAAAATAAAAAATAATAATCATAAAATCGTGTTTTTCTTAACGAACGACAAAACTTACTGAGCAAATTGGACAATTACTCAGGGACGACATCAGTAAGTCCTCCAAATCTCCATACAGTTCTCAAGTATGGATTGTCCCAAAAAAAAGGAAGACGCGTCAGGAGAAGAAACATAGAAAAGTTATCGATTATAATTTCATTATAACATCGCCGACAGGTATCCGATACCTAAAATTAACGATATTCTAACAAACATAGGCGGAAACAAATTCTTTGCAATTGTGGATGTTAAAAGTGGATTTCACCAGATTAAACTAAAATAACCGAATATTGAAAAAACTGCTTTTTCTGTCAGCCACTTAAAAAACGCACCGTCTATATTTCATTGTTTTGTTAATATAGACGTCAACATTATTTTCGGGAAAAACGAAAAAGAAAATTTCGTAAACATGGAGGTAATTTTCAGAGTTTTGGTGAAATCTAAACTAAAAATTGTGGATACTGGTTAAGCTAGAGTTTTTACAGGATAAAATGAAATTCTTAGTTTTCATTATATCCATCCAGCGACGGTATGAAGACAAATAAAAAAAAAATAAAAGCGATAATCGATTTCCGATCCCCTAAAACATTCATCGCAATGGCCGGTTTTTATCATAGGTTTATTCTAGACTATGCAAAAGTTCGTTTTTAAGAAAGGAGGATCGACATGTGCCAGAACAATCTCAAAAATGAAAGTTATTACATTAGACAATAACGCAATAATAACATTCGAAAAGATTAAAAATACACGAAGTTTTACTTAAATTCACAGAACTCAAAAAGGAATTTGAATTAACCACGGATGTATCCAAGGTTGCACTAGGTGCAGATTTGGCTTAGGAAGGCAAATCAACTGCCTTTCTTTCAAGAACTCACTGTAAAAAAGAGGAGAGCTCCGAAGGTAATTTCCTACACGGATCAAGAAAACTAAAAATATTCACTGACTAACTTTTGCTCTCAGTAATAAAAATAATAACTCTAAAATGATGAGATGGAAAGCCATCCTGGAAGAGTAAAATTATGAACTAAAATATAAACCTGGAAAAATGGACGTCGTATAGCAGACGCTTTATCTAGGATTCCTACCCTTCTGAAATAAATGCTCTATCAACTTGGCATCACGAAAGTTCGTATCAAATGATGAATGCATTTGAAAACTATTCAAGACACAATAATTTAGCCGAATTTCACCAAGGCCAGATATTATGAACATTTTTAAACGATATGTAACTCTCAACACAAGAAATGGACTAAAAACGACAGAGCCAATAATGGAAAAAATACAAGAAATATTTTCGAAACAATAAGGTTCGTTTTAAAAATCGGGTTTTCACCGGACGAATATAAACAAAGGCCTCTATTCCCTTAGTCGTATCACTTCATGCGACGTGACTATAGATCTTCCTGGTTACTAGATTATAAAAATGAAATTTACTAAATAATTTAGTAAAAAGATCTCAATGAAAATTTTTTAAATCTTTGTCGCGTCAAAATAGATAGTGATAGAAATTGTCGTTTGAAATGACCACAGTCGCAAGAAAAAATTTATAAAGCAGCATACCGTAGAGTAAATATTATAATACTATGACAAATACTCATAGTACCACTGGTAGTATATTTGAGTTCACAATTAAAAATGACAACCAGTGCAGAGAAAAAACTCATAAGCGTAGAATGCAATAAAATGACTCACAAAATAATAGAAAAGACTTTCAAAAAAAAAAATCGGATACATGAAAGCCTACAAAAACAGTAATAAAGTAGAACAGAAACACAAATTTAAAACACCTCAAACATTTATGGGTAATATGGACGAAATTAATTGTTACTTTGACATGTCGCACAATCGTACATTGCATTAACCCTGCATTACTAACGTTAGGGTCCAATGCATCCAACGCATATTCCATAATTGTAAACAAGTTCACGTCAGAATGTAATCATAATTTAGGTATTTGCCCACACTAAAACAAATATCAGTAGTGCTTTGTCGGTCGAAGAAAAAACAATACTTCTTACAAAAGTCTGAGTCTGTTGGACCCACGTTAGTATTAACACCCGTATTCTGCTAATCGAGTCGTTTGTCGTTTCAAGTGACTATAATAATCTGCTATTTTTATGAAGAATTAGCCAGTTGCCATGCCAATAAGTGACTTGAGGCGAGAGAAACAATTAAAAACTGTCATTTTGAGTCGTGTGAAATTTTGAAATGACTAGAAAACGCATCAAATACGTCGTTTGTCGTTTGAAGTGACTACGATAATAGCTGCGTTGCTTGCGCAAAGCCGCTTAGTTTTTTTATTATTATTTTTTTTTTTAATTTGAAAAAGAAAAGAAACTATTAATCATCCAATGGATTTAATGTCCTTTTAAGGTTAATTAATACCTCCCATTTTATTTAAAGCCAATTCGACTATAGTTACTACTGATAAATACGCCAACTATAATGAACAATTATTTTCGTTACTGGAAATTCATAAACAAATATTGCTGAAACAAAAATTGGCCTCTAATATTAAAGCTAAGCGGGATTTGCGAAAGCAACGCAGCTAATATACATACTAGATATTTTGCCAAGGTTTCATATTAAATGAGTCACTTGAAACGACAAACGACTCGACTAGCGGAATAAGGGTGTAAGTGTTTATTAGTCAAGAATTTTTTGAAACCGCTTACCTTTTTTTTATATAATAAAATGAAGTGTTTTAGTTATATTTGTGTAAAAATGGCGATGAATAATTTTTTTTTGCTTAATTTTATATTGTAATTTAATTGATTTTTAAAAAAATGGATAAAGTTATATTTTGAGCGTGAAGGTTTTTTTTATAAATTGAGTTTTAAGGATATGGGTCCATTGGACCCATGGTTAGTAATAGTGTTATAAAACTTAGCGTTAGTAATGCAGGGAGGAGGAAAAACTATTGACGGGTTGAATACCGGACACTCTAAAAAACGATTTACAGTAGTTCTGTGTATTTCTGCAGCTGGAATTGAAGTGCGGACTCTCATTATTTTAAAAGGTTTAAAAAAATGCCTAAGATGAATATTCCCAAAAGTATAGATGTTGCGGTGTGGTCAGCATGTTTTTTTCTATGTCATCTGAACTGACGGTTGGGTGGATAAATATTTGTTTTTTAAAACGTGGTGGTTTTGCAAACGAAAAATCGCTGCTGGTAATGGATTCGTATGGAACTCACTTGCGAAAAGAAGTTAAGGATAAATTAAGGCAAACATGCAATAGAGACGTTTTGTATATACCACCAAAAACGACATCTTTTTTGCAACCACTTGACGTCTCCGGGAACTATCCATTTAAAATCGCGATGCGACCAGCTTGGGAAGAATTCACAGCAAAAGGATATTGTCAAAACCCTCATATCAAGACATTTGCCCAACATGTCAGTTTGGAAAAGAAATTCCATACGAAAAATTAAAGAAACGGCTTTTACATGTCTTAAATTCTGACCGAACTGAAGTTGGCGGATTCGCAATCCTGTTAGAAGAGGAGAATGAAGTAGAAAGTGACCAACAGGAAAATTTTGAGTTTGTTAAGGCTGATGAGGCGGACCATAATGATTCTAGTGACACCGATAACCACCAGTGATGACGCTAGCCAAAACACCATTAGTAAGTAAAACTTTACATAACAAATTTTTTAACCACATATATTGAGGTTATTTTTTTAAGTTCCTAGATATTTAATGAATTTGTTTTAAGTTCAATAGAAACGTTGCCAAAAAATTTAAATTTCATGATTAGTTTTTTATTGTACCTACTTTACAAATAATAGTTCCGAACCCGGAAAATGCCATGTTGTATGGAAAACATTGTGAAATTATAGCTCAATTAGTATATCATCAACGAGTTTTGTGAACAAATATTTTGTAAGTTTCGATTTAATAATTTAGTAACCAAGAAGAAGAATAGTCACATCGCATGAACTGATGCGACTAAGGGAATAGGGGTGAAAAGGAAAAGCTACTATCAATTCATTGGCGCGCTCATCGTAACACCGAAGAAAATAGAAACCCTATCATAGAAAATTACTACTTCCCAAAGATTTGTAGCAAAATTACGTTTCTGGTTAGGCGTTGTTCCATATACAAAGAAAACAAGAAATATAGACACCATAAATTCCACACCAATGCATAACTATCCTTACAAATCGATATCTATACTACAGAAAATATTCTAGTCAAGGTATTGATAATCTCACAAATATAAATTGAAGATATAAAAGAGCCAGAGATATCCTATTTTTCTTTAGCGTTCTCGAAGTCGATGTAATTGACAATGAACCATCTCGTAGTTCAAGCACGATAACATCAAAAATGAACGATGCCTTAAAATGCTGAAATAAGAGTGAAGTAAACGGGCAAATCAAAATGTATCATTTAACCCTTTCGGAGGTAATAATATGACTTAAAGCAGATAGATTTATTTATTTATTTATTTAAAGAAATCTATTTTGTAATTTACATGTATGATTTCAGATTTTTTACAATAGTTAAAACAGTATTTCAAACAAAAAACTTAAAAAAAATAAAAATAGAAAATATAAACCAAATTTTAGTTTGACAAATAAAAATTTAAAAAATAGTTCTTCAATATATTTTTAAAGTTGTTCTTTGATAAATTAAAATCAAATAGGTCGTCAAATAAGTTGAACGATTTAGTCATCCTATTAATGGGGTTGTTTTTTCCATAGATAGTAGAATGGTGTTCAAGTGCTAAAATTTCATTGTTTCGAAATGTTCTGCATGGCACGTGAATTGATATGTTTTCCAAGATGTAATCTGAATCAACGTGACCAAGTAAAACGTTACCAATAAAAGCCGGGCCCAAGAGAAGTCGTCTATTTTCAAGGGTGCATATTTTGTATTTCGTGCATCTTGTTGGGTATGGAGGTAAGCGAGCCACATTTTCATGGAATGGTAAGTTGTGGTCGTAATCCCAGTCACTTTTCTTTAACAAAAAAATCAGGAACTTCTTTTGAATTCTTTCAATTCTTTTTATGTGCACAGCATAGTATGGATTCCCGACCGTTACAGCGTATTCCAGTTGAGATCGAACATAAGCGAAATATAGTGAACATAAGGTTTGAATATCCTTAAATTCACCTGCCCATCTTTCAACAAATCCGAACATATGGCATTCGTTTTCGTAATACAATTTTCAATATGCCTATTGAAACTGGCGTTTTCGACAAATGTAACACCTAAGTCTATAATCTCATTGACCCTTTGCAGTACTTCGTTGTTGACTTTGTATGAAGTAATAACCGGATTTCTTTTACGATGAAAAGACATGATTTTGCATTTCTTAGTATTTAAGTATAGTGAGTTTCGATCACACCACTCACTTAATCTATCTAAGTCTTCTTGAAGTTTCTCCATATCTAACAAACCATTAATAGTACGAAAAATTTTCACATCATCTGCAAATATGAGCACGTCTGAGTTTTTGATTATCTCGGATATTCGGTCTATGAAAACAATAAAAATCCAAGGTCCAAGGTGTGATCCTTTGGGAACACCAGATGTAACTTTAATAACGTTTGATTTTTCACTTCTCATTATTACAAATTGTCGCCGGTTTGATAGATATGACTTAAACCAATTTATGTATTCGAGAGAAAAACCCAAAATCGAATAAACTCTGGAGTGCTTTATGATGACAGATAGAATCAAATGCTTTACTGAAATCCGTGTACGCTACATCAACTTGACGGTGCTTTTCTATCTCGTTAATTAGTTTACTGGTGAATTCAACCAGATTAGTCGTTGTGGATTGGCCAGGCATAAACCCATGCTGGTTTATTGATATATGACGTGCAATTGTGGATTTAAAGCTGTTGCATAATACTAACTCAAATAATTTCGGAATTGATGATGTAGTTGATATTCCTCTGTAGCATGTGATATCATCACGCTTACCCGATTTAAAAATTGGAGTAATTTTTGAAATTTTCTTTTTTTCGGGAAACACGCCGGTGCTTAAGGAAGGATTGAATAGATAGCATAATTGAATTAAAATTTCAGCGTACTCCTTCAGAATAGAAGAGGGTATATCGTCAAGACCGCAACCATCTCCAAACCCCCTTAAAGCCGATAAAATGTTGTCCTCAAAAATAATAGGAGGAGTTATTGATGTGTTGTTGTTGCTGGGTTGTTCGTACAATCCACTAGTAACGCTTGGTCTATAGACTGATTGAAAGAACGACGCGAACATGTCAGCTATATCTTTTGCGTTTGAAGAGCTGGTATTGTTGTAGGTCATATTAGCAGGGTATCCTTCAATTTCGCGTTTATTCCTAAAGTATTTCCAAAATTGTTTTGGATTTACTTTGATTTGGTCTTGAATTTGATCAAGATACGACCTGTATTTTGATTTGAAATAAATTTCAAATTCGTTACTATGTTGTAGAAACATAGCTTTGTCCGCTTCTAACCCGCTTTTTAACATTTTGGCGTACGCTTTCGATTTCCGATTTTTTAAATTAACTAGTCTATTACCGAACCAGTGGGGATGAGAATTTTGTGGTTTACAGCACATAGGTACATAAAGTTCGAAGGCTTGAAGCATAATGTCATTAAATTTGTCCACATTTTCGTTAATATCATTGGAATTGAGAGTTATTTGCCAGTTGATGGATTCAAGGTAACTTTGTAGCCCCACGCGGTTAGTTTTTTTAAAGTTGTATTTGATTGGTTGTAGGTGTTCTGATCTCGCCATTTTAGTTAAGTCAAATGCAATATCCAAAGATTTGTGATTGATATCATTTCAGAAATTCAGGGATTCAGAAATTTTAAAGGTGTCAATGTCGTTGCTGAAGACAAGATCCAATAATCTATCACGATTATTAGCAATTGTGTTTATTTGGTTCAAATTATAACCAAGCATGGCATCCACACATAAAGATTCCGCATCTGTTGTTATATTGCATGGTAAAATACAGTTAAGTTCCGGGTCCAAATTCCAAGTTATATTTGGTAGATTAAAATCACCAAGCACAAGAACTACATCTGACGAGTTCGTTGTATTAATAACTTCATCAATCGCATCGATGCAAGTTGCATAATGATCACTATTTGATTGAGGTGGTATATATGCTGTGTAGATGATTAGATTGGTTTGGTTGATTTTGTTTTATACACCAATTTGTTCAACTCTCAATGGCGCTAAAGTTACTGGAGCATTCCAGAGTTTAGAATGTACTGCTATCAGTACGCTACCACCCGATTTCTTTGAACTAGTTTCAGGAGACCGATCGCATCAATAAACAACGTAATCATGACCAAAAGATTCGCTGCTTCTTATGCCGGGTTTTAATGAAGTTTCATAAATTACATAAATGAGGTAGTTTGATTTTCAAAACGAAGTTGTAGAATTTGGAACGATCATTCTCCAAATTACTCGAAAAGTCTATTGACGAATTATAACCATTTGATAAACTCAACCACCAAGAAAAACTAGTGGAGGTATCTCTACACTAAAAAATATTAAAATGAATAAGCCTGAGCGAGACTAACAAGCAAAACACGAGGATCAAAAAAAGATGAGTTCAAGCGAAATACACGCACTGTCTGCCTAAAACACAGCAAAATAATGGGATCCGTTCATAACTGCATATTTTAAAATTGCATTTCTCAAAACGCCATATTTAAAAACTTCATAAGGTACAAAATTGCATTTTTCAAAACTGAATATTTCAAAACGGCATAGGTACAAAACTGCATTTTTCAACACTGCACAAGACAGAATGAAATATTTTAATCGATTATGAATCTAGAATTATCTTTTCATTAATTTCTGGAATATGACCAACAGGTATGGTTATTTATTACACGATGAAATTTGAGATGAATGAAATTTTTGAACATTTGTGAACGATTCTTGGATTAAATTCTAGGATAAAGTCAAATGAAAAGGAACTTGACTATTTCTTAGTCGAGTAAGATTTAATTTCACATGTTTAGGTTTAGTATAGGTATGTTATAAGAAAGGACCTTCATGGCAATTAGAAATTATTTGAAGATTTAGTATGCAGATAATATTCTCCTTCGCTTAAATTTTTCTACCTATGTCGTTTCGAAAAATGAAATTTTGAAAAATGCCGTTTTGAAAAATGTCTTTTTAAAAAATGTCGTTTCAATAAATGCTGTTTTGAAAAATGCCGTTTTGTACCTATGTCGTTTTGAAACATGCAATTTTGAAAAATGCCGTTTTAAAAAATGCCATTTTAAAATATGCAATTTCGACCTAGACCCCAAAATAATATCAGCACCAAAGCTAAAACCATGACACAAAGCCATGCGTCTTGACTTTGTTAGGGCAAACATGAGTCGTCGTGACTGGATAAAGGTAATTGAAAAACATGAAAAAATGTGTTGCAGATGGACAAGATGGTATTCAAAATTATTGTAGCGACCTGAGAAAATAGCCAAAGTACTTTTGTAAGCGGGATTTTGGTGGTTATAGTTTAATGGTATGAGGACTTTCTCCGATGGACACCCGCACCTTAGTTTTTCTATTCACAAAAATGAACAGAGAGGAGTTAATTGGCTCCTCTACATTCTACCTTTTTTTTGTACATAAATCAAGAAGAAAAAAATTAAAACTTTGGGAACTATTGTTCGAAAAATTTATGAGCCTCCTTTTAACATTCTATTTGGGTTGGACGATTCTGATAAAATTTAGAGGGACGTGGTTTTCTTACGAATGCAAGGAAACCATTCCAATTGCCGTTAATCCAAATTAGTTTAGAGTTCCGGATAATTCATTTAGGATTGCTGGTATAGGCAACCGTGTTGCACCGGACCATGTTGCAAAATATTGCATAAAGTTACTTGATGTTGCACCAAATTGTGCAGTATTGCGAGATGTTACACGATTTTACGTCATGTTGGACCATGTTGAAGTCTGACCCCTATGTTATGGAAAGCTGCATCATATTTGGTTATATTGCACCATTTTGCTCAATGTTGCATAATGTTGCACAATGTTGCATCATATTGTACTGTATTGCGTGATGTTGTATGATGTTGGGTCATGTTGCACCATGTGTTGGAATGTCCACTATGTTGTGGGATGCAACATATTTCATTACCATGATGTCGCACCATGTTGCATATTGTTGGAGGATAATAAGTGTTATTCCAGTATATTTCGTTATATTAGTTTGTGGCCTTCAACATTTTATTTGGCTTGAACGATTTTGACCAAAATTTGGCGGGACAGACTTTTCGAATGCAAGGAAACGATTACAAGGAGTCAGTCGGATGGGTCTTCATGTTGCGTAGTGTTGCACCATGTTGCATGATGTTGTACAATGTTCCGTTAAGTTGCACCATGTTGTGGGGTACTGCGTCATAATGTTACGTTTTCTTGCACCATATTGCTTAATGTTGCATCATGTTGTACTATGTTGCGTTGAGTTGCATCGCGATAGGTCTTGTCTTTTTCTTGATTAAATATCTAAGATGTGTTCCACGATATTGCTGAATGTTGCACCATGTTATGTAGGTTGCGTTACAGTGATATTATATGATTGCCCTTATCGTGCCTATATGGTTGAAAATGTTGGTTGTTATGAGTATAAATATTGATTTGTAGCATTCGCTGTCTAATTAATGTTTTGGAAATGGTCCTTTTTTACATTTAGCTGTCTTCAAACGATTTTGACGTCGTCTGGTGCGGACCGGGTTTCTTTAATTAATTTTTTTTGGCTAGCACGATTTTGATATTAATTGGTAAAGGTAATTTGTTTGGGTTGGTTATCTTTTCAGGATATTGACCGCAAGATAGTTCTTAAATTTTGAGACGAAATTATGGATTTATAACATAAATAAAATATCTAATTACATAAGCAGTACTTCATCATTGAGCTACGTCTATAGTTGTGTACAGTCTATCATTAAAAGTTTGATTTTCAATAAACTTGAATTAAACTTTAAGTATCGATTGTAATGAGTTCTAAAATCTGAAAAAATTGTTTGGAGGTTCTCAAACGGAACACCTATCAAAAAATATCGAAGATTTTGATAAAAAACATGAGATGATATTTTCGAATATCAGGAAATGACTGCAACGGATCTTGCTTTTGGGAAATTTGTATAGAAGTGCCTTGATTTAGCCGCTATGCTGCGTCTTGTTTCACAATAGAACTGTGTCATCTCAATTGAAGGAGATGAATCTCATATTAATGATGAAATTGGGAATCGAAGAGAGAAATTTTGGACATGCCATTTCTTAACCGATTGGCAGAATGTGATTTTGAAAAATCAGTAAATTGCATGGAACTCGGTTGGTACTTTGAAAATATTCATAAAACGACGGGTTCTTTAGATTGAACAGAACTAAGCCGTTGCTTAAAAAAGTATGGCGCAATTATTTTTGTAACTGTTGGTAACAAAAACTTTTTAATAATTCACCTATACGTGAAGCCATCGAGAGGTTTAGCACCGGCAACCTACTAGTTCGACAAGTAATGACGATTCCATAGGTTAAAAAACGATGGCCCGTAAATATAAAGAGATTGTGTTGGCAATACGCTAATTTATCATAATTTGTCTGAATTCAGAATTAAATAAACAACTGATTACAATTAAAAATTAATGCTCCAATTTTAAAGTGGTTTTACTTAATGTCACAAAAACTTAATAAATTCAACCAAGTTTGGCCGAGCGACGCTTGGTGCTCCAGGGAGTTAAAATCTAGAACAAACACAGATTAAGCATTGACAAATTGTATTAACTTGCAAGATTAGCAAACGTCATTATAGTTTCCTATGACAGAAAGGTAAAGAAAAACAATTCAAACCAAATTTTCATATTAACATTTGAGATATAATGAAGATTTTTCTTTCGATTCTCTAAGTCGACCACTTATCAGAAAATAAAGACCACGTACTTCAAAATTCACATAAATAAATGACAAAAATAAAGAAACACTGGCTCTTATATTTGGGTTGTGGTAAAAGAAATCGACTATAGAGGAAATATTATAAACTAACTACCTCGAGCTTTACGTGATGTGGGGAGAATTTTAAGTTTCAATTAACGACACTTTTTTTTTAAAAAAAATTAGCATGGTCATATTTACGGGTGATTTTTAATAATAAAAATGGAAAATATGAATTTGTTTTAAAATTGTATCGGTAAAGTTTTATAAAAAGTGATACTTTTAAAAGGCTCCAGTCCTTTGGTATAAACCGCAAATTCATATACAGAACATACAATATGATTAAGGAATACAGGTACGGTAAAAATAAATCGAAAACAGGGTTATCCAGAAGTGTGAGCACAAAAAAATTTGTCAAAACTGTGCGAGAACGAAATCGAAGAAATCCTGTGGTTCGATGTTTACCTTTATCACTGTATCACATACCCACTTCGAGGTTACGAAGGGGCTAACAAACGCACAGCGAAACATAATAATTCGCTAAGGCATTGTGACTTCGTATATAGGTTCAAAGTATTTTTAATATTTTTGTAGTTTGGTTAGTGCAATGCGTGCAATGGGCGGGAGGACCAAATTTTTTGATTTAAACTATTGAATGTTTATTAGGTCAAAACGAAACTACCAACATCTTGGTAACCTCACATCGAAGTGAAGCTGTTATTGGGCTGTCACCCGGAATAATCCAAAATTTCATTATTTTTTACATTTTTGTATTTTGTCTATTTCATATAAACAGATTAGACAGCAGAAATTGTATTTGTTTTCATAAATAAGACATTTTAGATAAAAGTAAAGCAGAATTAAAAAAAAATGTACTACCATACAATGCTCAACAAAATCAGAGCAGAGGCCACATTGTACATACCAAAACTCAATTGTAGATTTTGAGTTGAAAAGGTCCTGGTATATCGATGTACCTCTCTACTGACGATGAACAATTGCATGAAGAATGGGTAGCGCGCCTAACGACGATACAACATTAATCAGTTTTGTCAACTCGCCTCATCGAAAGCATTTTAAATTGTATTTTAATAAGAAAAACGTTGCAGACAAACCGTTTTATAGAGCTAAATTAGTTTTCCAACTATTTTCCGACTAGTACAGTCCACTCTTGTCACTTACCCTAAAGAATCATTACAAAAATTAGTTTTCGTATAGGGTATCATGAATAAAAATGAACATACATAAGAATTACATAGAAAGTGGATAGCCCATAATCCAACTCATTGAGATTAAATTTCCCTCAAATAATTAGGAATGATAAATTTACATAATGAATACATTCTAGTTCAGTAAGACAGTAGTGCCACTTATAAGCACCCTGTATTAAAGTATTCAATTCACATTTATAAATTAATATAAATAAAATTAAAAATTTCAGAATACAAATAAAACTTTGCTGATACTTTTTTGCAGTAAACATTAATTGAAAAATAAAAAAAAATTAACAAGTCTGCTTAAAACGAATTGAGTTTTTCCATTTCCTTTAAGTGCGCTCTAGCGATGGAAAATAAAAAAAAACGTAGGAAAATTCTAAAGAATATAATTTTGACGGCAAAAAATACGGTATTCAGTCGTTCTTCTTTATTTGTGTTTTATGCTGCTTTTTACTTTATTTGTTTATAAAAAATATTTTCCCTTGCATTGTTGTTTAATTTAATTGATATAATAATAATAAAAATAATGAAAGAATTTCGTAACTCTATATAATTTTAAAATATGCAACAAACTACAAACTAAACATTTTCGTAATTAATTAGTATGACAAAACGAAATGAATACAGAACGCACAAGTACAAAAAAAAATTGTGAGGCTTCATTAAAAATTAACGGACGAATAATTTTTAGAGTGGAACGAGCTTACAAGTTAACGAGAGTTACAAGTTTATGTGAAGATCGTATAGTTGCAAAATATTGTTACAGTTGTAGAGTTTGTGTGCATTGATATAATAATGTAATGAGATGAAAGGTCAGAAAATATAAATTTCCCATACAAACAAAATCATTAATTTAAAACTCACTTACTGAATTTTGAACGAATTTATGGAATTTGGCTATATTGAAATAACCTAAGTGAAATATGTCCCAAAAACTAAAATCCTAAATTTGTTGCATGCAATAAACGTTTCACAATCAATTGGGTTTCAATTAAGAAATATGTTCAATAAATTTCGAAATATTGACATGTGTGTAATTTTCCGGAATGTTCATCGGCGGGGTCGGCGTTATAAATAACGGGTCTTTTATACAAAGTAGTGGTTGCAAAAAATTTCAATTAACAAATCTATTGAAAAATTTCGAAAGATTGATATGTGGACATTTCTTAATTGAAATTTGTTGCAACAACTACTTTGTAAAATAATTATTTATACCACCTACCCCATGAAACGTTCGATTATTTTGTTGTAGTAAGAGACCAAATAATGAGCATTCCAGACAATCTATCCACATGCCAATCTTTTCAACTTTGTTAAACAGATTTCTAATTTGAATCTTGTTGGAATTAACCCTGTGTATGTGGCTCTTAGAAGTTAACTTTTGCAAATAGCATTACAAAACTTACCTTCATACTTGTCTTCTTTTTATAATTTGGCGGTATGATTTTTTATTTCATATATTCTAATAAATAAATTTTGTACTAATGAAATCCTTATCCTTATACTTACTAGATTCCTGGACGACATTTGTTGCATGCAACAAATTTTGATTTTTTGTAGGGACATATTTCACCCGCATACATATTAGCTAATTTGCTCAATTGTAATTTGTAGAAATTGCTTTGGTTCTGGATCCAATAAACTAAGTATCATAAACCAGATAATAAACTGAATTTTGAGTTGAATGTTGTCAAATACGATTGATAGAAAGTGAATCTAATGTATATTTAAATATAAATCTAGAATAAGGCCATGTCTAATAAGTGAGTGTGTAACGAAATCCCAGTTTTCAAGATATCAGTTTGTCAAAATCCTGGTTTTTTTTATAAGTCTTGGTTTTCAAAATTAAGGTTTTCAGAATTCAGGTTTTCAAAATTCCGGTTTTGTATAAAAAAAAAACTCGATTTTTAGGCAATCCCGAATTCAAAAATGAGTTTGAGATAAAGTTCTAGAAAATGGCTAATACAGTTGGATTTGGCCATTTCTGAACAGATTTTGTTAAAATTCGATACGTGCGATGGAAATGGGATTCTAATGCTGGAAACACATGTGCAGAATTCTGCATGCATCAAAATTAGAATACACTAGTGTATATGGGTTAAAATACATGTACGACGCATGCCATGCAGAATTCTCCACGTCGTCTCTATTTCTAATTTGACTGTTGGTGTTGACAACATGAAAAAAATAAAACTAAAAATTGTCGGAAACTTCATACGACATTCTTTGATATTTTCCCCTTTTCACACTAAATTTTGTCAAGGTGGAGGAGAAAATTACAGAATTTATAAAAAAAAACAATTTTTATACGATACAAGACATTTCAATTGCAAAAATATTTATCTCTGTGACAAAAAGTTGATCTAAATAAAAAATGCCGCACACAAGTGTCAAATAATTATGCTCATGTGTTTTACGTGCAGATCTGCATGCGGTGCTGCATGCAGAAAATCTGCACATCTGTTTTCAGCATAAACTGATTTTTTGATAAAGCGGTCAATAAAGATGGAACTAGGCCATTTCTAAACCGGTTTTGTTGAAATTCTACATGTGCCATGGAAATGTATTTCTAAAATGATTTTTTGATAAAGTTCTGAAATATAGCCATTGCTATGGAAATAGGCCACATTTTGGATATTTTGGGTACTAAATGGGATTCAAAAAATGCGTTTTTGATAAAGTTCTGGAAATCTGTCCATTTCTTAACCGATTTTGTCGAAAATCAACATGTGGGATCTAAATGGGATTTTAAAATGTTGTTTATAAAGTTCTGGAATAATGTCATTAGGAATGGAACTAGTCCATTTCTTAATCAATTATGTCAAAATTCGCGACGTGCGATGGAAATGGGATTATTAAATGATTTTTTAATAAAGCTATGCGTACTGTACAAAAAGGGCAATATATATCAGAACTTAGTCAAAAAATCCAAATGTGTCAAAGGGGTTACCTTTTGTTTTTGGAAATACAATTTTGTTAATTTGTTGTAAGGAATATTTTGTAATTTTTTTTTATCAAATATTAATGAATTTGCTTGGTAAAATTTTCCTTCACCAAAATGTATCACTGACTAGTGACTGGATACAGGGAATTTTGACATTCGGCTTTCCGCAACTATATTCGAAAACAAATGAGAGCAGAGTTACAAAAATCAAAAAGAAATAAAACATTATTAAATGTTAAACAGTATTTCAAAAATCACTTATTATTTTATTTACTTTCCATTTTATAAGGACGTGTTTCTCCATTTAAATATACTATGCATTTATAAATGTCAAATATAGGCATACCAATTCGATCTTTAGGGCTCGCAGTCTAGATATCAAAGCGATTTTTTTTTTAAATAATTTGTAAATCATCAAAAATGATAAAGCTTGGTTTATATTATCCGTTCCTTTCAGTTCCTACACACATCGTGTAAGACATCATCAACACGTTTCAATTCTGACATTTTCCTCGTATGCTTTATCGTATATATTCGGATCTTTAATTCGTATATACTAATTTCATTTTCATACATGCTCATTGCTTATCGTTTAACCACAGAAAATAAATGAGTTCGATTTTTTAAGCATTTTTGTTAAAAAAAATGCTATATGGTTTGCCGTCTGTTCGTCTGTGTCCACGATAACTTGAGAACGGATGGAGATATCAATTTAATTTTTTCAAGCAATAACATGGGAATGATCCCTATTGATTTGAAAATTTCTGTGTTTAGGGTGTTCTGAGATATGTAGGGTTTTGTTAACACCCCTCACTAAAATTGATACAATTTTTTTTTTATTTTCTTTTCTATTTTGGTTTCATAGAGCTTATGGGTGCGGTAGGCGTGGTAGTATGGGGGTGGAGGGGATGGAAGAAGGTGTTTTGGGTTTGGCGTGGGAATTTCGGATTTGGTGGATGAGGGTTTGTGTGGGTGGTGTGTGTGTGGCAGTTGGTATGGTGGTGTTAAAGGGTGATGATATGGGTGGTGCGGTATAGGGTGGTGTGAGTGAGATGGATTTTGGGGGTTTAATTTGTATAGTGGGTAATAATGTTTAGGTATGGTGGTTTGCACTTGATTGGGGTCGGTTGAGTTATGGTAGATTGGTGTCGATTGGGCTAGGTGTAGATGGGGTTAGGTGGGTGTTGGTGTGGGTGGATGTGGGTGATGGAGGAACAGCGATCGATGCAATTTTCGATGCTGTATAAGATAGCGGAATTTTGACAGCGGAAAATAAGAGATAACGCTACTCGCCGCAAGTGGCAGCACTATCACTAAAGAGAATTAATTTTTTTATGTGTAATTTTGTTACCAGCGGAAATTTTTTATTCATTATGTATATATTTTTTCACTAAATAAAAAATCTCAGCGGAATAAAATATTAAAAATGATCCTTAAAATGGTAAATTGATTGATCTCCGAAGTAAAGGAACTCGGTATATGAAATGTTGAAATTTAACAATATTCATTCTTTCCGGCATTTCTTCCACTAGTAACCAATACTTTCGGTAGTTTTTCTAATAGCTTAGGTCATACTGAGACTATATGGAAAATTTAAGGAAAATTCATGAACTAGAATTTTCACTAGAATTTTTTAATTTTCTGCGGCTAAAAGGGTGTTTTGCAGGTGGACCGACAACGTTTTATGGCAGATTGAGGGGGTCATTTGGAAGCTTTCATCCCATGGAACCGATGTCCGAAGTCTTACGGTAACTGAGATATGATATTTTTAAGTTTTTTTTTTAAATTACCCAAAATCTCACCTTTAAATGATCATAACTTTTTTGTTTGTTGACGTAAAGACACGAAATAACTTTTATTGCATTCTGCAATGTAATTTTATTCAAAATAAATCATTATTTAATAAAATCGGTTTAAAGAAAATGAGTTATGGGCTTCCAAATCCTAAAAAATGTATAAAAGTATAAAAAATGGCTACCTTCTATATGCATTTAGAAAAAAAACTAGCGAATGTTTTGAAATAACTTTTATTTTAAAAACTTCTCTAATTTATGCCCATTTCAACGGTATGCTATATGTCATAGAAATTTTTCACTTTGTGGTCAAAATAAGAGATACTATTACGCCGGGGCCAGGATCAAGAATATACCTTTTAAGTTATTGATAAATTTTTTAACAACTTCATTTATTAGATTTTGTTTAAAATGACCTCCTTCATTCCGTATGCATACAAGCCACATTTTTCTTGTCTTCAAGGTAGCTGTGCAAGTTTGAATTTAATTTTTAATTTTTTTAAATGCGCCGCTTATCATTTCGATTAAAATTGACAAATGCACTTTTGTTTGAAACGAAAATTTTTTTGTTTCAAATCATGGAATATTGTATCAATTATGAAAGGTTATTTAATTTTGAATAATAATCCGATTAAATTGGGCCGAAACAACAACTAGTTTTCGTGTAATCGTCGATTGAAATCGGCTATTTTTTTACCCGGACAAATGCACTTTTGCTTGAAACGAAATTTTTTTATGTTTCAAATCATGGAATATTGTACCAATTATGAAAGGTTATTTAATTTTGAATAATAATCCGTTTAAATTGGGCCGAAACAACAACTAGTTTTCGTGTAATCGTCGATTGAAATCGGTTATCTTTTTACCCGGACAAATGCACTTTTGTTTGAAACGAAATTTTTTTTTGTTTCAAATCATGGAATATTGTACCAATTATGAAAGGTTATTTAATTTTGAATAATAATCCGTTTAAATTGGGCCGAAACAACAACTAGTTTTCGTGTAATCGTCGATTGAAATCGGTTATCTTTTTACCCGGACAAATGCACTTTTGTTTGAAACGAATTTTTTTTTGTTTCAAATCATGGAATATTGTGCCAATTATGAAAGGTTATTTAATTTTGAATAATAATTCGTTTAAATTGGGCCGAAACAACGACCAGTTTTCGTGTAATCGTCGATTGAAATCGGTTATCTTTTTACCCGGACAAATGCACTTTTGCTTGAAACGGAAATTTTTTTTGTTCCAAATCATGGAATATTGTACCAATTATGAAAGGTTATTTAATTTTGAATAATAACCCGTTTAAATTGGGCCGACACAACGACCAGTTTTCGTGTAATCGTCGATTGAAATCGGCTATTTTTTTACCCGGACAAATGCACTTTTGCTTGAAACGAAAAATTTTTTTGTTCCAAATCATGGAATATTGTACCAATTATGAAAGGTTATTTAATTTTGAATAATAATCCGTTTAAATTGGGCCGAAACAACAACCAGTTTTCGTGTAATCGTCGATTGAAATCGGCTATTTTTTTACCCGGACAAATGCACTTTTGCTTGAGACGAAATTTTTTTTTGTTTCAAATCATGGAATATTGTACCAATTATGAAAGGTTTTTTAATTTTGAATAATAACCCGTTTAAATTGGGCCGAAACAACGACCAGTTTTCGTGTAATCGTCGATTGAAATCAGCTATTTTTTTACCCGGACAAATGCACTTTTGTTTGAAACGAAAATTTTTTTGTTTCAAATCATGGAATATTGTACCAATTATGAAAGGTTATTTAATTTTGAATAATAATCCGTTTAAATTGGGCCGACACAACGACCAGTTTTCGTGTAATCGTCGATTGAAATCGGCTATTTTTTTACCCGGACAAATGCACTTTTGCTTGAAACGAAAATTTTTTTTGTTTCAAATCATGGAATATTGTACCAATTATGAAAGGTTATTGTATAGACTAATTCGGAATTATTTTACAGATCTGTTTTTGAATATAAAGTATTTTACTATTTCTGATTTAATTGCTGATTGTGTGGTTTAGAATTTTGTTGTTATTGTGATACGAACTATTGGCTTTACTCAGGTGTCTGTAACGGGCTGATTCAATCAATCAATTTTTGTTTTGGAAGCTGAAAAGTGTTAATGGAGAATTACTTTTCACGAAATTCCCAGATGCACATGAAATAATAATATTTTTTTTCTCAGGTTGGTGATTTAGAGAAGCAATTGTTGAAGACCAATACCATCGTTATCCATTTAACCTTTTAAGCCTTTATCCTTCCTCTAGTAGATTAGAAGTAGATTAGAATTGTGTTGTGCCGTACGATCGCTAGGTGTCTGCAACCGGATCGTTCCGTCCCAAAAAAAAAAAACCTTTCCTATCCTTCCTATTGTTGTGTAAACAGGCTGTAAGAATAGGCCCGGCGTTATCCGGGACTCTTGGCTAGCACTTGGTTCTACAGTCCAATCAATCAATCAATCATTGCAGAATGCAATAAAATTTATTTCGTGTCTTTACGTCAACAAACAAACAAGTTATGCCCATTTAAAGGTGAGATTTTGAGTAATTTAAAAAAAACTTAAAAATATCATATCTCAGTTACCGTGAGACTTAGGACATCGGTTCCATGGAATGAAAGCTTCCAAATGACCCCCTCAATCTGCAATAAAACGTTTTCGGTCCACCTCATTTCATCCACAATGCCCAATTTCTGCCCTAGGAGGTCATATTTCAGAACTTATTCCAAAAATCGTTTAAGAATCCCATTTCCATCCAACATACCCAATCCCAATATAATCAGCTAAGAAATTCCTGAGTTGCTTCCAACATATGCATATTCCAGAACTTTTTCTAAAAACTGTTTATTAATCTCATTTACATCCAACAAACAAAACCCCTTCATAATCGGTTAAGAGATAAACGAGTTCTGTCCTAGGTGGCCATATTCCAGAACAAGTGTAAAAGCTATAGTCGATTAAATTTAAAAACTTTCCATTCGGATTTAACGGGCTTCGGATTTTAGCCGGTTAAATCGAGGTTTTTCTGTATTTGTGTGGAACCACAAATTAAACAATTGAAATAAAATGTTTCAAATTTCAAGAATAAGAAATTCATATGGCATATTCCTGTCAGGCATGTTCATTGCCATCCGCAAAACGTTATGGCTGAATTTTGATCCAGAATTGGCCCAAATTCAAAAACTTCCACTAGTAACCAATAGTTTCGGTTGGTTTTCTAATAGCTAAGGTCATTCTGATACTATATGGACATTTTTAGGAAAATTCATGGACTAGAAATTTCACTAGAGTTTTTTAATTTTCTGCGGCTATATAAGTTATTTTCAGTTTTTGGCCAATATCTCAAAAACTTCCACTAGTAACCAATAGCCTCGGTTGTTTTTCTAATAGATTAGGCCATCCTGAGACTATTGGGAAACTTTGGGGAAAATTTATGGACTAGAATTTCTACTAGCATTTTTTGATTTACTGCAAATTGAATATCATAGCTCTATATCTCTCTTGTAACATTTAAGAGCCATGGACTATGATAATTTCCACTTAAAACTAATGCATATGCAGCTTTCAACTTTTATTAATTATAACAAGGCAGGGCTAGGTCTTAAATTATCCATAAAATTCAGAGCAGTTACTGAATTATTATTCCCAAAGCACCGTTTGTGTTCAGTTAAATGTAAAAGCTAAATAAAGTAAATACTATCATGAATCTGCATAATATGTGATTTTTTATAAACAATTTTACTTAAATTTTCCATAGTCTCAGTATGACTTAAGCTATTAGAAAAAATACCGGAAGTATTGGTTACTAGTAGAAGTTTTTGAGATATTGGCCAAAAACTAAAAATAACTTATATCGCCGCAAAAAATTCTAGTGAAAATTCTAGTGTATGAATTGTCCCCAAATTTTCCATATAGTCTTTTCCATATAGGCTATTAGAGAAAGAACCGAAAGTATTGGTTACTAGTAGAAGTTTTTGAGATATTGGTCAAAAACTGAAAATACTTTATTTGGCCGCAGAAAATCAAAAAATTCTAGTGAAATTTCTAATCCATGAATTTTCTCCAAATTTCCCATATAGTCTCAGTATGATCTAAGCTATTAGAAAAACAACCGGAAGTGCTGGTTACTAGTGGAAGTTTTTCAGATATTATCCAGAAACTGAAAATAACGTATATGACCGCAGAAAATCAAAAAATTCTAGTGAAAATTCTAGTCCATGAATTGTCCCCAAATTTTCCATATAGTATCAGTAAGACCTAATCTATTAGAAAAACAACCGAAACTATTGGTTACTAGTGGAAGAAATGCCGGAAAGAAGGAACACTGTTAAATTTCAACAATTCATATACCGAGTTCCTTTACTTCGGAGATCAATCAATTTGCCATTTTAAGGATCACTTCTAAGATTTTATTCCGCTGACGTATAAGAAGTTAGCCCAGAAAATAAAAAAGGTTAATCAGGCAACACTACTAAATTAAAACCTCATTTACTTTTATGTGAAGTTATCCCAGCCCAGGAATTTATAAAATTTACTTGTATTATAAGTTATTGGAATTTATCCCAGCCCAGAAAATAAAAAAAATCATTTCACTTTGGAATTAGTCTTAGCCCAGAAATTTAAAAAAATTACATTATTAATGAGAAGTTAGCCCAGCCCAGGAATATATCAAAACAAATCTTTCAATAAAAAAACAAAAAAAATCTGTCAATTAATTACGGGTTGGAATAAAAAACAAATATATTGGTATACATATATACACATATATACATATGTACACGTACAATAAATATATTACGTCAAATTTGTTACCAGTATTAATTGTTATAATTTAAAATATTTAAATTTTTACTTAAATATCGGATTAAGGCTATACAGATTGGGAAAAAATTTCAAGATGATCGGTATGTTGTAACTTGCCGAAATATGGCTCTGGGCTGGGTACTTCTGGGCATTTTCGATAAATAAATCAGTTTTTCTTCTCGTGTGTCGAAACTAAAAATCTCTCGGATTGAGGCTATACAGATTAAGAATGGGTATGCAAGCAGCTTATTTGGGAAAAAATTTCAAGATGATCGGTATGTTGCAACTTGCCGAAATATGGCTCTGGGTTGGGTACGAGAAATTTCGGCAAGATCCGAGAGACTTTTAGTTTCGACACACGGGAAGAAAAACTGATTTATTTCTCGAAAATGGTTAGGAGTACCCAGCCCAGAGCCATATTTCGGCAAGTTGCAACATACCGATCATCCTGAAATTTTTTCCCAATCTGTATAGCCTTAATCCGATATTTAAGTAAAAATTTAAATATTTTAAATTATAACAATTAATACTGGTAACAAATTTGACGTAATATATTTATTGTACGTGTACATATGTATATATGTGTATATATGTATACCAATATATTTGTTTTTTATTCCAACCCGTAATTAATTGACAGATTTTTTTTGTTTTTTTATTGAAAGATTTGTTTTGATATATTCCTGAGCTGGGCTAACTTCTCATTAATAATGTAATTTTTTTAAATTTCTGGGCTAAGACTAATTCCAAAGTGAAATGATTTTTTTTATTTTCTGGGCTGGGATAAATTCCAATAACTTATAATACAAGTAAATTTTATAAATTCCTGGGCTGGGATAACTTCACATAAAAGTAAATGAGGTTTTAATTTAATAGTGTTGCCTGATTAAACTTTTTTATTTTCTGGGCTAACTTTCTGGGCTAACTTCTTACGTATAAGAAGTTAGCCCAGAAAGTAAGCCCAGAAAATAAAAAAGTTTAATCAGGCAACACTACTAAATTAAAACCGCTGTGATGTTTTATTTAGTGAAAAACCCGCTGTGATGTTTTATTTAGTGAAAAAAATTTATACATAATGAATAAAAAATTTCCGCTGGTAACAAAATTACACATAAAAAAATTAATTCTCTTTAGTGATAGTGCTCCCACTTGCAGCGAGTAGCGTTATCTCTTATTTTCCGCTGTCAAAATTGCGCCATCTTATACAACATCAATTTTCGTCAGTTTTGAATATGATTGATTTCTTTAGCTAAGTATAATATTAAATCTTTATAGGCAACATAAATTCTTATAGAGTTCGGCTCCGAACTTTTCCCGTCTTTTTTCGCTATATTTTTGTATTTTCTCGCCTTTAAATATCAGACAAAACTATATTTTCAACAATATTTGTCTGTGTCGGTAGGTGTAGGAACGGAAAGGAACAGATAACAAATCAACCTGTATGTAGAAATATTTTTTCACTTGAAAATTTCAAAAATAACACTAAAAGCAACTAGGATTAACGCAATATTTTTATGGATAGAATATTTAAAGATGAAACATTTGTAAAATACTACAATTTTATGAATAACAATAATGTACATATATATTTGATAAAAAAATAAAAGACTACGAAGTATTCCTTAAAATAATAAATTTAAAAAATTGAAAAAAATCGGCCCTTTGACGGGTGCAGGCCAATTAGACCAAAAAAAAAAATATCGATTTATAAAAAAGTCGAATTTTTATTTTTCGTCGAAACGAAAATAATCGAAAAAAAAAAATAATTGACAAAAATTTCATCGAGAAAGAATTTATATTGACTATCAAATTTTTAAATTCAAAAAACCGGGATCGGTGCATTTGCCTGCAAGAGAAAATCTTGTTTTGGTTGGGAGTTCTCATTTTTGCAAGGGTTTGTGTTCTTTGTGTACACAAGTACGCCCTGGGGTTAAAGGTTTGGGGGAGGGGAGTGCATTTTTTCTACTTTTGTGGTAGAAATATTGTTAATAAATGGCCTCTGTGTTTTCTGCGACTAAAATAGTCGTAAACATTGTACGGGTGTCCATTAAAATAATATTTTGTCCGAAAAGCCGAAAAAAATTCTTATACAAATTAAATTCACGGACGATTATAAAATTCTTCTTAATTATATGTGTTGGCTTGTTACACATACAACAGTGAGAATTTCCTGTGGTTTCTGATTTAGTGATATATAATTCGCTAGATCGATATGTTCTTGTTTTGTATTATCGGTACAAAGCAAGAATTGGATTTTTGCAGTTTGGTCGTTGCAACCTGATGAGTAGACCAACTTTTTATCAGTACGAAACCAAGCTGCCAAGAAGCTACCTAAGGGAGTTCTCATTTTTGCAAGGGTTTGTGTTCTTTGTGTACACAAGTACGCCCTGGGGTTAAAGGTTTGGGGGAGGGGAGTGCATTTTTTCTACTTTTGTGGTAGAAATATTGTTAATAAATGGCCTCTGTGTTTTCTGCGACTAAAATAGTCGTAAACATTGTACGGGTGTCCATTAAAATAATATTTTGTCCGAAAAGCCGAAAAAAATTCTTATACAAATTAAATTCACGGACGATTATAAAATTCTTCTTAATTCATAGTTATGTTTGTGTACCATAGGTGGCGCTGATGTCGAATTCTATGGTTTTTGACGTACGCATCAATTCATGCGCAAGTGATTGCGCCTGGAAAGGGGGAGCGACATGGGCGTCAATGGGCGATGAGGAGCATGTCAAATAAATACACTCTACAAATACAGTCATATCGAGCAGATGGAGAGCGAGTAATTGTGACGAGAACCGTTTTTGCGAAATCACAAACAGTCCGTCTAGTTGTTCACTACTTTTTCATCTGGAGAGCACGCAAGCCGACAAAATGCACCAACCTTTAAAGAAGTTGAAGGTGTTATGGTTGGCGTACGAACGTCGAGATATATGAATCCGACGCAGAGACAACACCGACCAAACAATTCAAGACAGTCATCGTTCTTACGATGCTTTGAAATATCCATTGATATTTTGGAAAGGAGAAGATGGATATCATTTCAACATCAAACTAAGAAATCCAACGACATGGACAATTTATATTTTTATTTTTACTTTGCAGGTGCAGAAACCAACAAGAAAATGGGCCTGATGAACTTCTACGCAAATCGGTTGATGATTCGTGACAAGTAGATGGAACAACGACATAGGTACCGTACATATTCATCCATCATCATATATTGGTAGTCCGCGTCATATGCAAGAATACATTCAAGGCGCCAACTGGGATGAAATAAAAATTTCGTTATTGCTGGGTCAACCAGCAATCCAGGGCCATGATATTACTGAACGTATCTTCAAACAAAAATTAAAATCGTTGATGAACTTGAATGGTAAAAAACGAGGTTTGCCACATGCACGTATATTGAGATTTGTTTGGTCGACAAAGTAGAGCCAGAAGAATCCCGATCAAGGGTGATTTGACAACAAAAAATGTACGAAAAATTTCCCAAACGAGTGTATAAACGATACTATCACTAATATAGAGACAATGACAATGGTAACCAATCATATCAATTGCGCATGTCAAACGGTGGAACGGTTGACATTAACCAACCGCTGGGTGTTTCCGTATTCGCCATTGCCGTGAAAAACCTACCTCAAAATTTAAATGATAACGATGAAATAACACGTTTTGAAATGGGCCGATATACATTAGCAGCAATGAAGCAATTTGACACATTTTAAGTTTTCCCATACACGACAGAGACTCTGCTGTTATACATGGCTGTGTAACACCGGTGTGAAGTTTTTAACATTTATCAAAAGTGTAGCTACACAAATTAACAAATAACAAAAGTGTAGTTACACAAAAAAAATAAAAAGTGTAGCTATACATACAAAAAATAATTCTGAACTTGAAAATGGCCACCGTGTTTATTTCACTGAAGAGACTACTCTACAAAAAGAATTAACTGTTCCAAAAAGCATACTGAGTTTTTCGAACTATGCAACCGATCATGTATTTTCGATCAATTCGTAAAGACATTTATGGGCTAGTTATATAACTGAAAACGAAACGGACTGAAACGAAACGAAAGGATTGATTGCATGAAAACATAATAGGCTAGTTATGTAGAAGAATTGAAACGAAAACGAACGGATGAATTGATTCAATTCAATTTGCTTTCGTTTCGTCTTTGCGGTTATACACTATCGGTTATGATTTTTTTGTTATCCTTACAAGCACATGTCAAATTGTCTAAATATTTTATATTTTAATTGGATTCAAACGCAGTATATTTAGTTTGCCAAACATAAAATGCATTTTTCGAGTTAGTTTTCATACTCACGAGAAGTAAACTTCAAATAACATAAAATTATAAACAAATATGAAAATGTCAAAACCGTTTTCACTAATTCGTCTATATAACCATGCCTACTTCGTCTTTCCGTTTCATTTCGTTTCAGTCCGTTTCGTTTTCGTCTATATAACTAGCCCTTTATGTATACTGATGTGCCACGATTTTTCACGTAAGGAACAAAGACTCAAAAATGTGGGAAGCACGAAAGCGAGGCGTTCCAGTCCACGGGTACGACATCATATTTATGGGATATACATTAGGCCGAATATATACACAGTTCATCCAAAGCAACGCGAATGCTTCTGCTTGCTTTTTTGTTGGTTAACGTTCCTAGACCGACGTCCTTCCAATACTTGTAAACATTGAAAGACAACATCGCAAGTTGAAATTTTCTGTTCCCTGGGACAAATATAAAGATTCAATGAGCGACGACATTCTGAATTGCAGTCAGTAATTGATTGTGACTAAAATCAGATAGTATAACGAATTTACCATTCCAATATAATCGAGTAATAATGGTGGTGCGGGAAAGAAATTTAGGATCTAACTTTCGCCGCACTATGATCAATACCTTTTTTTTGTGATGAAAATAAAAAGCCAATGAGAATAGAGCCCAGGTAATTTTATCTCTCTATCTATAGCTTTAACATCCCAAGAAGAGATTTTACCGCCTGCACAATGGTGGTCCATCCATTTCAAATCATTGCTTTTGGCCTTTAGTTCCGAAACCCAGTTTTGTGGGGACGGTCTTGCAACGTGATCCAGCCATTTAACTCGATTGGATTTGATGACCTCCAATGACATCGTTGCCTCTGACGAATTTCAGTGTCTCATGATTCATACGAATCCAATATTCGTTTCATGCAACTATAATTAAACTAAGGATGGTACGAATGGCGAAAACTAGTGAACTTGCACGGCTGCGAAAGATGTTTGGATTGCAATAACCTTGATTGGGCGTCCGACGTAGCAAGAATATCGATGTCCGATAGCAATTCAGTAACAAGGAGATACTCCTGGGTGTTAAGAAGAATTTAATTTTGCGAAGACGTCAAAAAACTGGTAAAGCTCTGTGGAAAACGCCCTATAAATGCAAAAATCCCGACCAAGTGCACGTTGCAATCATGGCCAATATTAAAAAGTCCGTGGTCAAGAGTGCACACATCGATTGTGCAGGAGTAGTTGTTTTGTGTTCGTTCTGGCATAAAATCCCATCCTAAAAATTTTTTCCATAGTAATTGGATATTGAATACTGGTATCTTCATATAACTTGAGAAATATAGTAATGTCTCGATAATTAAAATCTTCATTTCAACATATGATCATATGAATTTTATGAAGGTTTTTCATTCGCCTGTTCAACTGTAATGAAGAATTTTATTATATATATATATATATATATATATATATATATATATATATATATATATATATATATATATATATATATATATATATATATATATGTATATTTGAAATGGAATGTGTTAACCCTTTATATGCAAGAATATGGTTTCGATAGTAAATTAAATAAAACATATTTTTTTTTCATAGTAATTGAATATTGAATACTGGTTTTTCATTTCACCTTCATATAACTTGAGAAATATAGTAATGTCTCGACACTTGAGTGTAAAACTAAAATCTTTATTTCAACATATGATAATATGAATTTCATTGAAATTTATTAAGGTTTGTCATTCGTCTGTTCAACTGTAATGAAGAATTTTATTACATATATATTTGACTGATTCACGATTTATGTGTTATATGCAAGAATATTGTTTCGATAGAAAATTAAATAAAAAAAAATATTTTTTTGATCTTGATAACGCATCACTATATTTTATTTTTATGTAATCGCAAATAAGAAAGATAAAACTAAACTTGATCTTGAAAACGTATCGCGATACATATCATAATAACAGCAAATCTGATGGATGCAAATGAGAATTGAAAGTTATAATATAATAAGAATATAGGTCAAATAATATATTTTATCATATTTTTTTATAATTGTTATTGTTATAATCGGATTTTGCATATTTTCGTCACAATTATAAAAAATCATGCTTATTAACTAATATGATTATTATTTCAGTTATGTTTTCGTTGCAATAGTGTGGTATAAGTCAATCGATTAAGTAAAAATGATGAGTGATAAAGGTGAAAAACGATGATAAGTTATGTCACATAACAATGCATAGAAACTAATAATCATTTTATATTTATGGTAGCATGCATAATTCCATAGTCAACAGTAACAATGATGAAACGATAAAATTTTCTCGCGTAAAATTAGATTTTATATTTGGTTAAGAATCACATTAATGCATTTTACTATTAAGTCATTATTTCATTAATATATATTTTGTTATGATAACCAGCGACAAATCATTAATAAAAATTACTACTCACTACTTACTTTACTAAAAATTACGTTATGTATTGCATAATAATATATCAAAAATTTAGTTTACATGTAAATTTTAAAATTTAATAAACTTAATTATGAAAACTCGTATAATTATATTTTAGTAAACCAATCAGAAAGTAATTCTTAAAAGTATTTTTCATGTTTAAACTGATCAAAGTGTCGTCAAAGATATTAAATATTATACAACAAAATAAATTGCAACGACCTGCGCAAGTACATTATTGCTATACAGTACAAAATTATAAATAAAACACAGTGAAAAGCTGACAACTTTAACTTTATGCTAATTACACGCAACTTACAAACTTTTTGATGTGATTTACAAAAGTTCAATGCAATAAAGTTACAGCATTTATTTTTTAGATATACGAGAGTTTTGATTAATAAAATTTGATATAAATACATTAAAAATTATTTAAAAAATGTAACGTAGTCAGTATTGGGCCTGACCACATTTTCGAAGAAATTGTCGAACACTTTGATGACAGTGACAGCGATAACAAAGCACAGGCTTCAATATTAAAAATTATTATATTTAAAAAATAAAACAGCTGGCAGAAATATTATTTTATTTTATCAGGCTTATGTACTTCTATATCAATCATTGTTCAGGTAATTCGTAAATTGTGCTAAGTATTATAGTAGTATACAGCTTTACTCTAGATCAATGTAACAAAATCTGCTATCAAGTTTATAAAGCATGTTTAAAAAATTATAAAAGTAATTTGTAAAAATTACAATTTTTTTTTTTAAATTATGCAAATTTAATGAAAAATGGCAAAAATGTATAAAACTCATAGTACCTTAGTTAAAACAATATATAGATATTATAAAATATAAAGACATTTAAAGATATAAAAAAATATGAAATTTATTGAACGTTATAAAAATTAGTTGTAAGAGTTATGAAAATTATAATCTTAGAACAAAAAATATGTTAATAGTTATAGTAACGTTAAAAGTTATAAAAGAAATACCTGAAAAGTTATAATAAGTTAAAAAATTATTAAAAAGTTATAAAAAATAATAATAAATTTTTAAAAATTATAAAAAATCTTATTAAAAGTTATAATAACTAACAAAAAACGTTAAGTTTATAAAGTATTTGTACGTTGAGTTTGGATTTGTTTGTTTTTAAGTATTATGTTACATGAAACTATACTTCTATAGTTCCGACTCGGAAGATCTTTTATTCTGTTGTCCACTATTTAAAAAGTAAAATAACAAATTAAAAATTTATAAAATTAAAATGAAAACCTACCTGAAAATAATAAAAATAAAAACAAAAAATTTAAACATACACAAAATAATTACAAACGAATCATGAAAATTAAAAAATTGAAATCTAAAAATGTATTTAAAAAATAAAAAATAAACAAAAACACTAAAGAAGACTTACACGGACATTGAAATAAAACCAGGATAGTAATTTATTTAAATAGTTTAAATGCAGTAAAGTTATGACATTTACTTTTATTTATAACGAAAGATGAACAATAAATTTACGTTGTTACATGGCTGTTACAAAGTGATAAAGAAGAAGTTTCACATACATAACTAGATGGTAAGATGAGCTCGAACTTATATTTTATGAAAGATATTTCGAGACTTATAAATTTAGTATTGGGCCTGACCACACTATCGAAGAAATTGAACAATACCTTGATGACAGGTATAACAAAGCACAGGCTTTAATATTAAAAATTATTATATTTAAAAAAGAAAACTAGGCTAATGTACTACTATATCAATCATTGTTCAGTTAATTCGTAAATTGTGCTAAGTATTATAGTAGTATACAGTTTTACTCTAGATCAATGTAACAAAAAATGTTATCAAATTTATAAAGTATGTTTAAAAAATCATAAAATTATAAAAGTAATTAAATGGTGTAAAAATTGCAATTTTTTTATTTTTAATATACAAATTTAATGAAAGTGGCAAAAATGTATAAATCTTATATCTTATAGTATATAAGTTAAAACAATATAACCATATATATATTATAAAATATAAAGCCATTTAAAGATATAAAAGGTTATGAAATTTATTAAAAGTTATAAAAATTAGTTGTAAGAGTTATGAAAAGTTATAACTTTGAACAAAAATATGTTAAAACTTATCAAAGAAATACATGAAAAGTTATAATAAGTTATAAAAAATAATAATAAATTTTAAAAATTATAAAAAATCTTATTAAAAGTTATAATAACTAACAAAAAACGTTACTAAGTTTATAAAGTATTCGTACATTGAGTTTGAAGTATTGCTTGTAATACTTAAATTACATGAAACTATACTTGTTCCGACTCGGAAGATCTTTTATTCTGTTGTCCTCTATTTAAAAAGTGAAACAACAAATTAAAAATCTATAAAATTAAAATAAAAACCTGAAACTAAAAAAAATACAAGATTTAAACATAAAAAAATAATTACAAACGAATCATGAAAACGGTTACTAACCGTTAAAGTGGTATTGCATTAATTAAGTGTAATAAAATGTATGGCATGTGGTTGTGAGATCTGGCGACGAGAAGCTGAACTAGTAAGTAGTACTAATAATCGTCTTACTGATAGAAAGTAGCGCTCTTAGTAGTGAGAAGTGGTATGTATTTGATGCATTAATTATTTACTATACTAAAGTAAGTTACTACTACTAGTGGCGTCTAATTAAATGGTATACAACTTTTTTTTTTTTTAAACTATATAAATTTAATGCACAGTGACAAAAATGTATAAAACTTATAGTATCTAAATTCAAACAGTTATTAAAAGTCATATAAAGACATTTAAAGCTATAGAAACTTGTGAATCGTATTAAATGTTATAAAAAATTAGTTGTAAGAGTTATGAAAAGTTTTAAACTTTGAACAAAAAATGATGTTGGAAGTTATAATGACTTTAAAAATTATAAAAAAATACGCAGAAAATTATAATAAGATATAAAAATCATTAAAAAGTTATAAAAAAATGTTATTTAAAGATATAATAAGTAACAAAAAACGTTATTAAGTTTATAAAGTATTTATTTCTAAAAATTTATAAAAAGTAAGGTACCTTTAAAATGGTATAAAAAATTATACATTGTTTAAAAACTAAGGTTTCAAAAATTTATAGTATTTAAGTTAAAAAGTAAAGTTTAAAAGTTATGAAGAGTTGTAAAATTTGTATAAAAAATATTATATAAGTTATAATACGCTTAAAAGTTCTTAAAATACGTAATAAGTTTTAAAAGTTATTAAAAAGTATGTTTTTATTAGTAAGAATAAACTTTAAAAAATAAAAAATGTTATCAGAAGTTACAATAAGTAACAAAAAATTAATAAATTTAAAAAAGGGTAACAAAACCGTTATCAAATTTATAAAATCTGTTTAAAAACTAGTAAAATGGTATAAAAATTATAAATTTTTTAAAATGAAAAGTGACGAGATTGAATAGTAAATTATAGTAAGTAATTAAAAAAGTTATCTGAAAACATAAAAAAGTTATTAAATATAATAAAAAGCTAAAATATTGTTGTTGATAAAGATTGGTGGTGTGGCTGTTTTTAATTGTACGATCTATGTACTTATGCATAGTGAGAAAAACATTTACAGCATTTATTTTTTATATAACCGAGAGCTATTAATCAAATTTGATAATTAATAATCATTTAAGATTTAACTGTTTTATGTTCGTTCTAGCAAAATCCCAATCCCAAAATGTGACGTAGTCATTCATGTGTCTTTGAAACTGCATGATATATAATATGTGACTTATGATTTTATAGTTGACTATAACCATAGAGTATGTAACGTTATAAAGAGAAACGAAACAGATGAAAAATTTTCATCAAAAAATGCGTGGGTTATGCAATTTAAATGTTTTATACAATACACTTACTTACGGTTGAATTAAATAAATTGGTAATTTATTTCAACAAACCAATATGGTGTTGGGATGTGCATATTAGATCTAGCTAAAACTACATTATATGATTTTGATTATGATAGTATTGTGTCGAAATTTGATAAAAATTGATAAATTTGTTATACTGATACAGATAGTTTAGTTGAAGTGTTTTGTCTAGATGTATATGAACTCATCAAAAAAGATTGTTATACGTATCTCGATACAAGTGGTCTAATGAAGGATGAAAATTATGGGAAAATAATGAGTCAATTTATTGAATTAAGATCAAAAATGTATACTTTCAAAGTTGTTGACGCTAATGATACAAAAAAATTAAAGGACAATTAAGAGACAAGTTGTGAAATCGAGAATAACGTTTAATGATTTCAAAGAATGTTTAATTAATGACTCATCAAATTCGTTCAAGAAATCAAGCAGTAAGCTCTGTTAGTCAATGAAAACCGCACCTAATCCACACGATGATAAATATATTTGATTAAAGATAGCTCTGAAATGCTACCTTTATAAAATAATGGAATATGATTATTGATTTATGTGTAAATAATTTTTTAAATTTTAACTTAAAAATAGCAAATTACTAACATATACACATATAAATCAATTTATTATGTACGTATAAAATTTAAAAACCTTCTTTACGTATAGTTTATGATAGATTTTATTATAATTTTAATATGTATAGATTTATTAAATATAAAATTATTCAAATAAAATTTGTTTATTAAAATATGAATGAGTTTTAATATATGATATTAATAAACATTAATGATTTTCTAAAAATTAAGTGGATTAATCAATAATAGGGTAGTTTTAGCGTACAAACAGTAATATTTTTATTTTAGGCATAAGAATCATTATTACAAATTTTTTGCAAATATTATGAAAAATAGAACGTTGAGATCATTAAAGACTGAGTATTATGATATCCCTCATACATATATCAATATCTACGAACGTTTTCTAAAAACGTATTTCTCATTAAAGAATAAATAACTGCATATATTTTATTCAGATAATGTAAAATACAATAACTAAAATTAATCACAATAATAATAAATTTTCACTTATTAAATAATTTTAATAGAAAAATAGTTTTTGGATTTCTTGTTTCTAGAAACGTTTTTTTCTTATAAAAATACGTGAAAAGTTATAAAAGTTATTGCAAAATTAGAAAAAAGTAATAATAAATTTTCAAAAATAAAAAATGTTATTAGAAGTTCTAATAAGTAATAACGTTATAAAAACGTAAGAAAACAGGTTATCAAGTCTATAAAGTCTGTTTAAAAAACCATAAAAAGTAGTAAAATGGTATAAAAATATATAAATTTTTCAAAAAACTATTCAATATTTATGAAAACTAACAAGATTGTTTAGTAAATTATAGTAGGTAATTTAAAAAAGTTATTTAAAGACGTATAAAAGATATTAAATATAATAAAAAGTAATAATTATTAATGTAATGTAGTAGGTGTATGAATATGACTGCGGTAACGGAAATTTGAAATTGGGCTACATTATATTTCTAGTGTGGGAATTAGAACCACTATAAACGGTCATCCTTTTGCAAAATAGACCAATTTTAAGGCAATTTTTACTCAGGGGAACCGTGAAAATTTTGCATTATCCAATGAATTAAGAAGAAATTATCGTAAACTTCCATGATTCATTAATGGCCTCGTACAGTTTAAGCACCCGCTGCGCAAATCCGATTTCCGCATAGCCAATTTTCGCATATCTTATTCGCGCGCGCGCGAATAAGATATGCGAAAATTGGCTATGCGGAAATCGGATTTGCGCAGCGGGTGCTTAAACTGTACGAGGCCATTAATGAATCATGGAAGTTTACGATAATTTCTTCTTAATTCATTGGATAATGCAAAATTTTCACGGTTCCCCTGAGTAAAAATTGCCTTAAAATTGGTCTATTTTGCAAAAGGATGACCGTTTATAGTGGTTCTAATTCCCACACTAGAAATATAATGTAGCCCAATTTCAAATTTCCGTTACCGCAGTCATATTCATACACCTACTACATTACATTAATAATTATTACTTTTTATTATATTTAATATCTTTTATACGTCTTTAAATAACTTTTTTAAATTACCTACTATAATTTACTAAACAATCTTGTTAGTTTTCATAAATATTGAATAGTTTTTTGAAAAATTTATATATTTTTATACCATTTTACTACTTTTTATGGTTTTTTAAACAGACTTTATAGACTTGATAACCTGTTTTCTTACGTTTTTATAACGTTATTACTTATTAGAACTTCTAATAACATTTTTTATTTTTGAAAATTTATTATTACTTTTTTCTAATTTTGCAATAACTTTTATAACTTTTCACGTATTTTTATAAGAAAAAAACGTTTCTAGAAACAAGAAATCCAAAAACTATTTTTCTATTAAAATTATTTAATAAGTGAAAATTTATTATTATTGTGATTAATTTTAGTTATTGTATTTTACATTATCTGAATAAAATATATGCAGTTATTTATTCTTTAATGAGAAATACGTTTTTAGAAAACGTTCGTAGATATTGATATATGTATGAGGGATATCATAATACTCAGTCTTTAATGATCTCAACGTTCTATTTTTCATAATATTTGCAAAAAATTTGTAATAATGATTCTTATGCCTAAAATAAAAATATTACTGTTTGTACGCTAAAACTACCCTATTATTGATTAATCCACTTAATTTTTAGAAAATCATTAATGTTTATTAATATCATATATTAAAACTCATTCATATTTTAATAAACAAATTTTATTTGAATAATTTTATATTTAATAAATCTATACATATTAAAATTATAATAAAATCTATCATAAACTATACGTAAAGAAGGTTTTTAAATTTTATACGTACATAATAAATTGATTTATATGTGTATATGTTAGTAATTTGCTATTTTTAAGTTAAAATTTAAAAAATTATTTACACATAAATCAATAATCATATTCCATTATTTTATAAAGGTAGCATTTCAGAGCTATCTTTAATCAAATATATTTATCATCGTGTGGATTAGGTGCGGTTTTCATTGACTAACAGAGCTTACTGCTTGATTTCTTGAACGAATTTGATGAGTCATTAATTAAACATTCTTTGAAATCATTAAACGTTATTCTCGATTTCACAACTTGTCTCTTAATTGTCCTTTAATTTTTTTGTATCATTAGCGTCAACAACTTTGAAAGTATACATTTTTGATCTTAATTCAATAAATTGACTCATTATTTTCCCATAATTTTCATCCTTCATTAGACCACTTGTATCGAGATACGTATAACAATCTTTTTTGATGAGTTCATATACATCTAGACAAAACACTTCAACTAAACTATCTGTATCAGTATAACAAATTTATCAATTTTTATCAAATTTCGACACAATACTATCATAATCAAAATCATATAATGTAGTTTTAGCTAGATCTAATATGCACATCCCAACACCATATTGGTTTGTTGAAATAAATTACCAATTTATTTAATTCAACCGTAAGTAAGTGTATTGTATAAAACATTTAAATTGCATAACCCACGCATTTTTTGATGAAAATTTTTCATCTGTTTCGTTTCTCTTTATAACGTTACATACTCTATGGTTATAGTCAACTATAAAATCATAAGTCACATATTATATATCATGCAGTTTCAAAGACACATGAATGACTACGTCACATTTTGGGATTGGGATTTTGCTAGAA
>OW052221.1:226381020-226585910 GCA_932526605.1 Nephrotoma flavescens
CACTCAAACACACACAAAAAATTTCATTAAACTCGGTCCAGCCGTTTAGGAGGAGTTCATTTGGAATTTCTTTGAGTGGATGGACACAACTTTTTTCTAACTAATTGATAGCGTAAGAGGTTAATTTACTTAACCTCGTTTTTGTACAAAGTTCTTGGACAACATCCAGGATACCCACCAATTTGCAGGGACGCAGGTTGGTATCACTTGCACCTAGATCGGCTTTCTTGGTTTGGAGTCAAGCTCAAAGCGCAGTTCCGAAATAGGACATACGAAACAGACCGAGGGCAATGGTCTGGATTCCCAAGAAGCCGGTAAATCTGGAAGAATCTTTAGGGATTATCCTGGTTTGCAATCCAGATCTTCCGACAGGCAAGGGGAATATTGTGAGCCTAAGGCAACAGCAGCAGAAGGAGCATAAGAGCAGCATTAGATTATCTATCATGATATTCCACAAGGAATCTCTGTCTCACTTGTAAAAAACTAAAGGGGTTGTAAACTTCGGCTTCGGCCCAGTAACATTGAATGTGTTCAAGAAAAACGAGATCGGGTTGAACCGAGCACTGTGCAACCTGAGAAGTGGAGGGGTATTTGGTATTAAACTGCTGCTAGTGCTGATCCTAAGTGAGGTGTTAACTATGGAATTAAGAGATCGATAACCCCTAGGCATGGAGAAGGGGGATACATCGGGCTCTGAGGAACGGGGAGTAGACCTCTTTAAGTTGAGTGACTGCGGAGGGAGTGGGAGGGATGAGACTGTCGACGTAAATGAAGGTAAGTGAATATTGTTAACAATGATCATGTTTTTGCTGATAAATCTACACTTCACCAAGGCGTCTTCGGCCGCGTTACTTCCCAGACTTGCTAAGTCAGGGGAGCAGATAGTTTTGATTCAAGAACCTTAGATCAAAAATAACAAGATCTGTGGTCTGCGAGCGAAAGGTTGTATCATATATAAATGTTTTTCTTCTTTCGTAGTACGACAATGGATACACTACTACTTGCAGCCACGGTGCTTGTGTATGATGCAGAAAGGCGGAGGATATAGGAGAGATAAGCAAGGAGCAAAGAAATTCATAAAGGCTCTTATGTGATAGAATGTACGGGGTCTCGGAAAACTCGCGCTTACGCTCTTGATCATTTGATAAAAACTCACTTCCCGGGAAGTGAAGATGCGTCGTTTGCGACGGTGGATTACTGCAGGTCTATGGATGACTGTGGGGCCAAACTTCTAAGTACATATGATATTCTGAAAACACGGAAGATAAAATGGGTTATTAAAAGTATAAAACCATTTGCGTTGTCCGGATAGGATTGTCCCTTTAGAAACTCGGAGGAAACCGGATTGCTTGCGTCCCTGGCTGGAGGTTATTTTCAAATGGTGTCTTAACCTAGAGTACATCCCAAAGAAATGGAGGAAGGCCAGGGTAATCTTCATCCCGAAAGCAGATTTAAGCTCGCACAGAAACCTTAATTAATTAAGACCAATATCTCTGTCATCCTTACTGCTGAAATTCATGCGGAAAGGCTGCTGAATTACCATATTCGTACGAGAAATGTACGATCGGGCAGAGTCTCAACATGCGTATTATAACGGTAGATCCGAGGGCACAACACTTCATTCCTTGGTCCGGGAAATTGAGAAGTCACGATTTTCGGGAATTCTCACTGGTGGCATATCGTAATATCGAGGGGGCTTTCAAAAACGTGAAACTAGAGACAATTAGGCAAGGACTGCGGCCGCTCGAGATTAAACACCCTATAACCAGTCTAATTAATCACTTGCTGGGAAGCAGAAGGGTTGTTGCAGGGATCAGGGAAGTCTCCTTTTCCGAAGAAGTGTCCTCTCTCCCTTTTTTTAATGTAGTATTTAATGTATAGTCGTCCGTTGTTCCAATAGTAACTGGACGGGGAAGGAATAGGTGTGGTTGCTTATGTCGATGACGTAGCGATAGTTGTTTCGGGAAAACACCTTGGTACAACTAGGGATACAATGAAGAATGCGCTATCAATCAATGCGTTTTGGGCTAGTTGATGTGGTTTGGGGTTGAACCCACCTTAAACAAAGCTGATCCTTTTCACAGGAAATATACAATTCCGAACGTGGTTCTACCAAGTCTGAATGGTACCATGTTGGTATTTACTGATAAGGCGATATTTCTAGGAATTTTTCGTGCCAGTCGGTTTGAAACCAAGCAAGAGGATTGCAAAAATGCTATCCAAAGGAAAAGGGGTCTGAAACCAGAGCTGGCGTTGTGAGTGTATGGTGGCCAGCTCTGGAGAAACGATTATACAGGAACATGCTGAGGAAGGTGCAGTGGACAGTCTGTTTGCTTAGTAGTGGGGCGTTGAAAACGATACCTACTAGTGCATTAGAGGCCATGCGTATTTTCTCTCGATGGAAATTACTGGAAGTGGAAGTGCCTGCAAAAAGGGCGCACGAAACTATAGTAAAATTTGTGAGGCATGCATGACCTGCTGAATTTTTTTACTGTGAAACGAATCCCGTGTATTTTTGCCACATAGCCACCTACATAATGGAATTAAGATGAACGCAGTCCAGTTTATACAGTATATGGAAGGTTTATTTAGGACTTTAACACTGTAGTCACAATTCACTCGCAAAATCATCTAATAGTTTACACAAAATTGATAACTTGATATTATATTAAAAATATATGAACTATTTTTGCTGATTAAGCGTGGTTGTGAACCAATTCCTTGCTGTTCCTCCATTTATTAAGAAAGTAGAAGTTTTATGTAAAGTTTACCTGGTGATTTATTCGGCTTCAAGGACCATGTGTATTTCCTAAGGAATAGTAGTTATAGTATTGGCCGCAAATCCAAATGGATCGATTGAAAAAAAAATAATTCCAAATTATCTAATAACAAAATTGCTGGTATTAGGTTTCAGATTTAGTCGGTAGTTTTAACCAATATCTATCATACATCAATCATAGAAATGGTGGCTAACCAATGTACCAGTTAAAAAAATTTTCTTTATATATTTGATAAATGCAATAGTTAAATATTTAACATATACATTCGCAAAACGTCGGCTTCTAAAATAAAGTAGTTTCCCAGTACCCAAAACGACAATCTGACCAACTGTTGTTAAATATAATAAAGAGTCCGGCAAAAAAAGATAATTAAATTTCGTAACATCTCGTAAATTTTCATTATTAATATTGTTGCCGTTTCTCGCAACGCTTTAATAACATCTGTTCTACTTTAAAAATTATATTATTTAATTCATTAAGTAAACCATACCGAAAACCAGCACAAAAATTTAATTTAACGGAATAAAAAAAAAAATTAAGGTACACAGGAAAGAAAAATTACATTACAACTTTGTTTTTCATTCTTGCTGACGCTCTGCCATCTTTTTATTTTTCCTGACGGTCTCGAACTTTTTCCAACATATATAGCTATATTATATTCGAACAAGTTTTTTTTTATTTTTGTTGTAACGAAATCTTTACAAAAAAAAAAGTTTCGAACCAAAAGGTCAAAAAGCAAAACAAAAAAGGACACGCTATAACAAAGGGAAAAAGGAAAAATCTATATAGCAGCACACAGAACCAAAAATAAAAAATAAAATAATGTTAGTATCATTTTACTAAATTAAATTTTCAACCCCTTTAATCGTTCATCTGGATATAAAGTGCTTGTATAGAATTTCAAACAAAAATCTGCTTTTTTTTCTAACTTTCCATATATTTCGGATGTGTGTGTGTGAACTACTTGCTGTCTTTCACCCATCATTCACACATTGTAGATTTGTTACAACACGAACAAAAATTTTCCCTTTTTTCCAGTTTTGTTTATTGTTCCATCCAGTGAGATGAAAAAAAAAATACTGATAATGGATAAGTTGATAATTTTAATTTTAATTAAATTATTTCTAATTTTATTTTTATTTAATTATTTTATGTAAAAATAAAAATCTTTCATTTTATATGCTGTCATGCGATATCTAATCTTCCCTCATGTTATGTGTATTATATACATAATATATGGGTATGGTGTATATGGTTTACTTATACTATACAAGGAAAAGAAACGCTTCTAGACAAAACGAAGATGAAAATTGAAAACAATTGCGATATGATTTTCGAGGAATCACAATGAAATTTGTATTGACATCTGAATGAATGTGTTATGTTAATGTCTATAACCCTTTGTATTGTGTATTTGATGCTGTTGGAAAATTTCCTTTCTTTTTTCTACATTTATTTATTTTTGATTAAATTATCATTTTAATTTGAAAATGTGTTTTGTTTATTGTATTATGTCGGTGTATTCGTTTATACAAAGAAAATGGAAAGTATATGCTTCTTTCCAGTAAGATAGAGTTCTTGTAATGTTATACTATTTTGATAAATTAATGGAATCAATTTAACAAGTAGAGATATGATGAAGGGTATCCGAATTAATAGAAATGACTGGTTTTGGTTACAATAAACAATTTCAATAGATATATATGATTTTATATATCGATACGTCTAATAACGTTTTTTTTACTCTCCACCAAATGTATATGACTCATTTTAGCGTATACATCTTTAACGATCACGCCACCACCCTTAAAAAATCTATATTTTTATTTTTATAAGCGTTGCACAATTCATTATAAATACACTGACTGCAGCTAAATCCAATTACCACGTATAAAAACCATATTATTGTGATTTCTTTTAAAAACGTCTTCCGCATCTTGCACAGCACAGTCTAAAAAAATTCTACATATTTTGATACACATGTCAAATTTTTGGCGAAGCACCCCCATCGCTATGTTGTACCAATTAATTCAATATTCAAAATAGAGCGATAAAGCAACGAACAAATAGCATATTATAATAAAAAGGGATGATATATTACATCCCTTGCATAAAGTATATTCCATAATATGTTGATATGCTAATTTATTCACGAATCGTTGAAAAAAAAATATTTTTTTTATTATTACATTAATGGAAAATACATAAAATAAATAAAATATTTAGCCGACTAGAAAATTTATTAATTTGTGATAATATGCGGAATATTTATAAAATTTTTAATGGTACGAAATAATAGCAAAAAATGCATATATGTAGATGTTTCTATTATTATTGTAATACTAAATGTATAAACAAATTGTTACGTTATGTAAAATTAAAAATATTTTGTAATAGGTTTGATAGTTTATTGTTTGTTATAATTTTAAACATTTACTTACTTTAACGAAATAAAATAAACAACAGTGATTATGTTCATAATTATAAATGGCACTATATTGCCGCGGTAAAAAAAAGTCTTTTATAAAAAAACTCTGTGTGCGGGTGTGGGAAATTTTGTGACCTCCCCACATCCCAGCGAAGCGACAGTTATGATCCTCTATACAAGATAAAACATCAAAATCAAAAAGTGTGATTATCCGTTTTAATTTTGCACGAAATAATAATAATGAAGTTTGTGGAAAAAAGCTTAATAAAATATTACAAAGTTACACTGTTAAATTTGTTATTTCTATAAATGGAATTATTTATATTCAAAATAAATTGGACACGATCCTAAATGTTGTAGCTAAAATGTTTGGGAAGGTAAAGCTTAAACTTATCTCTAACTTTGTAACGGAATTTTATCATATTCCGTTACCAACTCATTCCCAATTATCTGTTCGTTGATCAGAATAATTTCAGCATGACTTTGAAGATATTTTTCCTTCACAACATTTTCTCAAACACTTAGTCATGCTGGAATTATTTATTTTTCTTTATGTTTGTTGTTGCATTCATATACACGAAAATGGTATAAGATGCAATACGACAAACATAAAATTATTTCGAGTTTACGTTATCCAGTTGCAGCTTTATGTGGTTCCAAGGTCTTTATAATGTAGTTATTATAAATACTAATGAATGTACGTAAAGATAAGATTTGTAATTGGATGATGTATCCATAGTGTTGTGTGGTGCACACAAAAAAAAAGCAAACGTTCTGTATATAGTTTATTTAAATGATCTATATATGAACTTTTTAAAACGTTGCAATTTTCGTGGCACATATAATATAGTTTCCCATGAGTGAACATAAATTAGATTTATGTCACGTTATCAGTAATGTGCGGTGTTTGTACTAAAATTTCGCTGATTTTGAATTTTCTGGTTGAGAGAGAAGAACATTTCCCACAACAAATTTTCCCCCTCCTTCTCTGTCAGTCAGTTAATTTTGTATAAATACCGCGACATTGTTTTGGATCGGAGGAGTCAGTATTTTTGAGACACTAGACGCGTTTTTGGTTAAAAATTTTATAACAGTGAGAGATCATAATAATTTATTATCGAACGAAATAAAAAGTGTGAATTTAACGAGTTTCTTTAATAAAAGGGATATTCATTCCCTTTATTTTATTTTTTATTATCCGAGTTGTAATATTAAGAGTATACAGTGTGTTTGAATTTAGTTTTTTAAAATATTAAAGTTCTTATTATTTAAATATTATTGATCGCCAGAAAGAAGCGAATAAATTTGGTAATTTCTTACATTTTTTACAAAAGAAGAAAATAAAAAGTGAATTTTGAAGTTGATTTTGGTTTTAATCTATTTGTTTTTTGGTTTGTGTAGTTTGGTTTTATTTTTTTTGTTGCAAGAATTGGAAAGAAGGGAAAAAAGCGCAATAAGTTTTTGTTGCTTTTGGCTGGTTTTATAATTTTTGGTTGTTGGTAAGTATGTTTACTTAATAATAAAAATCAACACACTAATTAATCGGGCCCATTCGGTAAAGGGTCCACCAGCTGCTTCATTAGAAGCGCAGATCTCGCATGTGCGTTAGCACGCGGGTTTCCTTCAGCTGGAACGCTTTACCTTATTTATCTTACTAACATTTGGGGCTTTCAGCCCATGGTAAATAATAATTTTATTTTTATGGTTAATTTAAAGTAACTATGTTACTCTCTAAATTTTGATATTTCACAACCACGGTGGACCTGCTTGATGTGAGGCATGAGACCCACCGATGCAGTCTTTCACCATCCTCACATTTTCAAACTCACCATTTGATGGCATACCATCTTTCTTTCCTTTATATCCTTTATATATATATATATATATATATATATATATATATATATATATATATATATATATATATATTTTTTTTTTTTTTTTTTCCTGTATCTCCACTTAGGAGCATAGGGCGTCTACTAGACTTTTCCATCTGACTCTATTTGGGGGGCTACTGATTTTTATTTCAGCCCATGATTTTCCAATGTTTTTGGCTTCCGCAATTACCGTTCGCTTCCACGTATTCCAGGTTCCGATTCGTGTCCGTGTACGATAGCCAAGGGTCGATTGTGTTGTTTGCCGGTTTGAGTTATTATTTGTTCTAGTTTCCGTTTCTGTAATCATTTTTGTTTCAGATTAATGGGTGATTGGTCCATTGCATCCTAGCCAGATCCCGGGGCTGCTGGGTAAGGCATACTGGCATGCCGGGGGGGAGGTTTTTTGTTCCATTCCAATTTTTTCCATTTTCTTCTACTATGTTCCCAAGCGGTCACCCAAATTTGTGCTAGCCCAAGCAACGGTTGCTTGACGTTGGTGGTGAAGTTGTTGTCGTCTTATCTATCTCTGCCACTCGCCCCCCTATATATATATATATATATATATATATATATATATATATATATATATATATATATATATATATATATATATATATATATATATATATATATATATATATATATATATATATATATATATATATATATATATATATATATATATATATATATATATATATATATATATATATATATATATATATATATATATATATATATATATATATATATATATATATATATATATATATATATATATATATATATATATATATATATATATATATATATATATATATATATATATATATATATATATATATATATATATATATATATATATATATATATATATATATATATATATATATATATATATATATATATATATATATATATATATATATATATATATATATATATGCGGTAATCTAGGCCGTGATCTGTGTACCCAAAACCCACGCCGTTCCCTCCACCGGCTTGAGCTACGGGAACAACGCCGCATAAGGTACAAGGCAGGTTACGGCAAATTCTATGTGATAGGGGTGCTTCTACGCAAGTAGCGGTGCTCTCATTACAACTTTTGAAAAAATGATGACTGAATTCGTTTGGTCAGGATTGGTCACCAGTATTACACGTGTTTTTCGAATGATAAATTAAAAAAAATTCACGGGTAGTACTTCATTGCAAGAAAATCAGACCGTTTTTATAAATTTCGTTAGGTAGTCGAACACGTTTTGACGTTTGGTTACCAATGGTCTAGAAGGTCAATAAATGTCAACCTCACCAGCCCATAAATGTCAACGTCAGCTGCACTTGGTGCCCCAGACTTATTAACCATCCAGGTTCTGGCGTCTGAGAAGCGGTGGGATAACCAAACACCGGGAACCTAGCAAATGATGTTCTCTATACTGACCCACTGCCAATTTCACTGGTTAGATGGGAGGCCCTTTCAACAACCTGTCTTTAATGCAATGAGTTTACAAAAAAAAGGAATTTTTACCAATTTACCAACTACTCAGTTGGTTAAGCCACCCTCTAACGTGGCCGGCTGAAAGGATTCTGGTGCAGTTATAATTAGAATTAGAAAGTGTTGTAAAATAAGCAACCAATACATTTAATTTTAAAAAAAAAATCTTTTATTGCAAAAAAAAAATCAAAATTGTATCTATTCAATAAAATATTGTTCGTCGTTTATTTGGGAATTTTATTCTACAACATTAACCTCTTGCTCTATCAATTAGTTAGAAAAAATGTGTGTTCATCCACTCAAAGAAATTCCAAATGAACTCCTCCTAAATGGCTGAACCGATTTTAATTAAATTTTGCGTGTTTTGAGCGTGTTCCTTGATGGTTTAGATGTGACCTAGTAGGTGGCACTGCAATCGTGTTCTACGATTTTTTTTTTGATTTTTTTTTTAGATTTTTCTCATATGCGAATATATAACTCCAAAATTTCACTACCGCTACCACCCCGCAATCATTATACATATATATATAATATTTCTCTACTTGCGGTGTTCAAATTTAAAATTTATTATTTCGTTGATTTATGTTTCTTCGACTCTCTACCAAAATTGTTCATATTTTATATATATGGATTTTGAAAAAAAAGTCGTTTACTATTTTCCTCCTCTATTTTAGAATCTATGTTTTTTTATTTCTATTCGATGAGAAAGGAAAGAAAAAAGTTAAAATATAAATTCTTTCTTTTGGAAATGTAAAAATAACAAAGTCAAATTCGCTGGTAGATGCACGCTGTACGTCATTTTCAGTATAGAGAAAAATTACCAATGACGTACATTGCACGTCAAAATAGCGCAAGAGGTTAATATCAAATCCAATTGGAATGTACCAGTTAGATAAAAATAAGTCTTTTTCAAAGAATTGTATGTAAAGTTGAAGAACTTAGATAAAATCAATTCAATTTTTTGGTACTTCATAACTTGGCATTAAATATATGCCAAACGTCAAGTAGATTAACATAATCCTATAGGAAACACATTTTTCCATCTGGTTCTAAGTGTTCGGTTCTGAAAAGTAAACCAATACTAAAAGTTTTACAAATCCAAGGATCAGAATCGTTTGATCGACTATCATTGAGGATTGGTTACTAGTTGTTTTCGTTTAGACATTACTGCGAAACAATGTATTGCGGAAACTAATTTAAAATTCAGCTTTCTGCACGAGTCAAAATTTTCCGGTCGACCAAAACTAATAATTTTGTAATTTTTTAACATTTTTTTCAAAATCAATCATTACATAGCGATGACCAAACGAAATTAACTAGTGAAAAATCTTAAACGACAGTCGACAAAACGATTCCGGTCGTTGTTTCGCTTTGATGACCAAACCATTTCGATCGTTGGATTTCTGATAATCCTAAGTTAATGCTAATATAAATAAAGGTTTGCATTTAATTGTCGCCGTAGTTTTATGTTAAATTGAAATGATTTTATCTTAGGTCTTCCACTTTAGATACAATTCTTTGAAACAAGATATATTTTAATCTAAATGGCATATTTTAATTGGATAATTTTGTAAAACGACATTCCCAAATAAGCGTCGACTAAAATTTGATAAAACCGGTGTGATCTTGCACTGAGGTGCTACCCGAAACCTTTTTTAAATTTTCAAAATTTTTTACCGTTTAATCGTAAGTGACCAATCGATAAAAACTAGTGACCGGTCCTGATCAAACGATGGCTTGACGAATTCGGGCAGATGGGGTGCTAACAATGCAGAGCTAGATTTTACTATGTTTTCAAGATGTTAGAAACTTCCTAATTTTGATGAATTTTTTCAAGTTGTAAAATATTTTCCAAACGTGTATAAACTATGTGTATGCCGTTTATACACAAATCCACACATTTCCGTATGTGTTACTTTCACATTGTTAAATCCAAAGCTAATTAGAACGCATGGTTATTGCAATTGGAGTTTTAGTTCTAAAAGATAATTAAATTGTAGTTTTGTACACGTTAAATAAAAATTTTCTTTGTACTATTTAACAAAGCGCTTCAAATAGGCTGCTAAATTGATCAATCAACCAGCCTGATTGCAACTTCCTAACCACATCCACAAATTTGTAAGGAATTTTTTAATATTTAATTTGAGTTTGGACGAAATATGTATACGGCCATCAACTCGCTTTCCCAAAAACTTGGAATCAGGTTCTGCGAACAATTCTAATAGGCTGCTAAATTGCTCATCCAGCCAGCCACTTCCCAACCAGTTCAGTAAAATTGTAAGGAATTTTAAAAAAATTTAGTTTATAACACATTCCCAGAGAATTGAACTCAAGTTCGACGGACACTTCTTAAAGGGTGCTATGTTGCTCATTCAGCCAGTCTAATAACTACTTCCTAACCAGATAAATTTGCAACGAATTTTTGAATTTATAATTTGTGTTTGGATGAAAACGGTAAACGGACATAAATATACCTTCTCAGACATTTCTAATAGGCTGGTAATATACTCATCCAACCAGCTTGATTAACACTTCCTAACCAGATGAATTTTGGAATTTATAATTTGGGTTTGGACAAAAACGGTAAACGGCCATTAACACGCCTTCCTAGAGATTTGGAATCACGTTTCACGGCCACCTCTATTATGCTGCTAAATTGTTTAAGAAAATGAAGCAGTAAATCATCCAACTGAATTTTTAAATTCAACAGATATGCCAGGAATGCCACCACACAATCTTAGATTCTAAATTGATTCGCCGATATTTCTGCTTAGTAATTTAAATCCACCCAGATTATGCAACGGCACTCGTTTGTTCATCAAGCTGATCACTAGGAATGTTATTGAAGCAACAATTTTGAACGAAATGTTTAAGGGAGAAGTCGTTCTTTTGCCACGTATCCCAATGATACCCTCGGAAACGACAATACTATTCGAACGGCTTCAATTTACGATTCGTTTGGCATTGGTTATAATAATCAATAAAACTCAAGGGCAAACAATGTCCGTTTGTGTACTTGACTTAGAAAATCCATGTTTCTCTCATGGGCAGTTATACGTTGCATGCTTCCGTGTGAGTAAAAAATCGAATCTTTTCATATTCTCAAAAGACAAAGAAAAATATAGTTCACAAAATCGAACGACTTTATATAAATAAACTGCAAATTAGAAAAACCGATTTTTACATGCAGGAAGTGAATATTAATATAAATTTAGTAAGTTTTATTAAAATTTAGTATTCTTATATTTCACTCAAGCACTAACAATAATATTTACACAAAAAAATTAGATTACAATTATTACATGCAGGAAGTGAATCCATTCATTGTTACAGTCATATATGTTTTCTAGTTTTAATTTAAATACAAACTGCAATTATTTGATAGCTAAGCTCAAACGGATCAATAGTTAACGGAATATACTGAACATTTATTTATACACTGTAAATTAGAAAAACAGATTATTACATGCACGAAGTGAATATTATTCTTCATTTAGTAAATTTTATTAAAATAATCACATGTAATCAGAAAATCTGTATACTTAAATTTCACTCAAGCAATAATAATCATAAATACTCAAATAAAATAAGATTGCAATTATTACATGCAGGAAGTAAATCCATTCATTGTTACTATCATATTTGTTTTCTAGTTTTAATTTAAATACAAAATGCATTTATTTGACAGCCAAACCAAAATGGATCTATAGTTCACGGAATATACCGAACCAAAATAAAAAATATGTATCGAATTTTAGTTTTATTTGGATAGTATTCGTTTGGCAATCTGTCATACTGGTTTTAACTTTAAGATATGTAAATAACATTTTATTTTCATTTGATTTGCGCATATGTTCTATGTATGTTAAATGCATAAATATGAGACACTAGATAAAAGGCGGTGTACAAAGAAGACGGTTTGTGGCAGGACAACATCTGCCGCATGCAAATGCGTTTAAAAGCAAATCTAATAGCTTAAACAAACGAGAATAGGCCTTGGTAACTAAATATATTTCCGCAAGGTTTTCAAAAACGTTTCTGGTGGCTACTGTTTATTATTTTGAAATTGTGGTGAATATTAATGTACATATGTCTCGTTTCTTTCGCTTGCAGACTTGAAGTAAACTTTTCCTCTATAGATCATGTGATCCAGTTAAGTCCTAATTTTAAATTTCAGTAAACCACAATACACTTACACTTATGGCGGGATAACATATATAATATGCTTTAAGTTTTACTGCACATGAAGAGTGAAATTTCACAAGGATATTTAATTTCTTCACATAAATTGTACGGTAATTCAAAAGCAAATCTCTAAATACATAAATCACTCAACTGCACGTATATATACAGGCATATATTATTATTGGCAGCAAATAAATTATAAATGTTATTTGCATATAGTGCGGCTGGTCATCAACTGTTTACCCACCATCGATCAAATTAAAATTAATAACATGATCTTGAACTTGCAACATTTGACACAATCAATAATAATTTCCAATCGAATTTTTTTTTCTTAATATGTTATTACCAATTTATTATACATATGTGGAATCTCAATAACAAGTCTTAAAATTTAAAATCTCGCAGTTCGCGGTTTATAACACTATATCGCATATACATAAATATGCACACCCAATAATAATATTTCTTCCTATCACAATATATCATAAGCAATCAATGTAACAAGCTCGAAATGTACACAGCAGGAGTCTATATATCTTATGTGTAGGATTTGAGAATTATTTATTCTTTATAATATTTGAAATATTCATATATTTATTTGATTTGCAATTTCTTGTCTTGTTACGGCACAGCACACACAGAGAACATACATACCAACCATAAAAAAAAACTACATGAAGAACCGAACACATAGCACAATAAAAATCACCATACGTTGAAGATCATAACTTTTTCACATTCAGCATATACATAACGTATGTACGAGAACAATACAAACACTAGATGTAGCATATTTTATTTTATATATGTTAGTGTTAAAATTTATGTAAAAATTAATAAATTCTTATTGCTTATTACCCAGAGCACAAAATAACAAACAAATTTTAACTCTTCACAGAACGTTTATATACAAATCTACATAATCTACCACCAGCAACAACACAACAACCACAACAAAAAAAAACTACTTGTCTTGTTACAAAATGATTCATTCAAATAGTAAAACTACAACAACAACAAAACCATAAAATAAATTTAATTGAAATGAAATTATGTTACAAGGTCTTATATGCAAATCTCGGTATATGTTTTGTAGGAACGGCTTGTCCGTTTATAGCATTTGAATAATTCGAGTATAATGATTGATGTTATATGAATTGATGTTGTTTCATCTCGTGTGATATGAGAAAAAATGTTATTTCAACATTTATTTTTATAATATGTTTGTAACTAAACATATGACACGATGAATTTAAATATTCCAAAAATAAAAAAAATTTAATCACTTGTTTTAAAAAAAAAAATTATGACATACATTTGTCTGTGTGTGTGTGTAAAGCCTGGAAAATCTTGTTGTTTCTTCAATACAAAATTAATTACAGACAAGATAAAATAATAAGTAGATTTTTGTTGTAAATATTATAAGAATTTAACATTGGCCTTTTACACGATAAATTTTACAGTAAATAAATTGATAGGGCGTGACATCGATTTTCGAAGAAATTTGTTAATTAGGTTTTTGTTTTTGCTTTTATATGGGATACACGATCGTAATTTATTGATAGACAGCCGACGAAACAGTTTGTTTTAATAGATCATGGCCTTAACGAGATATATGTATATGAGAGTGCGGTACGAAATCATAATATAATTGATTGAGCTGATTGGCCTGATTTTAAGAAAATACACTTCAGAATTTAAACATTTTGTTTTAATAAATTCGCCCGCCCATATATATGTACAAAAAGTATTCAATTAGCAATAAATCCAATTTGAAAAAAATATTGAATATAGGTTTTGTCCTAAACTAACGTATCGTGCGATATATAAAGTTTCGAAAAACTACAAAGTAAAGCATGTTTTATACATTAAGTATAAGTACTTAGTTAATTCCAACCCTTAAAATTCATACAATCTTGTAAGGTACTCAATGTGGTGAAAAACTTCGAGAGTTGTTGTTTCATTTCTGGCTGGTTCTTTACTTACATTAACTTATGTTTTAGATACCTGGCAGTTTAATAGCTGTGTTGGTGCCAGCCATATAAATAATGTATATCTACACCGGAATAAATGGTATAGTGCTTCGGATGGAGCATTTTCAAAATAAGCGAAATTTTATGTGAAACTGATATCGGAAAAGTTGAACTTATCAAAAGCTCAAGAGATTAATAAGTAAGAGATTAATTGTCAGAGATTACCTACATATGACGTATTCCCAAATTCATGGATTGGGAGGGATGGCCCTATTACATGGCCTTCACGTTCTCAATGAATTATTGGGGTTTAAGAGATAACAAATGACCCATCCTTTCAGCCAATTCAATTTGGCAAACGATGCACCAAACACCCTGTATATTTTACTTTTACATATTTCAGTCTTCAAGTTATAGTTAATTCATAATAATTCTTTATTTCAATATAATAATAATTTGATAGTTTCATTTTATATTTCAAAATTTTTTTTCTGGAATTTCATTTTATTTTTATCTGCTATTATTTTATTTTTATCTGCTATTATATTTTTTTTACTTATATGTAGTCCTATAGGTTTTTTAAATTCAAAATATTTCAATTTATTCAATTCAATTTTCAGTAAGCTACTTTTTACTTTTGTAGTTTATATTGTGAGCAAGCTGGATGCTTTTTTTTTCTTTTTTTTCGTAGTTTTCTCGGCCTAATTGATTCTCGGCCATTAAAAGTACCATTAACCGAGAAACAGATCGTTGATATTTTAAAGAAAACCATGTGTTTTGGTCTCCAGAGCCACCTAGCGGGTTGAGATTTTGCTTCATTTTCCGAGTTAATCAGCACTTGTATAGCGACTGAAGACATCTGTGGCACTATTCTGGTAATTCCCCGGGAATAGGGAATTGGGGAAAGAATTTATATGTAATTTCAGTTTAAATATTTTTTTTGGCCGACTGAGGAGAAAAGTTTGATGTAAATATTTATAAATTGGGAATAATTTTTCCATATGTTTTCAAAAAAAATTACCACTAGCTTTTTACCTCAGTATGCGAAAAAAAAAATTAATTACATATAAAATCTTTCTCCAGTTCCTTATTCCCGAGGAACTACCAGAATAGTGCCATTGGCAAAATATCGGGTTGATCCCAGAGCAAAATGTGAGAAAATTTCACGTGAGCAGTTATCCTTCTAATCCAAATTACGAACTACATAAATTATATAATCCGCCTCAAACTGTCAGCTCGCATGGGACTGAAAACATTACGGAAAATGTACGTGCTTTGGAAGCTTTTAGTCAAAAACCGTGCCTCAGGTACGTTAGGTACGTTATGCTGGAACTGTCGTAGATCAGGGCATTTGTATACTGAGTGCGTCGTGATACGCACACAAATTTTCTGTTATGGTTGTGTGTTTTTGCAATCGTTCGGTAAACCAGTCAAAGAAGACGACAGCGAGGGATTCGGGTCGTCCTCCAATACAACTAATGCAACGACTCCCAAATCAGATTTCACCACCCTCTTTCAAATCCCATCAGAAGTCTCATCAGAACTAAATGTCACTAAAAGAATGCCCTTTTAAATTGGCTCGCTTCTTTTAAACCAAGGACTAGACGATCTATCACTTATTTTACACAGACACCAAATATATCGAAATATTTCAAAAACCAAATTTTGTGACTCGATAGATTTCCTTTCAGACAATCGTCCGTATGCGGATATTACCATAAATGGAACTAAAGTACAAGGATTATTTGGTAGTTCCGCTTATTTCCGCTTTGGGTAAAAATTCCCTTCATTTTATAAATCATCACAATTTACATTTGCATGCGATTGCTGCTGTAGTGCAAATTGCAAACGGCTCGCGTTTAAAGATCTACGGCTTCGTAAATACCCAGATTACTTATAACAATAAAACTATGGAGATGGCTATTTTTGTGGTTCCCGATCTTCAACAGACGCTGTATTTAGGATGCGATTTTTGGCGAAAATTTGGAATTCAGCCTTCTTTGATCTCCTCAATGAATGCAATATCATCCACAATGGAAAAGTCTGCAATAACATCCACAATGGAAAATTTCATCGACACCCAAAGTTCGGTATCTCTCGACCACAGCCATCATAAGTTGTCCATGGATCAGCAGGAAAGATTCCAGGGTATTGTGGAATTGTTGTTTAGCTTCGAGCGCTCTGGAGCTTGGACGAACTCATCTACTATGTAGACGATCACACGATCGACGTTGGGGATGCCAAACCAATTAAACAACGTCATTATGCCGTGTCGCTGCTGTCCTGTATAGCGTGTCAGGAGATAGACGTAATGATTGCTCTAGATGTTATTGAAGAGAGCTACAGTGCCTGGAGCTCCCCAATGGCGATCGCGAAACCACAGAGTGGAGGGGTGCGTCTTTGTCTTGATGCTCGGAAGCTCAACAGTGTAACAAAAAAGACGAATTTCCTTTGCCGCTGATCGAGGGATTGCTTAGCAGGTTGGACCGTATACGTTATATTTCGAGTCTGGATTTAAAGGATGCTTTCTAGCAGATACATCTAGATCCGGACTCGAACCCGGGGCGACCATTGTACCAATTTAAGGTAATGCCTGTTGCCTTTGCAGCGCACCCCTGACCCTGTGCAGATTAATGACCAGCGTGATTCCTCATCATCTACATAACCGGGTGTTCGTTTATCTGGACGATCTCTTAGTAACATCCGAGGATTTAGATGAACATTTATCATTGCTCCAGGATGCCGCAGAAAGGCTGACAAAAACTGGAGTAACGATAAATGTTCAGAAAAGCAAATTTCTTTTGAAAGAAATCGAATACCTGGGTTATGTGGTTGGTCAGCGAGGATTGAGACCTAATCCGTGCAGGGTCGAAGCCGTTCTCAAATTCCCAACCCCTAAAAACATCCGACAAATACGACGGTTCCTTGGAGTTACGGGATGGTACAAGCGGATTATTATCGGATATTCCACGTTATCGGCCCCTCTCACTTCTCTTTTGCAGAAAAATAAACAATTTTTTTGATCTGAGGAAGCGGATAATTCATTTAATGTTTTGAAGCAAGCTCACGTGCAAGCGCCTGTTCTGGTTAATCCGGATTTTAATTCGCGTTTTTATATTCAATGCGATGCGAGCTCTATGGGTATTGGAGTCGTATTGTTTTAACGAGATCAGGCAGGAAATGGTAGGCCGATTGCCTATATGTCAAAAAAATTAAATCCAACACAAAGAAATTACTCCGTCGCGGAACAGGAGTGTTTGGCTGCACTAGAAGCAATCAAAAATTTTCGATTGTATGTCGAAGGCTTACCATTTACGGTCATAACGGACCACGCCAGCCTTAAGTGGCTTATGTCACTTAAGGACATCACTGGTTCGATGGGCACTAAAGCTTCAGGAATTCAATTTTGAAATTGAATTTCGGAAAGGATCTCAGAATTCCGTCCCAGGCGCTTTATCAAGACTAGAAATGGAATCACTTCATATTTTGCCAAATATTCCAAATGATTCTCTCTTGCACCTTGATTTAAAATCTTCTTCTTTCTTTGATCCTTCTTACCAGCAATTAACGAGCTCACTCCAACAGTCCAACAAAATCTGTAATCTATTTTCCGTTCAAAATTTAATTTACATTCAACCTTATCCTAACAAATATAACCTACCCAATATTCCATCCTTCAAACTGTTAATTCCGATTTTTCTCAAATCAGAATTAATATCTTCAGCTCAAACAAAACTACAGAACTCATCCAACGGTATTATTACTGGCCCACAATCAATGAGGATGTAGCGCGGTTTGTGAATTCTTGCGATGAGTGCAAAGCAAACAAACCAGCAAATTACGTGTGCAAACCGCCTCTCGGTTCGCTTCCTCTGACCTTTAGGCCCTTTCAGAGAGTTTACCTCGACTTTTTGGGATCTTACCGACATACTAGAAATTTAAATACGTGAATTTTGATTGCCTTAGATCATTTCTCAAAATGAGTGCGGCATGCAACATCCATGGAAGTGTGTAAGTTTCTAGAAGAACAGATATTCTTGATGTTTGGAGTTCCCGAGGTTATACTTACAGATAACGTAAGGCAATTCGAATCGCTTGTTCTTAAAAATTTATTCGCAGAAATTGAACATGTACTTGACTGTATTTAATCATTATACAGTCGAAACTGTTTTTGTGCGGTAATGGGAACCGCTTAAAAATTGTAGTTTGGTATCAGGCATGTTTTCAATGCCAAATATTCCCCGCAAGCCTATTCCTCAAAGCGTGTCAATCGGCCTTTATTGGCATCCCTGCGAGCGTATATTAAGACGGATCAGAGAACCTGGGACACACACTTATCAACCATAACCCATGCACTTCGAAACTGTGTTCACGACTCCTCCAAATATTCACCTCATTTTCTGGTTTTTGGACCACATGCAATTCTGCATAGGTCACTATATTCCTTATTGCGGCAAGCCTCCCAGTATGGTGGAAATTTTATACCAGCTAACGACAAACCAGTGTGTCAATTTTGTACGAAAAGCAACAAGCGCGAGGTGAGCAAACCGGAAAAATATAGTATTGAGCATCTTGTTTGTATTAGTAGGCGAGACGCATGCGCATTATCTTAAGTTTTGATTTTTTTTCGATTGACGTTTCTATGCGAAAACATTTCGCAATTTTAGAACTAATTCGAATTATCCTCATATTTCTGAATTAAATTGAACATAATTCACACATTTGAATATTAAAAATCCTAAAACATAAAATATTACTTAATTTCACCGCTCAAAAGCAAACGAATAGAAGAGGTGAGTAGACGTCAGTATCAAAAAAAAATAAACCGATTCACCCGAAACCAATTATTTTGGTACCTACCATCAAAAATGAATGCACATATACAAGAGAGCAAAACACACAATACAAATATAAAATTGTGTATTATACACTGTATATGTACACAAAAATTTTGTTCACCTCGTCAATTCGCGCTCGTTTTGCGTACAAAATTGATACACTGATTTTCTTCATAAAATTTATAGCGATGTATACAACAAAATTTGAGAAACGCTCAGGAGAAAGCTATTAAAGGTTATAATACGAGAACTCGAAATCCTAAAATTTCCGTAGAACAAATTGTCTATGTAAAGAATTTGAAACAAAGTAAGGCTTCAGACAAGTATTCTGCGAAGTTAGCTCCTAAATTCATTAAAGCTGTGGTTACAAAACTTGTAGGAAATGTTGCATATGAGGTGATTAACGAGACGGGTACAAATTTAGGAGTATACCATTACAAAGATATAAAGACTTGATTTGATCTCATTAACTCTAAACCATTAGTGTATGGGATCCTCATGCATATAGTGTGACGGAACGTTTGCCCGGCTTTAAAATCCAACAACAGGGGTGAGTCGTATCAGGTTTTCTATTACCATTGTGTTTTTTCGGAATTCAATTTATGACCTGACCTTCATGGTGTTAACAAATTCAATTGTAATAATCTTCGTTAAGTTTGGAAAAAAATAAAAATTCGAAACCGAAAATTTTGTAATTGTATAGGAGTGCTGAATTGAATGCCCCTTCGAAAAAAACCGTATAAACAGAGGATCGTCATCTTCAGATGGGAGAAAAAAAATAATAATAATATCTAGTTAGTTGGGTGTAACTAAATTTCGTTTTGCTCTTTAATAAAAATTACAATAAATAAAAATACCAAAAAGTAGTGACAAGTCTAAAATTAAAAATTAATAAATTTTATAAAGAACAAATCAAACGAAAAATTTATAATTTAAGTTATAAAAATTAAAAGAAAAATAATAAAAAAAATAAACCGGCCTTTATATTATAAAAATGGTTGCATTGACAACCTTAATTTTAGTAAATAATTTAAATGACCATTATGTATTCGCATTTTTCTTATATACCAATTTTAGTACAGTGTTTAATGAATGTTTTGTTGGTATAATAAATATTGTAGTTGCATAAATTTTGTATCTTGTTTTTAAATTAAGTAACCCAAAATTTAAAAATTGCATAGCTAAATTTAAGGTTTAATTATTACTGTTATATTTAAGCATTCATGAATATTATGGCCAATTTCTCATGTTTTTAAAATGAAGCGTTAATAAATTATTTTTGTTGCATGAGGATGAGACCTAACTTATTTTTTTTTGGATGAAGCGATAGTCTGTGTCCTTCCCTTTCTCCTTTCTGTAATTCTTAAATGTTTTTTTTGTACGGTCTAGCAAGATCTATATACAAGCGCTACCTATACCCATCCCAATCCGACGAGCCAAAGTTGGAACAATAGACCGTGGTAGTTAGCTTGATAGAGAAACCATTTTCTATAACGAGAAGGTTTCAACCTGGATCAAGAATTCGTTCCGGATCTCATTCTTCAAACCATGTGGTTTGGATATCGTATCATTAAAATTGTACCATTACGAGTTACTTACAGCAATAATAACCGAAACCCAAACCACGTTCTCGTTACAGCATCTTGAGTAAAATCGCGGCAATGTTATGAAAATGCTTAGCACTATGAAATTTTTAAATAAAATTTGCTAAAACGTTAGTCAAATTGTTGGTTAATAAAAGTTACGTTGTACTTATATAATTTTAAATAGTTTAAATCATCATTGTTTACGTTAAGATCATTTATTTATCATCATAAAATAAACTTTGTTGTGGTTAGTGAATTCTTTGACTTAATTGTCAAATAGTTTTGTTTATTTTTATACCGCTTCTACAAAATTAAAATTTAATTTTCATTTAATGCTTATGCTGTAAAAAAGTCCATTTTAATGGACAAATGAGCCGTTTGTTTTGAAGTAATTTTTCATTTTCCAAAAAAAGTTAGTTAATGGTAACAATAATCTCAATTCTTAAAATTCTTTTTATTTATAAATAATTTTAGTCTAATGGTCATAATGGTCATCAAAATCGCAAAGATTTTGTCATTTGAAAATTAACTAGTTAACGAAATGTAAAAAACATATATTTTGATAGTGGTTTAAGTCTACTTGACTTTGGTGTGGAATGTTTTACGTTACAAAAATTGATAAAATGTATTAATGCGTAGTAGAGTATCACGTTGTAAGTATTCTAAAGCAAAAAATTATAAAAATATATAGCCCATTTCAACTTCTAAGTACAAAGACTTAATGGAGTTATCGAAGTACATACCTGCTGTGCATCATAAATATTTTTCAAACCTCACACATAATCCATATGAGGAGAAGGAATAATATAAGATAATTTGATTTTTTTAATTTTAAGTATTTTAATTTTGTAATATATGAATAAATTTTATTATTAAATAAATTTTTTTCTATTAAAAATCTGTCTCAAGTTATAAAACTGTTCTTTTTATTTTAAACTTTAATTCTAATACATTCATCTACATCAAAAATAAAAAATTTGAAATTTCCAAATAATAATTCCAAGAAATTACACTAAAAGAATTATTTGTGGTTTCCAGCTCATTCTTAAAGAATGCAAGGTCCAAGCATATTCAAATTGTAAACATTTTGTTATTGCTACATATGCCATATGTTAAAATACTCGCTCATCTAATCACGCAATTTAGTTGGATTAAGACTACAATCGTCTGTTCCTTTTAACAGCATCTACACGGCAATATCATCCAGTAGCTCGATTCTGGTTTTTCCTATACGAAAAGGAATTAGAAAAAATATTTTCATAGTATTTTGGTCACAAAATTCTTTTTCTGACATACTATGGTAAATAGTTAGTGTAAATTTTTTCAAAAACAAAATTAAATTGGTAATATTTTTCTTATCCAATTTAAATAATTAGGAAAAAATAATTCCTAAATTATAAAATTTAGAAAATGATATTTTTGACAAAAATACCATGAAAATATTTTTCCTTATTCCTTTTCCTATAGGAAAAACCAGAAACGACCTTCAGGAAGCCCCTTCCCACAGAAATGATAACTATCAGCAACCCATATGTTTAGCTTTATTATTATTAAAAATTTAATTAAAAAACAAATAATAACTCTTCAAAGAGAAAAAAAGTTAACCGCTAGACACAAATATTAAGACACGGTTAAAAAATAAATATTAAACAATTAGAAGAATCACTAAACAATTATATTGAAGTTATATAAACATAATTGAGTAAATTTAAGTGAACAAATTAACTTATAACAATCTTAAACAAATACGCAAAATATTGTTAAATTGATAGAAAATTCCCCGAGGGTTGCATCGATGTGCCATGTATCTCAAATAAATCACAAACTCACAAATAAAATGCCAGAATACTCATATTTTTCTAGCCATCTCTAAAACTATGTGGTAATGGTTATCAAAGTATATTTTTTTAACAAAACGAGTTATATTTTAAAATCCTTATTAATTCAAAACCATAAAGATTTATTTTATTCAAAAATATTCATATTCATTCAATATTTTATTTAAAATATTCACATAGATTTAAATTGGAAAAATTAATTAATAAAATTCACTCTAAATTATTTATTCAAGTTACTTATTGATATTTTAACTCTTCGTAATTTTTTATAACTCAAGTTTTTTTGTTTTTAGGTTTAAAAAGTGAGATATAAAATAAAAAAAAATATAATTGCAACCCTGCTTCATTTTTTCTGTGTACAACTACATTTTTTGTTAAATTGTGTAACTACATTTTTATTTTTTGTTAATTTGTTTAGCTATACTTTTGATAAATGTTAAATACTTCATTTCGGTAATGCAAAGGTTGTTTCGAATTCACTATTTTTCTTGCCCAAGAAGCTGCTGTAATTTTAAATTTATTTTTTTGACATAATTAATTTATGTCTCCAGGAACATTTTATTTTGGGCATTTGTATGATTTTTGCTCTAGCGATTTTATTGAATTTTGTCAGGAGATAGACGGTTTTCGAATAAAGTTTTTAGGCAAATTTTTGGTTCACCTATGGGTTCCCTAATAAGCCCCATAATTGCAAATTTAGTCATGGAAAATTTGCAAAATTTTGAAAATACTACTACCGACCAGACGGTATCTAAATTTTATGTCATGGCTTCCCATCTCGTACAAAATTAACACCATAAAAATTCTAAGTCAAAAAATATTAAAACTCTCGGACAGTAAGTTTCATCATAAAAATTTTAAAATATTAAATGATACTTTTCTTCAAAATTATTATCCCCAAAAACTAATAGATAATATTATTTATAAACAAATTTTTTTTAGTATATATTCTAACTCTCGGCCACAAAATGAAACTTCAAATTATTTGTCAATTCCGTACATTAAAAATTTATTCGAAAAAATTCAACATTTATTTAAAAATTATAATTTCAAAGTTATTGGACGATCAGCGACAAACTTAAATAGTAATATTTTTTAGAAACTAAAAGATTTGGTTCCTTTAAAGTATCAATCCAATGTTGTTTATCAAGTTTGTTGTGATTGTAACGCAACCTATGCTGGCCAAACTAAACAAATGATGGAAATCAGGAGTTCACTAGCCAGTTTTATTTTCACTATTTTAAACAATTGATTAATTTAAATTACATGTATAAAAATTTTCCTTAAATAAAACTATGAACATAAAAAAAAAAAAAGAGGTTGTATACCAACATAAAAATGGAAATAAGCTTGGCCAAAATTGCAGTACACTTACACAACATCTAAGAGATAATAATCATAAAATTACATTAGATAATGTCAAAATTCTCAAAAAAGAAAAAAAATTTAAAGATCAATTCTAGAAATGTTAAATATAAAAAGTAGTACTAATTCGATTAACATCGTAAGTGATTGTGCTTATATTGGTAATACTTATAATTTATTTGTCTAATTATTGTTGTTTTCTGTCTTATTTATACATGAAATTTAAATTTATTTGTTCAACTTTTTTTACAGAGTTCGTGTATGTAGTATACTTCCAAAAATTGATTTTCAAAATCAGTTTTTGATAGTTTCTGAGATAGCCGTTTTTTCTATGTGTTTTAAAGAATTTGCTATACTGACTTTTTGTTTTTATAAAAATATTTCATACCAAAGACAACAATTATTACTTCATTCGGATTATTAGACTTTACCAAAATAACTTTCGGCCTAAGGAATAATGTACACACTTTCCAAAGATTGCTACAGTTGATCTTATTCAGAATTAATTTTTGTTTTGTAAGATGATAATTTAATCCAATCTTAAAATTTCGAGGAACATCTTGAAAATTTAAATGTTTTTTTTCAAAAATTTTCTGAAAATGTATCAAGCAACAAATCAGATAAATGCATCTTTTTATGTATCGAAATCAGTTTTTTTACGCTCTATGAACGAACAGGGTATTTTAGGCAAAATTTCAATAACGAAAGATTTTCTGTTAGGAATGGTTTACTTTTATAGGCGTTTTGTTCCTGGCGGTGCTATACATCAATTTTTAAGTATTTCGAAATGTTTTGTTTATTAACTTTGAAATGATTTATGGACAAAAAGTTACTTCCCGCGTGCCAGAGGCAGTTATGGCGGAAGTTAAACCTAATAACCCATGCGGTAGGGTGAGAATGTTTTCGAAAATATATTATCCATATTTCATCGATTTCGGATCAGTAAAACAGTTATTCCAATTTTATGCTCATTTACCGATTTTGTAATTTATTCGCAACGTTTTACTTAATATGCGTTATTAAGCTCTGTAAATGGGATGACTGGAAAAAAGATGTTCTTTGTGTGCTTTAACCAGTTTTCGTAAATTTAAAAAAAATTGAAGGGCACAGTTTATATACAGTCTTGGCCAAAAGTATTGAGCACCCATGATATTTTACAATTTTTTTGGGACTATCAATTTGAAATAAATTAAAACAATTTTTATTGGTTCATATTACTATTTATTTATACAAAATTAATATTTTTTGGGTTCATCCATTGCCTTAATTACGGCACAAATTCTTTTGGGTAGAGTGCTTACAAGTGTTTTACATTCTGCATGACGTGTGGTGCACCATTCTTGGTGCAGACAGCATTTCTGAAGAATTCAGTGACAACTCAGCAGCGAGGTTTGAAGAAGTTTTTTCCTATGTATGTGGTGATGCGTTTGCGCTTGGTTCTGTACCTATTACTGTGTGATCCACTAGCAGTGAATCGCTCAATAGTATATTGCACAGATCGGCAAGAAAATATCACAGTTTTAGAAGTCTTTGTAATTTCCTTTGCTCATGCAGAAGCTGTATCTACACACGTTGCTCTAAACTTTACTCTTTAGTGTTTCGGCATGTTATACAAATATCACTAAATTTAACAAATTAAAACACCAAAAGCGGACTTGATCTCTGGATGTCCACACAATGAGCGAAAGTAGCGAACTAGCGAATAAATACAAAATGAAAAACTAACAAATTTTATTGCATCAGATGGTTTATTGCCACACCTGCGGTATGAGTCACTGTTTTTAGTCCTTTTTAGATGTTGAAAAAATAATAAACAAACAAAATGGGATTTTTTCTATTATACTTATCGTGTGTGCCCCAAATTGATAGGGTGCTCAATACTTTTGACTAAGGCTGTACAGTTAAATTTTTAAACCAAACCCAGAGTTAAGGCGATGACAATGAAATAGATCACATCATCTCCATGCAATACTATGGTGAAACAGAAAAACAAATCAGACAAATAATGATTGTACAAGTTCGTACTAATAAATGCCAATATATGACCGAAGGCTCATTGTACATTTCAAGAAATATACCCCCAGTTCAAAACTTTAAGAAAAAAAAATGAGTGAGTCCATTAGTACTCTCAAGGAGATGTGTAAACATGGCGTGTGTATAGTACGTGGGTACAGTTTACTTTGAAGGAAAGAGGAAGGCAATTTTACTAACCAGAGTTTTTCATTTGTTTATTATCGTTAAATTGGTCTATTACTCTTTCGGTATAATCGACGCAATTGGATTTTGGTATAGCTAAAATAAGATATATAATATACTGTCGACTAACTTTAAAAATTTTCATTGAAAAACTGCACAATATGGTCGTCCCATATTTAGTAGTAAATATATTTCGATCTGAGTTCATGTGCAAATCGAATTCGTCTCGCAGGAAGTTTATAAGTGGTTCAGCTTGAGGAACAGCAATATTAATATTGAAATCCCCACTCATAATCACCGGCAAAAGATGATAGTCTCCTTGGAGAATTTTTGAAATTCTTTAGGATATGGGGCAAGGACGAAATGTATGAACTTCATTATGTCTTCGAAAGATTTATTCGGCGAGGTTAATACAACTACAGAAAGCATCTTATTCCCATTGAGAAGCTGAAGTTCAGCCGTATATATATCATCAATGAGTTGTGTTGTTACGCTCATCCCAGTTGTTTGCCCAACGATGATTTCTTTATGCAAGGTGACTGTATGGTATGAGTATTCTATTTGAATTTTTTTATATTGTTACTCCGGCAGCTCACTCACCGTCTCTCTTGAACTGAACGCAGATCTGGAAAAGCAAGAAAATTGAGAATCCTTGCGTGACTGTGTCAGTTAGGTTGAGGTGATGTGTATGACCTAAGACTCTGACAGTTCAATGTTAAAAACCAGACGTCATTATTATCTCGTACAAAATTCGCCATTACAACGGATAAAGCGGATTTGTGGTGAGGCGCGATAGCTAATTTTGAAGAAGACCCATTGAGGTCCCATTTTTACGTCCATGGTAGACGACATGATCATCGATAGCCGATGTGATGAACAGTCCTTCGAGACTCGTTACTCGTGCTAAAGCAGTATACACAATTTGTGTGTCTTTTATTGTAAGAGTATATACTGACTATCTCGTTGTAGGTACCACCGTGTGATAAATGAATTGTGGTGGCACATGAAGGTACGACGCTTTACATTAATTGTTGTTTCGATTAATAGTTGAGCTTTTTCTAGAAATGGGCACCAAACATCGGTCGAGATTCGTTTTCTGCGCCCATCCAGCTTCAAGCCACCTGACCTTCTTGCCAACTTGTGAATTTGAACCGAAATCCATCCAGAGTCGTTTGACATTTTTTACTGTCGACGTTTTCATCGTTCTCGTTGTCCTGGTTAGGATGCCTATGCATTCGATATACTTAAGACAGCCCATAGTTCCATTCGCCAGTCCATTTGTTACGTCAATATTGGTTTTGAAAAAGTACGGCAAATTATTTGTGTCCACTATGCTCATTTTATGGATCTTTTGACGGAATTGCTACTCCGGCAGCCCACTGACCATCTCTATTGAACTGAAAACAGCCTTCAAACGTAGGAATATTAACAAGTTCGTCATTGCGCAGCCAGGTCTCGAAAACCAAATGAATTAAGCATACCTGCGTGACTGTGACCTGAGACTCTGGCAGTTCAATGTTAAAAACGAGATGTCATTATAACCTTATTCAGTCGAAGACATGATGATTGATAGCCGACGTGATGAACAGCGCCTAGAGACTCGTCACTCGTGATAAAGCATACAGCAGTTGTTGACTGTGTTTTTAATCGTATGAGTATGCAATTTCGTAATCGTAATTCGTATTTCGTATCGTAATTTTTTTTTTTTTTGATTTTTCTGATCGATGGAAATGGTTTCTATTTCATTCATTAAATTAATTTTTTCATTTTCCCTACTATTATACATATACATAAAAGCATGCCATGTTTAGTAAAAATTGTTTTTGTTGAGTTTCTTGCTTTTTTTTTCAAACGAAGTAGGTATACGTCATTTCCGTTCGTTTCATTTACAAGTTTACTCTAATACAAAAAATTTTGGTAGGCGCGCGTAAAGATGTTTACACATCAATAAAGCGTCAATTGATGAATCCTGGATCAAATTAAAATTTCACCTGACCTGAACTAATTGAAAATTGCTCACATTGAAAAATCCTCGTCTGTATCTTCAAGAAAAGATAAATCGACAGATAAATTCAATCTGTAAAAACCACACAAAACAGTCAGTTGTGTTTAAACTCACTAGCCTTCATATCTTTGCACCGCATTTTTTTTTTGGTTGAATGTGGGCCAAAACAGTCCCACAAATACTAAAATCAATCAACTGATTTTTCGAAAGTTTCGTATAGGAACGGATATTAAAATTAACAATGAAGTATTTGTTTCGATAATATTCATGATAGAATTTTTTCAAAACCTAAGCTTTATTTATACTTGCAACGTGTTACGAATATTAATCAACCTGATGAAAGTGCAGTACATACTGACATTTTATTTGATGTCGTTACGAGATGCAACTTGGTTTCAGTCAGATTGAAAATTAAAATTTTTATAAAGCAGCGCTGGTTTCTGAAATCCTTGCATCTACGCCTGCGATAAGAAAGTTAGGGAAGCTACCAATGTACGATTATTTACCGAGTGATAAACTGAGCTCCGCCGAGTGTGCAACAGCTTATACGTTCACCTAAATATAGCTAAAGTAATACCAACTATTGATTATTGAATTACTCTGAATTTAAAAAATATTTTTTTTTGATTTTACGAACGTAAGTAAAATTTTTAATGGTTGTACCAATATGGATGACATATAGATTAACTAAAGGTTCTGTACTAGGCGCACAACAATGCTGTTTATTCAACATGTATATCTCGTTTTGGTGTTCCGGCCTCCATTATAGTGGAATTATTTCTCAATATTTCAAAACTTCTTCCATTCTTTAAGGCACTATCAATGGTCACTATTTAAGTCACTGTCAAAAGATCGATTGGCCTAATATATTACCAACCGTCTTACTAAGTTAAAAATTTGCTCGCAGTGAAGAGTTACAAACTTTTTTAACTGGAAGACTAGATAAAAAAGTTTGTAACTCTTGTGGTGCAAATTAGTGATCATTTTTGCACTTGAAGCAAAATTTTTCCAGTGGTTTTTGGCTTGCGCTTCCTAACCTTTAAAATTAACTTCCTATATGTTTTTTTTTTAAAAGTGTTGCTTCTCTAATTTTTACGATGTCCCCTATACTGGAAATTCGCCATATTTTTCCATTGGGGCCACATTGGAAAACCACTTTTATACTTGCAGGTCAAAAGTTGACGCATTAAGAATGAGTTTTAAATTTTAGTAATAATTCCGATTTTATTTGGTTTCCCGAATTAAAATTTTATATACTTTAATTTAAATACATATTTAGACATCTGACGTAATATTTTGATATTCGATTTTTATATACTAAAACAACGTCTAGTAAATAATGTTAACGTGATAGTATGGAAAAACCCCGACAAAATAAACATTCAACCATATAAACAATGCCAATAGTCTGGAAACTAAAGAATTTATGTAGCGTCAAGTGGGCGGAAATGGTAAAAAGAGCACGGCACACAAACAATAAGAAAACTAAGAATTTTTCCTTTATTTCCAATTTGTTTGTTTTGTTTTATGGAAATTTATCAAAAATATTTTATGCAAAATAAAACACCACCAACAACAACAACAATCAAAATATTTTGTACTTTTGTATATATTTTCTATTTTCTCGTATAAGAACATCGTCGTATATATTTTGATGTTTTCTAGAAGCACATGAATAAAATACATTGCTATGGAGCGTTGAGTTTAGGGGGGTTGTAGATATGTACGCTTTTATTTGAGATTTATGTTTTGCTTTAAAGCACCCCTATTTTCAATGCATTATAATATGAAAAATTTATATAAATATTTTCATTTACGATTAATTAATTATATAGTGAGAATTTGTTTAAATAGATTGAACGTAAAAATCTTATCAACATTAATGTAAATTTGTATATTATTATTCGGTGTAATACCCTTATTTGTTACGAGTTGATGATGACTGATTACTTAAATTATAATGGTTTTATATTTATTGTTGCTGTTGTGCTTTTTCGCTACCACTTTTATACGATTCGTTGACTGCAATGTAGTGGCAAACAGGTGAGGTTAATTTTGGGTTTCGTGACTGTTCTATTTTGATATTATGGAAAAAAAATATCTTGCGAAATATTATTGTACTTTTCAGTCAAGTTTCTATTATATAAATAAAAAGCTGCTAATGATAAAATTTATCTATGCCATCCCTTTTTGAAATAAAATAATATTTCTCAAAGTAGGATCAATAAAAATATAAACGTTGCTGAAAACCTAATACGGTTTTCTACTTCAGCAATCATATTTACTATTTCTCTCGGATAATAGGAGATAATGAAATACTTAGGTTTTCTAGAAGTTTGTTTTTTTGATTCGATTTGCTGTAAAATTAAACTCAGTTAATCAAAGTTATTCATCGTTTGTAACTTGGACTTAAATTTCTTCAAATTAGGATTATAAATGAACTATATTTAAATCAGAGTATAAATTTGGTTTTTGTCAAACATTGTTGTTGTTCTCAAAAGAAACATGGCTGATAATACAACATTAAATACTTATGAGGACTAGAAATCTATCACTAATTACTGAATTCCGATTTTAATTTGTTAAACTGGGATTAGTACTGAATTATAATTAAACCGCATTAAAAATTTTGTTTTTGTCAAACAATGTTGTTGTTGTCCGATTATAACACATTAAATACATATGAAGACTAGAAATCTATCTATAATTATTGAATCCGGATTTATATTTGTTAAAACTGGGATTAATATTGAATTGTATTTAAATCAGAGTATAAATTTTATTTTTGTCAAACATTGTTTTTCTTGTCAAAATAAACATGGCAAATAATAACACATTAAATACATATGAGGACTAGAGATCTGTCACTAATAACTAAATTCGGATTTAAATTTGTTAAACTGGGATTAGTACTGAATTATATTTAAATCAGAGAATAGATTTTGTTTTTGTCAAACATTGTTGTTGTTGTCAAAATAAACATGGCCGATAATAACACATTAAATACATATGAGAACTAGAAATCTATCACTAATTTCTAAATTCGGATTTAAATTTGTTAAACTTGGATTAATATTGAATTAGTGAAATTCATTTATAACGCGCTCGTCTATAACGACGGTTTTATAACGTTTATAGCGACACAAAGTCAAAGTAAAGATAGATCTCTTAAATTTTCATACTTGATAATATCCGCTTAAAACGACCTCGTTTATTGCGACAATTCTGATGTAACGACCTAATATACAGCAAAACTTTTATAGATTGTTCACTTATTACGACCGAAAGTGTGAAAAAACATTTTGTACAAAAGCATAATAATGGTTTTTCTAAAAATCAATTGCGTCTGTATTTTTCCTTTTTAACTTTTAAGTACATTTTGACATTTTATTTAATTTTTATATTAACTTGGTAGTTAATATTTCTGTATTTCGGCGAATAACATGTTACAGATTCATACATTCTAAATTTGAATTCAGATATGTAAAATCATCTATAGATAAACGTGATACAAAGTATTTCTTCGTTTTAAGTGTAATTTAGTTTTTACTAAATTGATACAACGTTTTATTGCGCAAGTGTAATTACAAAAATAATCGCTTTAAATTAAATAAATTGTTAATAAATAAAATCTTTACATATGTAACTGAATTTTTAGTTTGTTTTACCATAAAATAATGGAACCAAGTAAATCAAAAAAGCACAAAGCTTTTTCTATTAAAGAAAAGTCTGGTATAATTAATAGGATTGAAGGTGGCTGTTCAAATTCCAAATTAACGATTAACATTCTACCATTAGCACCATATGGAAAAATAGGAATTCCATTCAGAAGGCTTTCGAATCGCAAGGGATTAAAAAGAAAAAATTGCGAAATTCGAACAACTCCGATCAAGAAGCGTTATTGATCTGGTTTCAAACAACAGCGAGCTAAAAATGTTGCAATATCCGGCCCAAAATTACAAATGAAAGCCAAGGAAATTAGACTGTTGTTAAAATCCGAGTTTAAGTGCACGAAAAGATGAATTTTTCGCTTCCGAAAGAGACATAACATTGTTTTGGTGAAAATTTCTGGTGAATCGGCAAGTGTTGAAAGAGGTGCGCGAGATGAATGGCTGTCATCTGTGTGGCCGAAAATAAGCAATGGCTACATAGCCAGTGAAATTTACAACGTCGACGAAACGGGTCTTTTTTATAAAATGACACCAGACAAGACTTTTAAATTTAAAGGGGAAAAATGCGTAGGTGGTAAAATGTCAAAGAACAGAATTACAGTGCTTGTCGTGGCCAATATGTATGGTAGCGATAAACGAAAACTGCTTGTGATAGGAAGAAGTAAGTCACCCAGATGCTTCAAAAATATTAAAGCTCCACCCGAGGACTATGTACAGGAATTGAAAAGGCCTGGATGACCTCCAACATTTTTGAAGATTGTTTGTGAAAATGGGACACCGAGTTAAAGAAAAATAATAAAAAAATATTGTTACTGATGGATAATTACCCTGCGTATCCTCACGTAGAGAATTAAATATCTATTAAATTAGTGTTTATGCCACCAAACACGTCAACCATTCTTCAACCAATGAGTCGTGTGAGTATGCAGACAATAACAAATTAGAATTTAATTTGAATTATAGATGGAAGATCTGCAAGAATCTATAATTCAAATTAAATTCTAATTTATCCGCGATCCAGCGTTAAAGGAAAGAAAAAGTATGGAGTGGTTGGGAAGTTGATTGTGTATAAGTAAGTATGAATTATCATAGTCGTTGTCATACAGATTTGCCAAATGGAAGAATTTCCTACGAATATGTATTTAATTCGAGATATACTGAAATAGACCAATGTACGGAACAATCACAACAAAACCATTACAATAAAAAAAAACAACAACAACGTAAAAATAACAAATTGCTTTAGGCATACTGGATTCTTTTTAGTTGATAAGGATGATGAAGTGGACGCGGTTATCTACGATGATGATGATGATATTCCACTTATCGAATAGAGCAAGTTTTATTCATCCTTAATAACCAATGTAAGGGGTGAAGAAAATTGGGATGATTTTATCATGGCTCATAATTTTCTATTAACTGATGAAGAACCCACCTTGAAAAATATCGTCGATGAGATGATTGATTCGAGTGATAATAACGTGGAACAAGATATTGAAGATGAGAGTGACGTTATCATAGAATTTTCCCCCCTACAATTACCGACGCGTACGACGATTTGTCCAAGGTCAAAAGGTTCGTACAGTTTAGCAACTGGTCCGAGGAACTAACAAATTCTGTCCGTTATATGGAGCATACATTTGAGCAGGTAATACACCAAATGTTGGCAGCAAACTACTATGTCTGAGTATCTCATTATTTGAGAATGAAAAACGCAATAAGAATAGAAATTATGCACAATAATTTCGATATTATTTCACTAACAATTTTTAGATAATTGAATCGTACTCAACATGCATGGATTTATGTATCATATATAATTTTGAATTTATACTTTTTATTTTAAATGATACATATATATATATATATATATATATATATATATATATATATATATATATATATATATATATATATATATATATATATATATATATATATATATATATATATATATATATATATATATATATATATATATATATATATATATATATATATATATATATATATATATATATATATATATATATATATATATATATATATATATATATATATATATATATATATATATATATATATATATATATATATATATATATATATATATATATATATATATATATATATATATATATATATATATATATATATATATATATATATATATATATATATATATATATATATATATATATATATATATATATATATATATATATATATATATATATATATATATATATATATATATATATATATATATATATATATATATATATATATATATATATATATATATATATATATATATATATATATATATATATATATATATATATATATATATATATATATATATATATATATATATATATATATATATATATATATATATATATATATATATATATATATATATATATATATATATATACATACCTACATACATATTATGTATAACCCTCGGAGCTGTGAATTTTAATTTAAAACTAAAATATGTATATTACTTTAATTAATTTTTTTACTTAAACGGTTTTCTTATTGACAGTGTATTTAATGTTTATCTAAGTAAACTTAGTAATGTAATAATGTATGAAGATCTTTTAGGCTTGAAATTTAAACACAATTCGCACATTACAACTTTCGGTTATAACGATGGATTTGAATGACATCCTTACTGTCGTTATAAGCGAATAACACTAAAAAAAAATTTTATTTTTGTCAAACATTGTTGTTGTTGTCAAAATAAACATGGCCAATAATAACACATTAAATACATATGAGGACTAGAAATCTATCACTAATTACTAAATTCGGATTTAAATTTGTTAAAAGTGGGATTTATACTGGATAATATTTAAATCAGTGTATAAATTTTGTTTTTGTCAAACATTGTTGTTGTTGTCAAAATAAACATGGCCGATAATAACTAAATATATACTTATGACGACTAGAAATCTATCACTAATTACTGAATTTGGATTTAAATTTGTTAAAACTGAGTTTAATACAGAATTTTATTTAATTCAGAGTATAAATTTGGTTTTTGTCAAACCTTGTTGTTGTTGTCAAAATAAACATGGCCGATTATAACACATTAAATACTTATGCGGACTAGAAATCTATCTATAACTATTGAATCCGGATTTATATTTGTTAAAACTGGGATTAATACAGAATCTTATTTAAATCTGAGTATAAATTTGGTTTCTGCCAAAAATTGTTGTTGTTGTCAAAATAAACATGGCCAATAATAACACATTAAATACATATGAGAACTAGAAATCTATCACTAATTATTAAATTCGGATTTAAATTTGTAAAAAGTTGGATTAATACTGGATAATATTTAAATCAGAGTACAAATTTTGATTTTGTCAAACATTGTTGTTGTTGTCAAAATAAACATGGCCGATAATAACAAGATATATACTTATGACGACTAGAAATCTATCACTAATTACTGAATTTGGATTTTAATTTGTTAAACTTGGATTAATACTGAATTATTTTTAAATCAGAGTACAAACTTTGTTTTTGTATAACATTGTTGTTGTTGTCAAAATAAACATGGTCAATAATAATAACACATCAAATACTTATAAGGACTAGAAATCTATCTATAATTGCTGAATTCGAATTTAAATTTGTTAAAACTGGGATTAATATTGAATTGTATTTAAATCAGAGTATAAATTTTATTTTCGTCAAACATTGTTGTTGTTGTCAAAATAAACATGGCCAATAATAACACATTAAATACATATGAGAACTAGAAATCTATCACTAGTTATTAAATTCGGATTTAAATTTGTAAAAAGTGGGATTAATACTGGATAATATTTAAATCAGAGTACAAATTTTGTTTTTGTCTAACATTGTTGTTGTTGTCAAAATAAACATGGTCAATAATAACACATTAAATATATATGAGGACTAGAAATCTATCTGTTATTGCTGAATTCGGATTTAAATTTGTTAAAACTGGGATTAATACTGGATAATATTTAAATCAGAGAATAAATTTTGATTTTGTCAAACATTGTTGTTGTTGTCAAAATAAACATGGCCGATAATAACAAAATATATACTTATGACGACTAGAAATCTATCACTAATTACTGAATTTGGATTTTAATTTGTTAAACTTGGATTAATACTGAATTATTTTTAAATCAGAGTACAAACTTTGTTTTTGTCTAACATTGTTGTTGTTGTCAAAATAAACATGGTCAATAATAACAAATTAAATACATATGAGAACTAGAAATCTATCACTAATTATTAAATTCGGATTTAAATTGGTAAAAAGTTGGATTAATACTGGATAATATTTAAATCAGAGTACAAATTTTATTTTTGTCTAACATTGTTGTTGTTGTCAAAATAAACATGGTCAATAATAACACATTAAATATATATGAGGACTAGAAATCTATCTATAATTGCTGAATTCGGATGTAAATTTGTTAAAACTGGGATTAATATTGAATTGTATTTAAATCAGAGTATAAATTTTATTTTTGTCAAACATTGTTGTTGTTGTCAAAATAAACATGGCCAATAATAACACATTAAATATATTAGAGGACTAGAAATCTATCTGTAATTGCTGAATTCGGATTTAAATTTGTTAAAACTGGGATTAATACTGGATAATATTTAAATCAGAGAATAAATTTTGATTTTGTCAAACATTGTTGTTGTTGTCAAAATAAACATGGCCGATAATAACAAATTATATACTTATGACGACTAGAAATCTATCACTAATTACTGAATTTGGATTTTAATTTGTTAAACTGGGATTAATACTGAATTATTTTTAAATCAGAGTACAAACTATGTTTTTGTCTAACATTGTTGTTGTTGTTAAAATAAACATGGTCAATAATAATAACACATCAAATACTTATAAGGACTAGAAATCTATCTATAATCTACTGAATTCGGATTTAAATTTGTTAAACTTGGATTAATATTGAGTTATATTTAAATCAGAGTATGCCAAACATTGTTGTTGTTGTCAAAATAAACATGGCCAATAATAATACATTAAATACATATGTACAAATTTTGTTTTTGTCTAACATTGTTGTTGTTGTCAAAATAAACATGGTCAATAATAATAACACATCAAATACTTATAAGGACTAGAAATCTATCTATAATTGCTGAATTCGGATTTATATTTGTTAAAACTGGGATTAATATTGAATTGTATTTAAATCAGAGTATAAATTTTATTTTTGTCAAACATTGTTGTTGTTTATTTTTATTTTTTATTTTATTTTATTTTACATATAACTGGGCAGCAAACAGGATAACCCATTAACATGCTGCCTCTCGAAAATTAAGAAATTAAAATGTACAGTAGAATCGACTTCAAAGAAAAAAAAAAAATAATAATAATAATAATAATAAAGTAAATAATTAAACAGAAGCGAAAGTATATAAAGTTCTAAGACCAAAAAACCCATCTATAATAATAATGATAATAATAATAATAAAAATAATCATATTAAAAATATACAGCAATAAATAATAATACATGATATTAATGAGTGTAATAATAATACATGAAATAATAATATATAATACATGAATGAAAACAAGCTTCAGTGAATCCACGTCAAACACCGTCACTGCTACTGCACAGGATTACGTTACATTTTTTACGAAATTTTAATAGAGACATGTTAAACAGATCCAAATCACCAAAGAACAGAATATGGTTTGATAGAACTCGATTAATAATTGAGGCCAGACCGAGATTTGTTCTTGAAGTTGTTACTTGAAACAATTGTTGATTTCGTGTTCTATAGGGCGGTACATACAAGTTTATACTTGATAACAGCGGTGTCTCAATCAGACCATTGATCAATTTAAAGAGAAAACTTTCATCAAGTAAGATTCTTCTGCTTTCTAGTGTCATCAAATTGAACTTCTCAATACGAGTCGCATACGCCATATAACCATTTGAAGGAACATACTTAAAACATAAAAATTTCGAGAATCGTCGTTGAACACTTTCAATTCTGTTGCAATACTGATCATAGAAGGGGTTCCAGATCTGTGATAAGTATTCCAAATTGGTCCTAATGAAGCTGAAGAAAAGTAATACCAATATCGAAGGGTTCCTAAAGTCTCTGGCACGCCTGAAAATGTATCCCAGTGTCTTATATGATTTGCGACAAATAATATCAACATGTTTATCAAAACGTAATTTTGAGTCAAATGTTATACCTAGATCCTTTACTGTTCTAACCTTAATTAATGGGGCGTTGCCAATAGAGTAAGTATTTTCAATTCTATTTACCTTCTTGGTAAAAGACATAGAAACACATTTGGTCACATTAAGAGGCAACTGATTTTTGACAGACCAATTATAAACAGAATTAAGATCCATTTGCAAAGTAACCACATCATTTCCATTGTTAATTGCTCTAAAAATCTTCAGATCATCTGCATAGAGCAAGTGTTTTGACTGAATGACTTCCGAGATATCATTAACAAAAATTATAAACAATAAAGGTCCCAGAATTGACCCCTGAGGGACTCCACATAGGTTCAAAACCATTCGATACAGCTCCATTAAACTTTACGAATTGAGTTCTATTACTAAGATAGGATTGGAACCATTTGACCAAGATTGGTGGAATATTAAAAGAGGCAAGCTTATGCAATAATAGATAATGGGAAACTTTATCAAACGCTTTGGAAAAATCTGTGTATATACAGTCCAGTTGCCCATTTTTATCCAAAGTGTTATACGCCATCTCGGAAAACTCAGCTAAGTTGGTTAGCGTTGAACGTTTGGGAAAGAAACCATGTTGGGTAGATGTGATTTGGTTTTGAATTAAGTTGAAAACGACTTTATACATTAGCTTCTCAAATAATTTTGATACCGAGTTTAATATGGATATAGGCCTATAATTTTCAACATTAGCCAAGTCACCACTTTTATGAATAGGAACCAAAAAAGATTCCTTCCATTTTGAGGGAAAGATTGCATTTTTTACAGACATATTGAATAGTAGTGTCAATGGAATAACAAGTGTTTCCCTTAAATTTTTTAAGAATAAGTTGGTTAACTGATCGGGACCAGCACCTTTATTAACATCTAGTAATTCCAAAGCTGTCAGGACTTCGGTGTCAGAGATTAAGGAAAAATTAACATTAGCACAACAGATTGAAGCTGTTCTAGAAATCGTGTTCTGTACATATACTGATTTGAAATGCTGGGCAAAAAAACTACAGATCTCACTTTGAGAGTTAGATGTTTGATCTTTATAGAACATACAACTAGGATATTCTGAATTGTCCTGAAATGATTTCTGATATTTCCAAAAACATTTTGGATTGTTTTTTACATTATTTTCAATACGTTCGACATACAACTTCCAGCAATTCGAAATTTCGCGTTTAACTATTTTCCTATAGTTGGAAAACATTGAATAATCAACGTTATTTTTGTACAACTTAAAGCGCTTTTGTGATTTAGCCTTCGCTTTGATAAGTAGTATAAGACGCTTAGAATACCAAAAAGGAAACTTCCAATTTTTTTTGAAATATAACCTGAGTGTTTATAAATAAAAGAAAAAATGGTACGATAAAAAATATCAATTGCATTATCAACAGATGAATTATAAAATAGAGATTGCCAATCAATACCAGCCAGATCATCTGCTAATTTTATGTAGTCTATTTTACGGAAGTTTATTTGAGAAATAGTATGTAAAGGTTGCCTTTTAGGAACGTATAAATTGATTGAGGCTGTGATTGGCGGATGATGACTATCAATTCGAGTTAGTATGTAGTCGGCCTTTTGAACATTGACGTTATTAACATCAATATTCGAGAGGAATAGGTCAAGAAACCGGTTTTGAGCATTTCGTATGTGATTGAATTGCGATAAAAGAGTCAATTCCATAGTATCAATCAAATATTCAGCTGTACGGCCCTCGTAATTCGAAGCAAATATACTGTGAGGATTATCAGTATTCCATTCAATTGATGATAGATTAAAGTCACCCACTATGATAAAATTCGAATTAGCCTTACATGAATTAACGAGATTTGACATATGATCACAGAATAACTTATATTCCAGAAAAGTAATCCCGATGTTGAAGTACACAACACAAATAATTACAGTTGATCCAGTTTTCAATTTAATTTTGATCCAAACATCATCAATAACATAACAGTTATTTAACCCGCTAAGCCTCTCAACATCCCAATTATTATGTACAGCAACAAGAACTCCACCTCCATCTTGTTTATTACAATGGGCAAAATTACGATCTTTCCGATAAACTTTAAATCTCGCATCGAAAAGTTCTGATGAATTTATAGACTCGTTTAACCATGTCTCCGTTAAGCATACTATATTAAAACCGCTGGCTTGTACCGCAAGATTAAATGAATGAAGCTTTGTCTTCAGACCTCTTGTATTCTGATAGTATAATTCAATCCCTGTCATCTTAAGAGGAAAAAAAAAAAAAAAAAGAAAAGAGAGAAAAAAGATAATTAAATTATACAGATAAAAATAAGTAGTTATATAATAGCGAAAGTAATAATAACAGAAATAACAATAATAGTATATAGTAATAATAATATAATAATTTAGATAGATATTAATTCAAATTTAATAAATCACCACGAGATGATACTTTGATTGGCTTATCTGAATCAGATTTCTTACAAAAAATATTGCCATTTGAGACCCAGACGTATTTATAATGGTTGTCAGTATTCTTAATCTGCAGTAATTGTTTCGCTTCATGTAACAAAAGTTTTTTGGTATGTGAAAGATGTTCGACGATGAAGACACGGGAATCAGTTGTAAAACCTATATTGGACGCATCAAAACTTTTCTTTAACTTGAAACACTGAAGAGCATAGACCTTATTGAACTTAGAAATAAATTCTACAGTTATAGGTTTAGCATTTGATCTAGACCTTGTACGATGAACATATTTAAAATCAGCTTCCGAAATATTTGTTGCACCAACATAGTGAAAGATTTTAGTGACAAGTTCATGTAACCTTTCATTTTTCACTTCAGGCACACCATATAATTGTAGACTCGATGAAAAACAATGCCGGTCCAGTTGTTCCAAACGGGTATTCACATCTGTTAATTCCTTTCGCAATAGTGTATTTTCATTTAACAAGGTTTGGTTTACGTCATTTAAGTTTGTTATGTCGGTTTGCATGACTTTGATGTTTTGCTCATTTACATTCACTTTTTTTTCAAGATTGATGAAGACCACAATTCTATCACTAATAGAAGACAGAGAGTTAGCAAAGCTCGTTTGTTGTTTAATGAACTCATCATGTTTAAGTTTCAACATGTCAATATCCGCTTTCATTGCTAGGAGGGTTGAGTTTATATCCAATTTGTTCGAGTTAGCCACATGGCCAGGATTACAGCAATCGATACATTTCCATGTATATTTATCTGTTTGTAGGTAATCGTTCAGCCTATCAGGCGTAATTTGACTACATCTGATGTGGAAAAAACCGTTACATAGAAGGCACCGTATATTATCGTTTTTATTATTACGGACGACTTTTTCACTACAAATTTTACATGTACTCATTTTAGCACTAATAGACAAAACACAACTGCACCAATTGATAACAAGCTCCAGTAGAAGTTTCCAAATTGATTTAGAGCATACAGATTTGACTTTAATACAAAGTAGCAAAATTCAACTCAATGGTGATTTAAAAACACAAAAATTCACAGCTCCATAAATGTTGTCATACAGCACTAACTGGAATCACAGTATATTTTTTAATGTTTTTTATTTTTTAATTTTGTGTTTATTGCGAATAACGAAAGACAAACTCAATATTTAACTGTTATGACATAACTAATACACTAGAAGTCCTTAATTATCAGATTATCGAAATAAAATAACCTTGGTGATCACTGTTTTAATGTCCAGATAAAGTTTTACACTTTAGGTTTATTATGTCATTACAAGCAAATTGCGTATATTTCACAATTAAATCCACTTATGAACACTTAATTTAGTTGATTGGTTTGGAAATAATTAATTCACAACTAATACAACTCACTGACTAAAACAATTTTAGAGCGATAATCCAAATACGGTATAGCAATCATAAAAAAAAAAAAAAATAAATGTGAAATTATTATTTCTATAATTATTTCTCTTCTGTTGTGATGTTATCACTATGAAGTCGATTTCACGAATCGAAATGTTGTCAAAAGAAACATGGCCGAATATAACACATTAACATTTATTAGGATGTCTATCTATAATTACTGAATTCGGATTAAAAATTTTTAAAATTAGGATTAATATTGAAATTATATTTAAATCGCATTAAAAATTTTGTTTTTGTCAAACATTGTTGTTGTTGTTAAAATAAACTTGGTCGATAATAACACATTAAAATATTATAAGGGCAGATGTCTATGTACCATATTTTCTGAACTCAAAATTAATTTGTTCAAATTTGGATTAATATTGAATTATATTGAAATTCGTGTATACATTTTGTTTTTGTCAAACATTGTTGTTTTTGTCAAAATGAACTTGGCTGATAATAACTCATAATATACTTATGAGGTCTATAAATCTATCTATAAATACTGAATTCGGATTTAAATTTTTAAATAACCGGTTATAAATATTGCTTAAATCAATCCAAGAAAATGTATGCTTATATTTCTAGACAAGTCTTTCGCAAAATATAAAACAATTGTAATGACGGCTACATGATCATATGAAACCTCTACTTGGTTTTTTTCATATACTATTTAGCGAAAACAGAAATCTAAACTGAAATCACTATTGAAATTACTGATGAGTAACTCACCTCATGAAAGAACCCACAGATCAACGTTGCTCATCACAACTACTTATGCTTTAATTTAAATCTGCTGTTAAAACACGCATGTAACGAATTTTGATACAGAATGTCATCAGCATAAGTAACGAATTAAACGTATGCACTTAAGAAGCCAAAGTTTATTCCAATAAGGGTAGTTAACACATTAACGGAATACAAATAAACATCGTGAACTCAATTCAAAGTTTTATCAAAAACATATAATGAATGGATTTGGTTAACACTTTTTCGCTATTTCCCGTAGGCACTTAGCGAAACACATTAATACTTAATAAACACATTTTATTAAACACTTGTTTTTTATTTCGTAAAATTAAATTTTTTCAATATTTTAATTAAAAAATTTGTTCAAAAAAGTTTAAAAAATCACTCGATCGATTTCAACTTATAAGGTCATCATCAGGAGTATCTACTGATTTGTAAAAGTAAAAATTTTTTTATATATAGCAGAAAAAAGCAAAAAATAAACAAAAGAAGGAGGGACAAAAAACAAGCAATAAAAATTAATCTATTGATCGCGCAGGTAGGCGATAAGTCATCGGCTGAGTAACAAAACTCAAGGTATATTGAAGAACATTTAATCAAATAAAAAACCTCTTAACGAGGTAAATGTTCGAGTGACGAAAGCCGAATTCAATTCACAAAATTTCTGATATCAAATTTGTGCCGAAAAAAACAATTGCATTCGATTTTTCAACGATTTTTTGGAATGTTAGTGCATTCAGCGCGTTGTTGTTTAACATTCCGAAAATCGTTGAAAAATCGAATGCAATTGTTTTTTTCGGCACAAATTTGATATCAGAAATTTTGTGAATTGAATTCGGCTTTCGTCACTCGAACATTTACCTCGTTAAGAGGTTTTTTATTTGATATCAATGATTTTGGCACGGCAAATTGAAAATGAATTGAATTGCGATTCGTTTTATTGTTGTCAGTCAAAACAGTTCATACACACTCGATAGCACACAAGTGGCCGCTACGTGTTATTGTGCCTTAAGTCATATTCATACGACGGATAAAAATCCGGGATTTTTCTATTCCATCGTTCTAACCAATTACATCACGTAAATTATACAATAGACACGCTTTTTTCATACAAAAAAGTTGAAAAAAAAATCTGGGATAGAAAAATCCGAGATTTTTATCCGTCGTATGAATACGACTTCATACACAGACGCGTGGCATTGAAATTACGAATAGCGAGAGGCGAAGAACGAATTACGCATACTTTCACACAGCTGTCGGCTATGTGTTACGGATTCGTTCGTGCATGATTTGTTCTTCTTCTCTCGATATTCGTCACTCCAGTGGCGTGCGTCTGTGTATGAGGCACAATGCTCTATTCCACACTTGATCTCACAGAAATCATAACTGTTTTCTATTCTTTCCCCATTTAACTATGATACTGATTTTAATTGCGGCTTAAACAAATTTTCTGTGAAATCACACTAACACAAACAAAAATGAAATAAAAAAGACGGGAAAGGTCGGAACCGAACTCTATAAGCATTTTTGTTGCCTATATAGTAGCGTACGGTCTGGTGTACGGTTTCTGGTGTGTGGTAGACGATTCTATTTCTTTGTTTTGCATGCAATTTTTCAATCTTCATTTTGTAGTATTTTAGTAGATTTTATTTCAGAATCCTTTTACCACATGCCACAAACAGGTCATGCCGGGAGTGATCTTATTACACAACCGGTTCTCGTAGGCTATCGGCTGAACATATGTAGTTTAGGTTTTGGTGCATGTTACAGAGTAGTAAAAATTGAGATCAGATGCATCTGTTTTTGGCAGAAATTCGATTGAGTAATTCAACAATTTTTTTGCATGTTTCTTGCTGTTTTGTCACTAACCGCATGCGGATACCATTCATTTTTGATCCCTTAACCAATACAATAAAATATACATATTTTAGTTTGTTAGTTACAAAACAAAAATTAATGGTAGCTACCCTCCCGCTGATTTTCCATCTTCATGCGATGGGAGGAGTGGTAAGATCTATTTTTTAAAGAAATCATCATAAAGATTAAAAAAGTCTTTTATGCAAGGAAATTGTTCAATGTTTTTGGTGATTTTTTCGATCACATCAATTTGTCAGTTTTTTCATTTTTTTTTTGTTATGAAAAAAGAGTCACTGGTAAAAATTCTCTTAGCAATGATAATAATATGATGTATTTATATTTGTTTCATTGTAATACGTTGATTCACTATCATTATGAACCGCAACGGACCGATATTAGGGTGCATTTGAGCCAAAAAATGAAATTTTGCAAAAAATTAAGGTGGCTTTTAAATTATGGAGGTCAATATCTAAAATATACGAGTTTTCTGGGACAAACGGTTGATGTCATACTGTAGGTGAGATTTGCGGCTAATAATCCTGAAAATATGAACCAAAAGTCTTGGGCTCATTTTTTAGCAATTTGGCCGAATGTGGCCGGCCGATTTCGCATTTTTCAGTTTTTAGGCCAAAATGACCCTCTAACATAATTTTTTGAATTCTTTTTTTTGCTATTTGATAGCTGGCGTCAATACCTTTTCAACGATATGCATATGTCCAGGGTATGTCGAATAGATTCAGCACTGTGGACGTGGCAAAATGGCCAAAAATGGCCGTTCAGAGGCCGGCCGCAGCCAACATGGCGGCCAAATCAAAAAGTTGTAGAACAAAAGTTGCTTAGTTTTTTAAGTACTACAACCCCTGAAAATATGAGATGAAATGAAAGAGGTACGGACAAACAAACATATATACCAAAGCAAGATTATTTGGTGACGTCATAGAAAAATTTAAAATTGTCATAACTTTGGTCAAAATCATCCGTTTTGAACGTTTGAGGTGTCGTTGAATTGGTATTGACGTCTTTAATCATAATTTGCCAGTTAGAAACTAATTGAGGCATTTTTTGGGGCAGTTATACCCGAAAAACTGATTTTTTGGGGCAATTTTCGGAAGGTCATATCTCCACTCAATGTTGGTAGAAATTCATGCTTGTATACATTATTTAGGTTTATTTTTCAAGACCTTTCCAATGGTATATAACATGATCCTGGCGGCCTCAAAGGGAAAAAGTTCGAAACTTGCTGTATAATATACTTCGTTCGACTTCCAGCACAGTAGGTGCTTTCGTCACTCGTTTGGACTGCCGTCCAAAGTGATAACCTGACGTATTAGTCAAAGTATAGAAAAGGACGGGGTCTGTAATTGGTGAGAAACGAATTTCTCTCTGTTCTTTAAGGATATTTTGGTTAAGAAATATTGATTTTCGAATTTCGTAAGATTCTAAGGTATCTAAACGTCTGCCTTTGGGTCGTATATGTAATATGTCTAAATTGTTCAAGCTAGCTGTATGATTTTCTAAAGTTAAATGGTTATGGAAAGTTGGTTGATTGCAACCAGATAAATGTTCTTTAGCTCTAACTCTAAAATAACGCCCAGTATGGCCAATATAGGAGATACTGCAGTCATTGCAATTAATCCTATAAACATTAGACTTGGAAAGGCGATAAACTCTAGGTTTATTGTTTAAAATCATTTTCTTTATTGTGTTATTATTATAAAAAGTAAAACTAATATTGGTGTAATTGGACACGATGTTGCTAAGGATGTGGTTAAGAAGAAGTGAGGCCGAAAACTCTTTAATGGGACATATCAATATTTTAAAATTTGCTTGTAATTTTCCAATTGATTCTAATTTTTTATTGGTATGAAATCCACTATACCTAGAGCTATTAGAAATGATGAGTTTAAGTTGAAGCTACATTACTAGAGCTATTAGAAATGATGAGTTTAAGTTGAAGTCAGTTGAATTATTCTAATGTTTTTATTGGAACTAACATATTATTAGCAACAAATTTTGAGATATTCTGCTAACAGCTTCTTTGTGATATATGTAGCGACCACACTTAAACGACATTAAATTGCTTTGAAATTGACATGCTTTGGCAATCGCACAACAAAAAGTTTCTGAAAATAGTTGTGGCTATAGCTAAAATTTTTGGTGTTCATTACTATTTTGCAAACTAAAATAGAATATATAAACCATTAATAAATTTTACGCGTTGTCAGATAAAATATCAACCGCTTAAACAAATATAAGTGACAAACATAAAAACATTTACCACTGTTGTACACATATATACCGAAAATAGCGCATATAGTTTTATACTCGAATTTTTGTTTACTTAACCATAAATATCGTATTAACATCCAATCCATAAACATGCATAATCCAAAAATACCCATCAACAAAATTACACAAAATGCTAGTAATAAAATTAATAATTATATATGAATTTAATTTCACATTTCACTGTCACATTTTAGTTTTTTGGTCGACAGCTGACACATACTGTTGTGACACAATATCGTAATTACTTTATGTGTTATTATGATGATGGAAGATTTAATGTATGTGTACAGCATTATAGTTCAATAGTTTTTTGTGGTAGTTCTCGAGGGACGTATATAATACAAATTTATATTTTGATTCTAATTAACAAAATTTTAATTGTTATTCTATACATTCCGTATGGGAGCATAGAAATATTAATAATTTATTAGGACAAAAGGGTTCAACAATTTAAGCTGACACTTCATTTTTAATTAATCAAAATAAGGTATCATTATATACCGAACTATATATTATATGATATCGAACTATATGTAGGTGTCATGTAATAGGCCACCCTAAAATTATTTTTAATTGCTAAGTAAATATAACTATATATAGTTGGATTTATTCATAAAAATCGTTTTGTTTCATTTTTGATAAGGGTGAGTCCTCAAAATCATTTTCAACGTGCAAACAACGAACATCTCTCCAAATCGTTTAATTTAATATATAAAGAGACTTGCTTTATGTTTCACTATGTATATGTGTATGTACAGATATCAAAAGCTTATATTTTGTATGTACATACGTTTTATATATTTTACGTTTAAATTTCAAAGTGAAATCAAAAATGAAAAACCAGGAAAATAAAAAGTTTTTTTCAGCACAGCACAGCAGAGCAAAAAAAAAATCGTTCCTTACAATTAAGGTGGACGTTCATGGTTCAAAAATTAATTAAAATTATAGACTGGAAAAAGGGGTTATTATAGATAAAAGTGTTTATTAGTTTGAAACCAAATTTATAATTAAGCAAAAAAAAAAAAAAAAAAAAAAAATAAGTTGTAAATTTTTGCCTAAAGGAATGAACATTTTTAATTGAAAATGTCTGTTTTGTGTTTTTTATTTCCTCTTTGGTAATTTTTTTATAAATTGTACATTGTAAACCAAGAAGTATATTTTAAATCGTATACGTAATTAAAAACAAAGTTTTGTCGAACTATTTAAAAGTTATAATAAATAAAGTAATAAAAAGTTCGTAGAACTTAAAAGTTTTATTAAAATTTTTTTTGAGTGCAATTATTTCAAAATTATTAGTTCGGTTCTGTTCGGATGAAAGTAACACATATTATAAGGCTGATACAGTCGTTTTTAGAGGAACAGATGCGGGTTTCATAGCGCGGATCAGAATTGCATTTTTATTTTATTTTTTACCCCTTTTTTACTTCATATTTTGATAGCTTAAATAAACGGGTTGCAAAATGTTGCTGGGTGCCTGGATGTACACACAAAAAATAATTGTTTGTTATTAAAATTTGCCAAATTTTGATTAAAATATCATACAAATTTTTGTTCCAAACCCTTTTGACTTTACTTTAAACCATAATTTTTTTAATAGAAACATCCATTATGCCAAACTTCAAAACTTGTGAATTTAAGAACTAGTTCCAATCTGCCTAAATGTTTTGAACGAGATACAGCAACTTATACCGGGATCAGGGCCTGTAAGTAAAGAAGTGTGTGCGTGCGATGAAACATATGCGATGGACTCATTGTTGGAACTAAATATTTTTTTGCTGAAATTCCGGCTCAAAACTGATTAAAGGTAATGAAAAGAGCATATTAATTAAGAAATTGACGGTTGGCTGCATATGGAAAGATGCGGTTATTGGAAAATTTCGTATTTTGAAATCCGCGGTTATATTATGTCATCGAACCCGGATTATACAGGAGAATGATGCGACATATTGCAACAATTTAAATACCGACCTGTTTAAGAAACTGTCAGAAAAAGACGTCAAGTAATGAAAAGCGAGCTGTGAAAAAAACTGCAGCAAATTAATTAGGAAAATTTAATCCCAATATTTTTGTTCCACGACAATTTCGAGACAAACAATCCCATCCAAAGTCAGTCGGGAAATCAAGCCATGGCGGCATTTTATTACAGTTTTCCTACAATTATAGTGAACAATTCCAAATGATGTAACATTTTTGTGCTAATAATTGTAAAATCCTAGATAATTAAAACTTTTAAATATAATAAAGCAATTGCTCCTTTAGTAGATGAATTAAAAATTCTAGAAACTTAAGGTATTAATGTTCAAACGGAAGAAGACAACGCAAAAGTTAACTTCGTGCTTGGTCTAGTGATTGGCGGTAATCTTGGATTGAATGAAATTATTGGATTTCTCCAATCGTTTGCTCACAACTATTTCTGTAGGTTATGCCTTATAAAAAAAAATAAAGTTACGCGACACTGGCGAGGAAAGTATAAGCATTATATGTAAAAAAGAAGCTTACAATACCAAATTACAAACTTTAATTCGGAAACATTTACGCAAGCTGGTATTAAAGAAACTTCAATTTCGAATCATTTAAAAACATTCCACGTGACCGAGAATTTTTCAGTTAACATCGTGCATGAGATGATGGAGGGCGTGATATAATTTAGAATTTCAAATTGTTTGTATCCATTAATAATAGAAAAAAAATTATTAACAAAAGAAACATTAAATCAACGAATCAAAGATTTTGAAGATGAATAAATACAAATATCTTACCCCCCGGGACCAATTAAGTTAGAACATATTAAAAACAAAAAGTTTCATTTAACAGCCCTATAAACGCTTTGTTTATCAGAATATTTTTTATTTTATTTAGCGATCCCATTATTGAAATATATACATACATTAAGAGAAATGGTGGAACTGGATTCAAGAGACAGCATCCCTAATCACGATATTCATTGCCATAAAGAAAAAATAAAGCATCACCACCAGATGGGATATGTGTGTACGTTTGTGACTATGTGCAGAGTAAACGTTTGTGGCCTCTCAACAGACGAGAAACTGTAATTTTTGTTTGTTATGAACTACCTGGTTGATCATTATTGAAAAGTAACAAGGTAATTAATGACAGAAGTAATGACTATCAATATAGGTTTTGCACTCCAAATTCAATCTTTTAAAAATCATGTTCATCAATTTTCAAATAAAATTCACCATTTTTTAAAAGAATTTCATCCTTTTCCAAATCAAATCAAACTTTATATAAATCAAATTGACCTTTATTCAAAACATATTCATCCGCTTCTTAATCAAATTCATCTTTGTTCAAATCAAAATCACCTTTATCCAAATCATATTCACTTTTATTCAAATCATATTCATCCTTTTCCAAATCAAACTCAACCGGAGACGAAATAAAACCAACATAACCTATTTAATTTAATAAATTTATTGTATGTATTTAAATTCTAGATTCAAAATATATAACAAGTATTTTATTTTTTAATCTTTGCAATCTGTTCTGGGTTCTAAGCACTCCTAATTTCTCGTGAATCACTTTTCACGTCCTAGCCTACCTTACGCACTTGTTAGCCAAAATAACAAGTTAATAAAGTAAATTAATTTTACTGTGTAACCAAAATGTTCGATGTTTCATTCAAACTAGCGGCGACAAAACCCTGTTCTTTTATATTTTGATTGAGATAAAATATTATAATAAAATTTGATCTTTTAAAATTTCAAAGCATCGTAGAAAATAGGTTTCTCATTATTTTGAGTCTGCCATTTTGATAGAAACATAAATTTATTTTATTAAAGTCCATTCCGTTCAAAATTTTGTTGCGCACTAAAAATTATATACATTTTGTTGCTTTGGATCGTTAAATGCTACTTTTTTATTAATCGCATACTAACAACAACAATAATGATTCCACTATAGTAACTACAACAACCACTAACTTTGACAAAAAGCTGTTGAAAACAACAATTTTGATTCTGCTATATTGACAACAACAACGATTTATTTTGAATGAAACCATCCCCACATTTTGCTACCTGATATCATCCTCATATTTTAAGCTGAAAGACGAATACTGGCAACAATAATATTAATTCGACCTTATTGAAAAAACATCAAATTTTACTTTAACAAAATCTTTTCATTCAATAGATCATTTTAGTTATCTGTCAAAATCAGTGACGTTTTAAATGTCAAACGAGCGTGTATGGCACCTAATGTTAAAATTGTATGTGATATTCAATGTTTATTTGTTAATAACGGTTGTTTTCTTGTGTATTTTACAAAAAAATTGTGTTAAAGTGAAATAATTAATTATTCTAAATAAATTTATTTATGAAAAATTCTTTATTGCATTAAAATGCCCGTGACATGGTCTATGTTTAAGTGTCGATCGAGAGCACTTAAGAATTCTGGAATAAAGTTTTTTAGTTGGTTTTTACGTTGTTTGAAGTACAAAGTTCTTGAGACATGACTGAGCATATCAGACTGCGCCGCGGCTTGTACGTTATTAGTATGAGTGGCGTACGTGGTATTTGATTTGTTGGTGTCTACCACAGCGTATTGTATATTTTCGTTACATTGTTGAAGAGCCGTTTTACAGGAAGGCACTACCCAACAGGCTTTCACGTCAGTTACTGTTTTCTGGAAAATATAGAATATACATAATATTTAGTATGTATGTATATAAAAAATATACAAATACATAACTTACAGGTTCTGAGTCGTGTTGTAAAATTTGCTCGTATATATGGCACTTAATGCAGCACCAACGTGGGAGCAACACTCTCCAAGCCCTGCTACACATGTGCAATGTCCATTAAATACATATTCACTTTAGTTGTGATGGGTTCATACCTTAAGTGGTGGTAAATTTATAGATTGTGAGTGTAGAACCAAAATATGTAAAATATATAATTAGAAAAGAGCTTGCCAAACACTATGATGGCATTTTTATGGCGTATTCCACCTAAATATTGTACCCATCCACTTTTATAGAGTTTAGAGGCCTCTAACGATTTGTATACCTTTAATTCAGTTGATGTATAAAATGATTTTTTATTCACAAGGTACTGGAATATTTAAAAAAAAACGTGACGTTTTTTGGCAGTATTTGTTCATCGTACTTCATTAGATACGGATCGGCCTCAAATTGAGATATTTTGCTTTCGTATCATCGTCTTTCGGCTCCTAATAGACCCATTCCATATTTCGATAGCATAGCGCTATTTATTTTCTGTAAATTTATAAAAATTTCATAAAAATAATTTATTTGGTGCAAAACCATAACGTAAGTTTATTTATAAAATCATGTTAATTACTTACTTCTAACACAAATTTTTAAATATGGTATTCAAATTTTTTTTCGTTAATTATAATAAATTATATAAACACAAAAACTAGATTTTATTTAGCCTAATTAATTAAATTATCACAGTATAAAAATAAGACAAAACACAGCACCAAATTGTTGTTTGCCATACAGTATCAAAAACAGCTGATTGAGAACTGTCAAAAATTTTTGAGGAAAATGGTCTATAGTTTGTTTGAGACTAAATATTCAAATAAATTTTGACGTTTAGGAGTAACCAAGTAGCTAGGGCATCCAATTCCGGATAATCGGAATTATTTTAATTTCAATTATTCAATTATTATTAATTCTATTTAATTTGTTTCAATTTATTAGCAACTTATTTTTAGTTTAAATTTTGCATTTACCATATATTTTTGTTTGAATAGTTAATTTTAGTCATTATTTTCGGTATTATATTGTAGTTAACGCTTTGATTAAATTTTCGGCTAGAAATAATTTGTTACTAAAAATTTTCTTAAATATTAGTACCTATTATTAAGAAATACGAACTCGATAACAAATCTAATTTTCGTATAAGTTTAATTTTTATTTTTTCATAAACTTTTTGAATATTCATGATTAATAAATTTGCTTTTATGCTTATTTTCTTCAAATCTCAAATTTTTTATTATCTTAATTTTTTTTCCTCTTAAAAATTATTTATGGTTTTCTCTATGGGTTGGAAACATTTTCTCTCGGCCGTATATGTCATTCTGTGCTGTGATTAGTGTAATAAAATAAAATAATATGAATTCTCGGCTTCATTGGAGGATTTGACAAAAACAGGTAAGTAAACGTTGGTGGGTACTGGGTATGCCATTGTCTGGTCTGTTGTCCTATCCTATTGCTTGTTTTGCTTTTCTTCAAATTATATCCTACCTCTCTGGCGGTTAATCAAAATTTATTAACGCTCCAAATCACCAGTTTTTATGAGGGGGAAGCTAAATTTTTCCGGAAAAAATTTTTAATTTTCCGGAAAATTATTCAGATTTTTTATTTTTTCAAAATAAGTTAAGATGTTAATTTTTCAATAATTTTTTACGTTAGGATTGTGTATCTTTAGTTTTTAAAAACTACAAGCCCAATTTTCCGGGAAAATCTATCCTAATTTCCTCTATAGTTTTACTTTTCCAACATTTTTTAAGTGTAAAAATCATGTTTACTCAATTTTTATGAAACATGAAACATGCGGGCATTCTTTCTACAGGCATCCCTCATGAAACTACTGACGACGATCACAACCTTAATACAAATGAAAATGAAGATGTAAAAAAAAAATTAACGATAAATTCGATGTTGAATAAATTAAAATTGAAATTTTGAATTAACTAACAAATTTTTATTTTATTTATTTTTATTAATAATAATTGTTTCGTCAACCTCGCAGACACAGATCAATGTGTTCTTATATCGCTTTTATCGCTTCTTTTGATAGTGCCACAAATGTTAAAAAAATCATTTTTTTTAAATATGAAATTTTTTTTAATGTAATTTTAATTCGTTGTATATATTAGAGAATGGAGGGAATATTTATAATTCTTCAAGAGTTTAATTTTATTTACAATTTTCAACTAAGTAAAAAAACCTTCATATTTATTACTTTAACCAATGGAGTTTGATTATTACCGGTTAAAATGGTAAATTAAATGAAAATCATTGATATTTGACAAATTTACCAAATGCTCTAGGGATTAAATATAGTGTGACTTGTAATAATATATAATTATGCAGTCCTTATCCGAGATATTTTTAGATATAATGAAATAATTTTAAATTTATCGAGCAGGACGAAAAATTAAATGAAAATCAACGAAATTCCCAGTCCAGAGTTTATTTTCGGGAACTTACCTTGGAACGCTTTTCTTGTAATTTAGTCTACAAACAGCTACTAGTACCTTTATTTCAAAATCATGTAGCCCTGTTCCAAAAAATTTTTAGTTCTGGCAAAATAAGTGAAAAATGAATGAAATGCCCAGAGTTTATTTACAGGAACTTAACTTTTCGGGCACAATTTTTTTCTTACATTCGCTGTAATTTTCCATTACTTTATGCAACTCAAATTTTTATAGTTTTTACACGTTAAATTTAAATTTTTTTATTACATGACAAACAAATCAAATTTAATAAATTTGATAATTTTTCGATTTTTCATTAAAATCGATAAAAATTCTGGACTGGGCTTAATTCACAAATGAAGTATATTTGAATGAAATAATTTAAAAGCTGGGCTGGGATAACTAAATCATCTATATGGGTATAAAAAAAAAGTTTAGACTTCAGATTAGTCGGTCATGTCATAACTTCTTGAAAAAACCAATCCTTCGACTGCTATTGAATTCAAGAGCAATTTTTTTAGTTTTTATAGTTTTCAAGTAGTATTGGACTCGGTTATAAATTATTTTTATTTTACAATAAATTAAAATAGAATAACATGATCCAAATTCTATTATACGATTTTTAAATATTTTTAACGTCTTGCAAGCTTTTATGCGGCTTACGCATACTCATTTTGAATTAACATAACTAAAATATCAATTACAATTAATTAATTCATAACTAAACAAAAATTTTATTATCAATCATTTTACATCCATTTGTGTTAATATTGTTCAAATTGTGATTAATGTGCACATTCACCACGTAGTAGTAAAAATTTAAATATAATTAATCAACCACAGACGATACAAAAATGGTTACGTGCTGCGGTAAAATTATAAATGCATAAAAGCTGCAGACAATATGAATATGTAAATCAATTTCAAATCCGGCCCACTAAAACACGCTAAACACCTTCGTGTAATAAATACACTTTCAGTTTCTTATTTAATTAATCGAAAACCTCGGCATTTTAGGTCCGTCTATTGCTACAAATTTATAGTTTAATTTGAATAATAATAGAAAATTTACTAAGCTTGATAGAATACCGACCACCGCTGTTTTTTTAAATAGTTCAAATATATAAATTTTATTTCTAATTCTAATTTAATTTAAGAAATTGTATAAAAATTGGAAAAAATAAAATCATTCGCTATTTAAATATATATCTAGGTACATAAAGCTTATGTACATGTCCATACATATTATATCCTTAAGGTCATTCGGTATAATACAAACAATTAAAACCAATTCCATTCAAATTAACTCGTTCGTAAATGATTAATCGATAATAAATTAATAAGACAAAATTACCTCGCAGAGTTACATAAAACTGTCAAAATATGTGTTGTGTTGTTATAATTAATTAGGTTTTTCGATCTACATACTCACTCGTATATCGATGTATTCATATATACACGAAAGATAAATAAAACTGTGAATTATTTTCGAGTGAATGGTCTGTCGCCCTGTGCGCACCTAGCCTTGTGATTTCATAAACGAACCTAATTTTAGAGCGTGTGTGCGTACACACTTTGAGCTTTTTTGTGTTTATTGTACACACAACAAAAACAAAAAACGGGTCCATTTGAATTTAGATCAAGATAATCCACCACGGGACAAGATATATTTTTGAACATTCAACATATCGGATAAACTTTAATCCAGTAATAAATTCTTGTATATGTAAAAACTAATACACGATTGATAATATATTTAAATTTATATTTTTTTTTGTGGTGAAATGAATAAATAATCTATTTATTATATTATCCAAATTATTTGTTATTTAATAAATTATCATAATCATTTGTATTTGTCAGTGTTATCGATTTTTATATTTAGTATTTTTGGTGGTGCTTTGTAATTTGACACTTTTGATTTAGTGCCGATTTTTGTATCGAAGCAAAACATTTACTTTATAAAATAGGCTTGTTGGTATACAGTGTAATAAATAGGAAAGCAACATGCAACGGCCTTCATCAACCACCTTATGTTTTTGATAATATCATAATTGATTAGGAACTTTCATAATTACGTTAGATTATAATAAAAATAATCAAAATCGATCAAGATTACTGACGGACATAACAACACGGATTTGTGTATAAAATTATCGGCAATTGTTTTAAATTATATGACCACCTGATTGAAAACTTTGTTTTGACCGTGCAACATGTTTTAAAGACCTTTGTTATTATTGAAAGATAAAATGGTTCCATATCCCGGATTAATTTTGCAAATTATTGAGGTGAATTATATGTAACAAGCATAAACATAAATTTACTCAGAGGTTTCAGATGTCCAACGAGGTTATAAAACTAATTTTTAGTAGACCTCGAATAAATAACAATATTAGGAATAAATAACTTAGAAATCCTCGTTATTACCAAACGAAATAAATTTAGTTCGCTCAGTTGCGCCGGAATTTTAATATTATGAACATACACTCGGTCTTCCTGTGTCCCCATACTACCAAAAATTAAATATTTTAAAGTAACTGTTAATGCAGAGGTAAAGGATATTTTGTGGAACTCAATAATTAAAATCAAGTTGAGGTTACCAAGACTTTGGGAAGGTTTGGTTTCGAACTAATGAAACATTGAATTTTTTTTATTTAAAAAATTCGGTCGTCTCATCAGACTGCAGTAACCAAACTACAAAAATTTTGAAAATACTTTTCAATTCGCGTAGCGAATCATTAAAAGTCGCTAAGGCATTGTGATTATACTTTGATTAGTTTAAAGTATATTAAAAAAAAAAATTGTAGTTTGGTCACTGCAGTCTGATGAAACGACCGAATTTTTTAAATACAAAAAAATCAATGTTTAGTTCGAAACCAAACCTCCCCAAAGCCTTGGTAACCTCACCTTGATTATAAACACTATCTGGCTATTATCCAGAATAACCCAAAATTTTAATAATTAAATTTACTTCAAATAAAATTATTATAGTAGTCACTCTAAATTTTTTACATGGATGTGTCGATTGTGGCCACTGTGCAAAAGTGCTGTGTGCAAATTTGCGAAATTGGCGTAATTCGTTAGGCATGTAACTATATATATTTAGTTAACGTTGTGGTTTGAATGGAGAGTGTAAGTAAACAAACTAGGTTTTGGATTAACAATATTTTTATTTATACTTATGGAAAGGAGTGAATCACGCAGGAAACATAAATGTTGATTTTATAGCAAAACAAAGTAAGTACAATTTTTATATGAATTGCGCAACTACGCAATTGGCAGTATATTCCGTGAACTATTGATCCATTTGAGTTCACCTATCAAATAAATGCATTTTGTATTTATATTAAAACTAGAAAACATATATGAATGTAACAATGGATGGATTCACTTCCTGCATGTAATAATTGCAATCTTATTTTATTTGTGTAAATATTATTATTATTGCTTGAGTGAAATTTAAGTATATTATATATTCTGGTTAAATGTGGTTATTTTAATAAAAATTACTAAATGACGATTAATATTCACTTCGTGCATGTAATAATCTGTTTTTATAATTTGCAGTGTATCAATTAAATGCATTTTAAGAAGAATATCTTTGCGTAGTTTCAGTTGAAAGTTTATTTGAGAACATACAGAAAAATTTCCCAAAAAGCTGAATCATGTCAGAAATCTTCTTTTTTCGTGAAATGATTTATATTCCAATTTTAGTGTAGTTTGCCATTTTCATTTGTTGTGCAAGCAGGATAAAATTTGCAGTTTGAACCTTTAAACACTATATCTATGCGCATAGTTTGAGGCCAAAATTTATGTGATGATGATCCGGGTGGATTTCAAAAATCTTCAACCATGTCAGAAATCTGGTTTTCCTGTGAAATCATCTATATTTAGATATTCGTGAAGCCCTGCTTTATTCATTGCTGAAAGCAGGTTATTTTGTTTGTAGGTCAAGGATAAAAATTAAAACCCTCCTACACGACAAATTTATAATGCTACACGAATTTTTGAATATAGTAAATTTGATACCAAATAAACCAAATAATAATACCAAATAAACTTTGGTTTGAAACTTCGCAAACATATTTAGTTTGTGGGCCTGGGTTTAAAACTATAGCCAACATACACGAAAAATGAGTAATTTGAGCTACACGATTTTTTGAATATGATTTCATGATAAAAGGAGATCTAAGACATGGTTGGGGATTTTCGGAAATTTAACTATGATCCCATATAAACTTTGGTCACAAACTATGTATATATTCTCTTTGTAGGTTCGAACATAAAATAACTTTAATAAAGTTGGTAATGGTTTAGGGCTCGTTTTTTATTTTAAATAAAGTAAAACAAATTTAAAGACTGAGCTTTCGATGTCTCATCGACATCATTTTCAAAGCTAATGAAAATTTTTTTATAAATTTCTTAAAAACAAATATAAATAGCCTATACAGTAAATACAATTTTTTCAAATAGCAAATACAAAGTAAATATTAAAGTAAATTTTACAAACAAGTATATAAAATATGAATATGATTTTAAAATTATTAAAAAAATATAAATGAAAATTGTATATATAAATTAAACAATGAAATAAATTTAGAAAAAAAATAACGTAGACAAAAATCGAAATTAGACAAAATAATTGTAGCAATTGCCAATGTAGGCGCAATCACTATTTATATTTATAGAATTAATGCTAGATTTAATATATAGCATCTCTAAAATTGATCTTTTCCTAAAATTTCTTTCTTTTTCCAATATTTTAACATTATTTAGGCTAATTATGTGACCTGAATTCTTTAAATGTGTAGAAAGTGCACTAGCACCTTGTTCTTTATCTTAATTTACACCATTTTTATGTTGATAAATCTTTTTTTCCAAAAATTGTTTTGTTTGACCCGTATAAACAACAATACAGTCACATTTAACTTCATAAATTATATTTCACTGCTTATTGAGTGGTATAGGATCTTTAAGTTTAGAAAAAAGACAATCATTTAAACAAGATTAAGAATTACCGACAATTTTGAAATTATAATTTTTGAACAAGTGTTTTATTTTTTCAAATAAATGTTTAACAGAAGGAATTGAAAAATAATTTTTATCATTGTTAATGGGCCAAATTTCAAAATTTGTAATAAAAATTTTTTGTTTCCAAATACACTGATTTATTAATTTGGCGGAATAATGATTAGTTACCAATGTTTCTTTTAATATGTTAAAATTTTTATTGTGAAATTTGAGATCTGAAAGTTTTAAAATTTTTTGAGCCAAAATGTTTACTGTAAAAATAAAATTAATTTATAGGAAGTAGGAAGCCAAGAATTATAATTTAAGTATCTACCAGACCAACTATCTTTGTGGTACCAATCAAATGAAATTTTGCCATCAGGCTCATGGATCAAAAGTAAATTTAAAATGGAATTTTGTTGTGAACTTCCTTTTCCAAAGTGAATTTTATTCGATTAAAAGTTTTGTTAAAAATGTTCAAAAATATATCAATTTTGTTTTCAGGGATAGCCGTTATAATATCATCAACATATCAATATTAAAATAATGGCTGAAAATCTAAAGAATTTAATGCCAAATATTCCAAATTTTCCATTGACAAATTTGCTAATATAGGGTTTATGGGAGAACCCATTGGAGAACCAAAAATTTGTTTATAATTTTTATTGTCAAAAGAAAATTCCAAATTGTCTAAAACAATTCTTAAACCTTCAAGAAATTGGACTATCGTCGACTTTGAAACTATATGACAATCTTCATCAGTAAATAACAAAATCACGTCCAAAAAAATTAAAAAAAAATTTTGGGGGTGTAATGAAATTTCGAATATTTTGTTTAAAATCTTCGGAATTTAGAACAAAAGAGTTTGTTTTTCCTACACTGAATTTAAGAATGTTACCTAAAAATGCCGATAAAACGTATGTGGGACCATCTATTGAGCTCACAATAGGTCTGTAGAGTATATTTGGTTTATGGATATTCGGTAAACCATATAATTTAGGAACTACTGGAATATGACTAGTTAATTTTTTCTTTGTAAATTCATCAATGTTGCCAGATTTTTGCCAATTTTTTACTAAAGTGTTTATCGTAGTTTGAATTGGAGTAGAATTATTTTTTATCAATTGTCTATAAGTTGTGTCATCATTTAATAGGCTATTCATTTTGTCAATATAATCATTACGTGTGGTTAATACGGTTATATTGCCTTTGTCTGCTCGAGTCACCATAATATTTGGATTATTTTTCAAAAACGTTTTTGCTTGTTTAAGGCAAGATAAAATACGTTTTTCAACTAGTGAAAGTCTCTGCAACGATGAACTATTTTTAAAATTAGTCAAAACATTAACAAATTGATTCCGAATTTGGGTACGACTATTTTCCGGAAAACTAAAAATTGCACTTTCAACACAAGATATAATTTTGAAATAAGGTACATAGCTACCAACAGTTGGTGGACAAAATTTATTACCTAAACTTAAAATAAATTTAACTTTAATTGGAATATCAATATAAGAGAGATTTACTAACCAATTTTCACTAGCATTAACCGAATCTTCCGTTAAAAAGTTGATACTGTCTACAAAAATATTATCAATTCTCGCAATTTGCCTGACCTTAATTTCATTGAAATGGAAGTTAAAAGTAAATTCCGAGTGCTGGAAAAATTCCTGGATAAGATTGGATGGAACAATTTCTTCTAAATTTTGCTTAATGATTGCCAACATATTTTTTGTTGAATTGATGGCTTTTATAGTAACTTTAATTTCTTCATTGATTACTCTAAAAATGAATTGGTTTTGAAGTCGGGTAAAAACTTCATTGTTAATGTTGAACACATTTTTTAATTTTCTTGTTTTTACATAAATATGCTCTTTACGGCAAAAAGCAGTCAAATTTAATTTATGAAGTTAAATGTGACTGTAATGTTGTTTATACGGGTCAAACAAAACAATTTTTGGAAAAAAAGATTTATCAACATAAAAATGGTGTAAATAAAGATGAAGAACAAGGTGCTAGTGCACTTTCTACACGTTTAAAGAATTCAGGTCACATAATTAGCCTAAATAATGTTAAAATATTGGAAAAAGAACGAAATTTTAGGAAAAGGTCAATTTTAGAGATGCTATATATTAAATCTAGCATTAATTCTATAAATATAAATAGTGATTGCGCCTACATTGGCAATTGCTACAATTATTTTGTCTAATTTCGTTTTTTGTCTACGTTATTTCTTTTCTAAATTTATTTCATTGTTTAATTTATATATACAATTTTCATTTATATTTTTTTAATGATTTTAAAATCATATTCATATTTTATATACTTGTTTCTAAAATTTATTTTAAAATTTACTTTGTATTTGCTATTTGAAAAAATTGTATTTACTGTATAGGCTTTTTATATTTGTTTTTACGAAATTTATAAAAAAAATTTCATTAGCTTTGAAAATGATGTCGATGAGACATCGAAAGCTCAGTCTTTAAATTTGTTTTACTTTATTTAAAATAAAAAACGTGCCGTAAACCATTACCAACTTTATTATAGTCATTATTGGCTCAATAAATAATTTTTAATTTATAAAATAACTTCTCAATAACACGACAAATTAATAAGTCGAGCTACACGAATTCTTGAATTTAAATCATTTGAGTGAGAATTGTGAAATTATCAGTGTCATTCGACGTGGGGCACAATAGTTGCGAGTTTAAGCATAGGAGTGTCGTCACTTCCTCGAACGTGATTATTTCGGCCATATGCAACATAAATATTGCTTAATCGAATTTATTCCTGCTTTCTACTCGTGGTGTCGTCCTGAGTCAATAATGCAGTGATATCAGAATTTACATCTCAAGCGCTCTGCTGATTCAGGAATGCCAATTGACGATTAGCTCCGACGACGATGGTTGCACATTAATTTTAAAAGCTTTGGGTTTTTCTTTTTAACACGGCAATCTTTTTAAATGTGAATTGGATGGTTTGAATGAAATCCAGGATTTGTGAAACTCAATTGTCGAAAAACGTTTTGCAATAAGTAATTTGGCGTACGCGTGAACCCGTGGAGGTAAAGAAGACTGCAACTTGTCGAACGGTTTCTCCAACGATCGATTCGGTCAAATATTTATAACGCCTGCGACATATTTTCGTTTGGTTCGTGGACTAGCGTCCGATGTTGTGGTGATGTAATGTTGAATATTTAACAATCATCTGAAGAAGCCTAGTAAATTCAAAGTGTTTTAACTGAATCATTTAAATTCATCAAAAGTTGACCCTGATGCTTGCAAAATTCGATTGGTATCTCATTGATAAGCTGTTGGCCGTCCAAAGACACCTCATAGATAGTTCACAGTCACCACATGGATCGAGGCAGTTCCATTTTTAATTCCTCTATTTTTGAGCCGGCCATTAAATCGTCGATGTAGAAGTGTCTCGATGCAACTTCGGCAAATTGGGATTTCCTTCTCTTAGTCTCGTGCTGGCTTATCAATCAGCTTAGAATTGCGAGATACAGAATGCTGGCAGTATCGTGCGCAACATCGAACAAACGATAACGAACGATCAATCCGGTTCATCTCGAGAAGGTCGACATGCGTATCACCGATATTTTCTGTATTCAGCTGCATCATTAGGATCTGTCGATATATCTGTTTTATATCTGTAAAGAAAATGATTTTATGTTTGCGAAAACAGGTTAGTATTTCGAAGATGTAGTGTTAGATGGATTATCTGCTGGTTTAGCGATAGACCAATTGTTATATTGTGCCATGTGTCGAATATCACGCGAAGTTTGTGTTGCATTACACTGCGATGCTAAATATTACATGTTTGGGCGGAAAGCTGTGATGTTCTTTTTGCAATACCTCCAAACGTTTCAATTCCAGATGGTCTTGCATGAACTTATTGAATTCAAAGCAAAATCGATCAATCTTAGATAAACGGCGTCCATATGTTGTAGCCAAAGAGCTGCATCCTCTGGTGACCTTCCAAGGGGTGATTTGTTTTCATTGTTAAGGCCGAAAGACTGTATCTTCCATCTTCGTTGCGATAGTGTGTGAATTCGTAGTGCTGTTCGTATTCTGATTAATCGTGCTTTAGTGCTCAAAATAAACAAAAAATTTCGATTTTCCAGATTGACCTGAGTGTATTGTCGATAGTGTTGGTTGAAAGCTAATCAGTTGTCTTCCTTTACCTTGCCGAAACGGATGTAACCCATTTTCATATTTTGGACGAAGGCTGAACCCCTAACACCGCTGATACAACTAACTAAAAGTCTTGTTTACTATCCGTTATGAGGATTTGCAAGTTCCAACTGATCCAAGTGTAACATTAATGCTTGCCAATTGTGGTTGGGAGGCCGCAGAGTTTCTATGATATTCTATTCGATGGGCGAAACTGGGTGGATAATGTCGAATGAAAAATCATTAGAAACGACCCTCGATTTAATATAAATTTTATTCTCCGATTTAAATTAACTTTATCTTTCGGATAAAGTAAGATCGCATTAATCAATTCAAGATACTCGGGGTTTTGAAAATCAACTCAGTTCATATCAAAACGTAATGAATCTAAAGTGCTGTCATCAGTAATAACTTTGACTTGCCGAAATAGAGCGTCTGGAACTATACTATTTTTCTATTTTCTGTATTCTATCACAAAGTTGAACCCCTGCAACTTAAGACTCTTTAGATCAGTGATAGGGGTAAACGGGCATCCTTCTATGTATTGTCTAAATTTTCCAACACTTAAGGCAGCCGCCAAACATTCCACTTTTGTAAGAGAACTGCACCAATGCTGGTGGAAGAAGCGTCATACTGTATGAAAAATGGGTGACTATAATCGGCATTCAACAAAACAAGTGCGCATGTCAAGGCACTTTTCAGAGCCTGAAAGGCTTGCTGCGCTGCACTGTTCTATTCGGAGTTTTTATTCTTTTAAATTAGGTTTGTCAAAGGCGTAGCAGTATCAGCATAACGATAAATGAACCGCCTGTACCAGCCGGAAGTTCCAAGGAACCCACGTAGTTGACGAACATATTTCGGAACCGGATACAATTTAATGGCATTCAACTTTTGAACTATCAGGACTTAAATCACCGTTGCCAACTATTTAGCCTAAAAATCTTAGTTCCTTGAATACGAATTTACATGTTTCGAATTCACCGATAAATTAGCTTTGGTTAATAGTTCTGCTACCGTTTTTGTTAACTGTATATGTTCCTCGAATATCTCACTGATAATGAGCAAGTCGTCATCACCCAGCTACTGTGAAAGCTATCTAATTTTTTACTGCTCATCTAGTGGTATCTGCCAAGTCGCATCCTTCAAATCAAGGATCGTGATGAACTTTGTTTTTGTCAGACGCCCCAACAAACCGTCAATGAGAGGCAAAAGATAAGTATCCTTAACAGTAACCTCAGTGTGTTTTCGGGCATCTAAGCACAAACGGACTCGGTCATCCCCTTTACGGGCTGATGTAATAGATGAACTCCATGAACTGCAACTCTCCTCGATCACACCCAACGAAAGCATCCGAAATAGTTCCTTATATATTTCAGCTTCTTAAGCAGGTGACACTTTATAATGTCGCTGGTTTATAGGCTGCGCATTTCCCACAACAATAATATTAATAATGCAGAAGAAGAAAACATGCGTATTACGAAATCTAATTGAGATTGTTGTTCGGAACTGAAATTGTGGAATTTTGTTCCACTGTTGACAAGAGCCCGGTGGATCCCGGATATATAATTTTAAGATCAAATGTATCTCAGAAATCAACACTGAGCTGCAATTTCTGGTTGAAATTTGATACCAAATGATGTGAGACCATGCAATTTTTTCCAGCAAAGGCAATATGTGTTCGAATGTGACCCACAATTAATTCCGTAGGGCCGTGTGCTGTTTTAACGTGAGTCGGCAACTGCCGAAATAGTGTGTTAGGCAACTGCAAAAACCCTAAGCAATCATTTCCTATGAGTGAAACTTTCGCACCACTATCGAGTAATCTGGTAAAAGATGTTTCAAATAACTCAACCTCCGCTTGAGGCCTGCCGACCGTTGGCAGTTGTAGGCTTGATAATAGATTTGGGTTGAGAATTTGATTTGATTCTCGAATGTGCTTTTATGTACGAGTATTCGGATTCTTCGTTTGAAGAATCCGATAAAAATCAGGATCTATATATTTGTGGCTGCAACCGCTACATTACGTTTTGTTCGGAGGGAAGTAGCTTGCATCACCCTTGCCCCCTCTCTGTAGTCTCCCGAACGATTACGACAGTTTTGGCAGGTTGGATAGTAAATGTTTGCCGCACCATATCCAAAAAAAGTACATTCCGTACATTTGATCTACCATTTTTGTAATGATGGCCAATCTGAGAACAATTCCAACATTTTTGCAGAGAATTTACATTACTGGTTGTAGCATTATGTGGAATGGAATTGTTTCGATTGCTGGGTCGATAGTAATTTTGGCCTGGATTAATGGCGCATACATCTTCATGGAATTCCAGAGCAGGCGTTCAAGACGTTCCCCTAATATTATATTCTACCGGCGTCTGGCATGAATCACACTCGTTCACATGTATTTTTACAGGAACAAATCCAACGTCTAACCATTTCGTCTATTGAACCAAACCCTGTGCCAGTCAATTTGTCTTGAATACCAGGTCTCATATTCTGTCTTAAAATATTCATAAGATGAAAATCGGGTATGTGCTTCTCTAGCATCAATGAAAGTGATAATAATTCGTTATTTTTTCTGGCGCAAGACATCGCAATTATTCGAAATCTGATCTTCGATCTTGAAATCTTTTAATAAACTCGAATTTAAAAATATCCCACGAGGTAGACATTTTTCTTTTGAGGTAGTTCCAGTACCATTCTGCAGCGTTTCCCTTTAGTAAATAAGCTACTGCATCTACTCTCTAAGAATGCGGAATTTTTTCATCATTAGCCAAATGTTCGATCTTAAATATGAACCTCCTCGCAGGAGCACTACCAGAACAACCATCGTATGACACATTCCATCTGAAATGAGTCCGAGATAATCGTGGTTCCGGTTGGAAACATATGGGCTGGGTGCATGGTACAAACCCAACAAAGGTTTATGACTCCCAGACATGGATTGCAAATTTTGCTGATCATTTTCCTCGAATGGGACCCTCGAGAAACTCGTTTGTGTCGGTCTGCGAAATAATATTTTGTTGTTTTGGTGTCATGACATCTTCTGTTAACGCCTGCACTTGGTTAATCAGTTTTAAAGTTATTCTTTGATTGTCAATTACTTTCAAAAGATGTTTTGGAAAAAAATTTCCGTTTTCTGAACTAGTATGAGTCAACATTGATCTACTAGAAGGAATGTTCGATGGTGGTTCCACAGAGATAATCGATGACGGAAAAGAATTGGAAGGTTGAACCGTAGGTTCTGGTATATCCACGGATGCTGCTTCCATGGATTGATTGAAATTTTCCAGATTTTTGAAAAACGGCCCTAAACTATATATGAGCTGCTTACAAAACAATTGTACTTCCTTTGCCAAGTCCTCGTAAGCAGGCAAATGAGTGTTTCCATGGTTTCATCATTTTCGCGCAAGATCTCAATCTAGTGTTCAATCGCAGCTTCACTGAGCTGTGGAAATTGCGAGAAAATAATGTAACGAAACCCGATCTAATATGTAATTAATTTTATTGTTTCTTTTATGTAAAGTTATTCATTCGATGTTATTGCTTGGTTGAATTTTTGGTAAGTTAAAATAACGAAGTTTTTCCTTATAGGGTTAGCCGATGTTTGGTAATAGAGTGATTACCGGTGCGTGTTACCTCCGACTGTCTTATAGACTGATGATGTCATCTGCAACACATTTCGATATCAATGGCACTATTAATTTATGCCTAGCTCAGTCAGAGTAATTTCGATTACTAATATCTAAATTTTAGACTGCGGCACAGTTTTATGATTAATGAAACTTCAAAATTTATTTAAAATAACTGCATATTTATGAACAATTCAAGGTTGATAACCGCCGTAAAACTTGATGACTTAAAATATTTATAGTCGAAATTGTCAGAATAAAATTCCTTTAATAAATCGATCGGCTTATACAATTTATGTAAAACCGAAAAACCAAAAAAACATTCAGAGTTCCAAAATGTGGTGAATTTATAATCGTTATCTCTCTCGCATACAGCATTAACACATCATAGTGGATTGAACGGAATAAAGCTTGATTTTAAAGCTTTTTCAATATATAAGGTGAATTTTGAATTGAATTTTGGCTGGAATTTGCAAATATTTCAATGCAAATATTTTGAAAAGTACGTATAGCATTTACAGAAACACGATTAGAAACAAAAACATTGCAAATTAAATTGATTTTTTATTTTACACTCACACTGAACATACATACAACAACCATTTTTAATTTATTTGATTTGTCACGGTCTTATATGTTAAATGTAGAGCCAATTCAATTCAAATCAAAAGTGAAAATGCTCATTAATATTATTTCAACAGTATAATATTTTTAAAACCAATTAATACGGAAATCTAATTTAAATTTTAATTTGAAGCGGCCTCTATATAAAGTGTTTCTTTTATTATTTCCGTTAAGTCAATCGGATGTATACTGATAAACACAAACTATGGTATTTTATGATCTATCAAATTACATAGCATACAAATATGACCTCTACGATCAAAACACTATTCAGAAATGAACACACTTTCCTATAACTTTTTAAAATTAGTAACATTTTGTTTTTAATTAAGAAAAAAAAATATATATATTTTATCAAATAATTAAAATTAATATACGATGACATTTATCTATAGAGATAAAATTACAACAAAGCCCAAAAATTGTTTGTCTACATTTTTATTTTGATTTTCTAATCAATTGATTATGTAAATTAGGATTTGTTTGTCGCGGGTGACAATACATTTTTTGTCACATAAATAAAATAAAAATTTACAATTTAAATTAAATTAAATTAGGAATTAATTCATAATTTAAATTCTATGAAATTTAAGATATTTCTAATTTGTTATTTGTTCTAATTTTAAAAAGATCTTTTATTTTTATAATTCTCTTTAAGTCGGTATAAGACGAAAGCCGCAAACCGTTGATAATCAATTATCGTGTGTCTGCGCCCGTATATCTGCCAGATTTAAACCCTTACACAAAATTATTCAAATCATAGAGATTAATTAGGTGTAAGTGATATTTGTGAACAAATCGATCTGTCAATTAGATTTTAAATACATCCTTTCGGGTTCTATTTTTGTGGGTACATAAAATAAGCCGAATTGTGTTTTAAACATCGTCATATACAAATAAAATATAATATGTACAAGGGAATCCAATGATTTATAAACGTTTGCGAGTGTCTGGGTATTCCCCCTAGATTATTACATTCGATTCGGTATAAAATAAAATAAATCGTTTCAATATCCAAAAATTATGTAAAGTGAAAATTACGTAAATTAATATCCTTTCTCAAGTTATAAATTACCAGACATGTGGTCTTATACTTAATTAACGACCGGATATGCGTTTTTAGTAAAAATAAACGATAACAAAAATAAAATCAAGATCCTATTTCGTTGGAGGAACGTGATTACAACGAAATATTATTCCTTTTTATAAAGAACATCTTTTCGTTACTATTGTTGTTGTTGCTGTATTACCAAACTTTCTTAATAAATCATCTCATATTTTTGTTGTTTTATCTTGTACTTGTTTTTAACAAAATAGATTAAAATTCTAATGAAAATAAATAAATAAAATTACAAAAAAAAAAATGTTGTAAATGAGAAACAGAAGCGTTTGGGATTTTTGTTTTTTTTTTGTTTGGATTTAAACACTCAAAATTCACGGATCTTCTCTAGCTGAATGTCTATATAAATACTTTACTCGTGTTTCTTTAGAAAAAAATTTTTGTTTCGTTCTTTTTTATGAGAAAGTTTTTAAGATTAAAAAGTGATGTAATATTCATGAATTTAAATGACATTAAGATGAAACTTCATTTAACAAACCGACACACTAGAGAGTAATCTGAAAAAAAAATATCAAAAGCATGATAGAAGCTGCTGTGTATTTCTAGAAGTTGATATTTAAATTTATTAACAACAACAAAAAAATTACGTGGATTAGATAAAAAATTATTTATGACGTTACATGAATTTTTGGGAATCTAGCTAAAATATTTTATTTGTTGCGCTGGTCAAAAAATAATCGGAGTTGTAAACGCCAATTTTGAGTTTTTCTACATTACTACATTGCAGGCAAAGTTAAACGATTTTTGCGTTATGAGTGGAAATATTCCAAACCTTTGTTACACGCGCTGTTAATTGGAAATTAAAAACTTTTAAACTTTAAATTCTTACTTATACTCGTTATTAGACATTGCAGTACACAAAATGAGTATTATAAATAGTACTTCCTGAATTGTAGCCGAAATTTTCCACATTGTAGCCGAAAACAGCTATTAATCTAAATATTGTTCAGCAGAGTATAAAGTTGTAAAAACAATTTAATACAAAATTTAATACAAAAGAGAAGTCAGCTTTATTTTTTAAACATGTACATTTTTTTTTAATCATAAAGAATTTTCTGTAACATGAAAAAATTAGAAATACGCAGCTTCTTCTAAATTACATGTCAACTTAAATATCAACTTAACTTTATTTTATCAACTTACTATTTAATTAACGAAGATAATCAGCAAAATAGCCACCCAGTAGTCATATGTCTTTGTTCTAAAGCACAATCTTTAAAATCTGTATGCAATAAATGGTCATTTTATTTAAGTCCTTGTGGCCACTTAATTTTATAAGACTCGAAATGCAAATACTTGTGAAGGATATTCCATGTGCTGCCATAAAAAATCAAATATCTTTAGAATGATGACCGATTTTCATCAAGACTTTGTTCACAGCATCGATGTTTTTAGCAGTACTCGTACGTTTACGTCTTTGACTGGTTAAACTCTTAACATCACAAACACTACCATTTGTCTCCGTTTTTTTAATAATAACACGAATAGTAAGCTCTAGGGCGATTATGTTGACCATTAATGTTGCGTAACGTAAATATTAATTTTGAAGGGAATCTGAAAAACTATCAATATACCTCGTAATCAACTCTTTTTTCGTGGTTGTTTGTTTCGAAAACAAAATATTATGATTTTCAAGAATTGATTATTTTTAAATCGTTTAAATTCATAAACTTCTTTTAAATTCTATATTACAATGGAGGACAGACGCTTAGTTATTTCAATATCGATGTAAACACATTTGTTTAAACATTCGTATTAATTAGCACAAAATTAAATTAATATTTTAATTAGAATATTTTTAAATCAGAAGTGTCTACTGATTTGTAAAAATAAGAATTTAGTTATATATAGTAGAAAAAAGCAATAAAATAAATACAATAATGGAGATACAAAAGTAGGCAATTCAAAATTAATCCATTGCGATCGTCCCAACCTTCGTTTTTTTTAATACATGCCATCTGTTTTGGGGCCGAAGCACTCCCTGCTCTTTCGCGGTTTATTTTTCTGTCTTACTTTACGCATATGTACCAAATCAAAGACATATGGCTTTAGGAACAATTTAAGCTACCATCTGCGCATTTGAAAGCTCGATGCCATCCTATGGACATAAAAGATGGGTCAGCCCAGATCGGTGTTCATCTTAATCACAGAATCTATTGATGAAAATTTCCTTTTGCATCCGACCTCTATCGAAATTTGAACCGATACCTCCCGATCCAAACGCCAAAGCTTTAACCACTATGACATTTGGTCGGTCCATAACCTTCTTTGTTTATAAGGAAAAAAAAAATTAATAATAAAAAGAGGGCAGAAAAACGATATTAGTCATCGGCTGAATAAAGAAATTATAGGTAAATTGAAGTACACTTAATCTCCCGACGTATTAGTCATATTTTTAAGAGCGTGAGAATGGAACAGGGCGGGATCCAAAATTTGGGGGAAACAGATATCTCTTAGTTCGTTAAGAATATTTTGGTTGAGAAATATTGATTTTCGAATTAGGTAGGATTCTAAGGTATCTAAACATCAGCTCCTGCTCATTAGGTATCTAAACGTTTGCGATTTTTTCTGCTGCTTCTATCGCGCTTACTTCACCTAATAAAACCCTTACAGTGATTAATGCGATAAGGAAAACTTACGTGATCACGACCTAATAAAAGCAACGCAATACCATGTGCCCACAAGGGTCGATTACTGTAATAAAATTTCTAATTTTATTACAGAAAGCAAAGCAATAGAGCTTGGCAGGGATCAGACTAGGTCTTTTAAAACTTCGGTTAGTAAGTATATTAACCAATGCCAAAAGTTGTTTGATATAACTGGCTGGAAGCAAGGTATATAAAGTACAAGATTTGAACTGATTTGAATCGTATTAATACAAAATATATTTTTATTATGTTATAGCATAATTTTGTATTTATTTTTTCTTTTCTTTGTATTAATTTTTTCTGATAATTCTAATTAAAAAAAAAAACATTTTACATCGAAAACCAGATTTTTTATTTCTATAACTTCTTTCTTCTACGATTCGAGAATTGTATTTATGAAATTTCCACCAGTTTTATTGTTTAAGTTTTTGGATAAATTCTGGAATGGGTAAACCATTTACACCTCCTTCGCTCACTTGAACCGTCCATGTGAAATGACTACTTTGCTCAATTTCAATATAATATACGACATTGAATCATGCAATTGACTAAGCGAGTATTCGTCTTCTGTGATATCAGAAAGTAAATTAGATGTTAGTAAATTATCAGAACATTTTAGACTCACATCCCAACACTTAAACTTCTTAAACAATTGTTAACATACATTTTAATATAATTAGTTTTGTCACATTCTATATTTACAGATTGAGAAATAATATTTTCAATCCGCCCCCAAAAAATGACTACGAAGATGACATTTAAACTGTAACGCGGTGGGATGATCATTTAAAGACCTCCTATTGCACGCATAATGCCAAAAACTATTTCAATAAAACTGCATTGATATTAATGCATCAATGCAGTTTGGGAATATGCCTAGCGAAATGGCAACAAGTTTATATTAATTCTGATCAGGATTTGCCTAATAGTATTCTCAATGACGTTTAATATCTCCTCGCGCTATGGCATTACCAATCCGAAAGCGGCCATTCTAGGACGACAGCCAATTTTAGGAACCCTATAGAGTTAAATGTGTCAAACATGTCGTTACCGTAAAATAACCTTAGCCAATAATTTAAATGACCAAAATTTTTATTTTTTGTGCCTTTAGACCTTTTACATTTAAATGATTAAATCATTTTTTGATTGGTTTCGAGCAGTTCTTTTCTCAATAAATTGGTATTGGGTAAGATTCCAGAATCCAAAAAAATGATTCCTCAAAAATTTGAGCCTATGAGTTTTATCACAAATTACATATAGTTTCTTACGCGCATATCATAAGGATCAACTAAATAAGGCTGCTTCTCGCTTATCCCGTACTGATTCTAAAGACTCTGGTTGCATCCTTATAAATCGATTTAAATTGTGAAACATTCCTGTCATTTTTTAATAATAGTTAAGATATAGGTCATTTTTTCAATAAAAATTTTTTGCGACAAAAAAATCTTTATAATAATAAATAATTACCATTTTCGACACAATATACTGGTCTAGACCAGAGATGCAAACCAAAAAAATTCGGCATGGTTCGGTTTTTGGTTCAATAATTTTTTTTTTTCGAAACTGGTTTGGTTATGGTTTTGGTTCCAGTTTCAAAATTTCTTTTTTTTTCGTTTTGGTTTGTTTTTGGTTCGGTTTTATTTCAGAAAAAAATTTAAGAAAAAGTTTTTTTTTATTTATGTAAAAAAAGATTTTATTTTATATTTTTAAGTCAGTTCAGTGTCCCTTTAATGAAAGAACAAAATATAAAACACACTGGAACGAAGATTTCCACCTATAGTAGCACAATTCAAACTTTTTTTTATATTTTTCTAGCTTCGGTAAATTTAGTACTGTTTTCGTTCGGAGTTTTTTCACAGATTGTCTTGCTTTCTCGATTTCACAAACTGCCAATTGCAGCGTGTGTGCAGCACTACGAAATACATTTAGAAAATTGTGTTGGCAGTTGACAATTTATAGTTCATACTCGAGATCAAATAAAAATTCGTCATCGATGATGTATGTGTAACTGTAAAATTCGGTTCTCTCAGTTACGTCATTATCTTTTTCTTCCAATATAATTAAATTCTTATTATTTTGAATTTGAATGCTTTGATCTTTGCCTAGCAGTGCATCTACTTTGAACAAGTTGGCACCATTATCAGACGAAATTGTATAAACTTGATTTAAACTTAACTCATATAATTTTAAAACATCCATTAAAATGTTGGCAATGTTGACCTCGAATGCTTGACTTTAACTATCATAGCTAAAATGTTAACTTGAATTTTTCCATTTTAAATAAATTGGACGTTGATTCCCAAAATTGATCTATCAAGTCTAGACGCACTATCGATTTTTAATCAAAATATCTAATTTTTCAATTTTTCTGACACAATTTTAAAATTAAATGATAACATGAACCAAATCATAAATAACCATATAAATTGTAGGTTTGTGGGGTTCCGTTTTAGAATTATTTTAAGAAATGGTTCGGTTTTTGTTTTGGTTCGACCAACCCATTTTAACAGTGGTTTGGTTTTGGTTCGGCTTTGGTTCGGTAAAATATGAGAGGTTCAGTGGTTTTGTGGCTCGGTTCGCGAACCGGTTTGCATCTCTGGTCTAGACACCAAAAACGTTGATTTGGTACTAGCTTTGCGATGTGTGGTACTTTCTACTCTTTTTGAGTTCATATAAGTTTAAAATCGGCTATTCTATTTGCTATACTCGCTATAGCTGGACAGTCAATTCGAAAAACACAACCTGCAACCAAGATTATTTTCTCCATTATTTTGAAGTGTCGTATGTTGCCTTAAAACTCCGAAATATAGTATAGGTGCCGAACTTGATGCGGACTAGTATCTGTTTCTATTGTTATTACCGCTTTTTACACTAAAATATCAGAGAAATAAATTTCCCTAAAAGATCTCGAGCGCTGAATATTTTGATTCGGCTCGTTGACTGAGGCTCGTAGAGAGTGGCGTTCTCTTTAGGATATGATAGTAGTGTGGCGGATGTCAACGCTTCTTACATTTCCAAAATAAATTTTCACATTCGTCTGGCCGGTATATCTCTTCTCAACCATAAAGATATTAGTTATTTTCATCCTAGACAGAACTTCACGACAATCAAATCAAAAATATAAAAAGGGTCAAGCTGACTCCACACCAGGGTGGAATTTAATCGACAATATCACCATAACACGCATCATAATTGAGCAGTCTGGTGAGAAATCATGGATTGAATTGGATTTTTCTTACAAAATCGTTGGAACAATTTAATACACTTTATATAATTTTATTTAGTTGTATTTAATTTATTATTTCAACTATTAAGTTTTCTATCTCTACTTTATTTAAATATATAAGATAATTTAATCAAACTACATAGGATTAATTATTAGTTTAGAATTTATAAGTTTTATTTTATCATATATAATTCAATGAAATTAATTTGTTTTTTATATTATTTACCATTATCTACCTATCTCGTCCAAAGCCGACCTGTAAAAGAAAGTCTATATTTTAATTGTAATTACTATAGAAACATTCTTTACCCAACACAAATACACACATAGGACCAGTTATTAATATTTATTAAGGATATACAATTTTAAGGGATAACTGGGTTGAGTGGTACATTACAACAAGTGTAACAAATGGAATTCACCACTGCACTCTCGTGAATTTCGAACGAATACATATATTGAAGACACTTTCTGAAATTAACCAATCGCCGCTAATACAAAGAGAAACAAAGTAAATCGTACTATAACAGCCGCAAAGAGTAAGGCAAGGCATGCATATTTTCGCCAATTTTGCTTCTAATAGTATTAAATAATGTCATGAGAAAATTAGATAGTGCATTCTTTAACACCATCCATAGTGGTGATTAATGGATAAACTTTATAATATAGATTAACCGATGGCATATGCCTGCTAACACACAAATATGCTGGAATGCAACTTAAAGTGCAGCAGCTATCAAATCTAGTAAAAGGGATTTGCTTCAAAATAAATATCAGGAAAAGCAAGGCGATAAGGCTTAACACTCCAATGTCTACTCTGATTTATATCAACCAACCAGATTTAGAAGAACTCAATGAATTTGTGCCTTGTTTGTGCTCTAGTGCATGGAGGTGAATCAGACCAAGATTTAAATATAAGAATCAAGAATGACAGAGCAACATTCAACATTGTTACGCCATCTGTAGAACACATCTGCCCTAGCCCGCAACACCATGCTGAGAATATTCAATTCGTGTGTATAATCAGTGTTGCTATACGGTTGCAATGTCAAGCATATACTTATATAAATGTCTTGGGAAAATACTTAAGTGTTTATGGACCAACAAAATCAAAAATTTTGAAATTTTATAGTTTTTCGCCTTCAGTCATTTCGGCATCGAAAGCTAGTTTTCACTCAAATTTCTTATACGTTTTTTTTTACAGTGTATTTACTAATACATGTTTGTTTTGTTATTTGGGACATACTTCACTGCCATATTTACAACCGGTTTAGAGTTTTGGTGATTGAGAAATAATAATTTTCGAAATTGTCTACATTCTCTATATTGTCGACGATGTTCGATGTATTGTTATAAACTAACGCATGAACGAGGAGTTCTGCAAATGTTAATTAGTTTCGGGGGCATCACGTCCGTCTTAACGGCTGGCTTTTCGCGATTTAAATAAGTATGTTATTCAAAATTATTATTTACTAGATTTAATTAAATCAAGAGTGACTGATTAGATATTTTTGTCCGCCCGAATAATGTTATGTACATAATATGATGTTTATGAGTATAGTTCAGTTGTATATAAGATTTTTTCGCACAATATAAAATTTGTGTTGCCTTGGACTTTATGTTGTGAATTACGCTGATAGCAGTGATCACCGCACAAGTTTAATTTTATCAACCAACCTCCAAGGAGGCATTATAAATGTTTATGTGTGATCAATATAATTTAAATTCAAATTTTATAGCTTGGTTGTCGTATACCATGTGCTCGACTATAGTTCAAATCAATATAGTTTAAGCACACATCCCAATAAAGTACAGCCACGTGACTCTCATATCCAATTATTATCTAATACGAATTTAATTTACCTCGGAGCCAAATCTCTCGTTATTTGTAATACGAGAACGCTAATGAAAAAATCAAATAAATAATAAAACCAAAGCCGGACAAATCATAAATATTTATTCGATTATTATTTTCACATCATTTTGATTTTATTCAAACACAAAAACATTTTTTTTCCCTGTTGTTGGATACAATTTTCGCAATAAATCAAAAACATACCACCTGTCTTTATCAACTTGCTGGTCAGGTTCATATTACCTTATTTTCACATAACTTTCAACAATTTTCTTCTTGCTGCTTTTTTTCTATCTTTATATGTAATACTGACACACACGAATATGTAGTATGAAATATATTCGTATAGCAAGATTTTATATTCGTGTGCAGGTGAAAGTCAAAGTCATAATACAATGGATTTTGTATTTTTACTTTTTATAGGTGAAAATACGATTGGGTAGCTTTTCATATATACAAAAATATATACGAAAAATTATAGAGCATAACACTTGTTGCTATATATCGAATGTAGGTAAAACTGTAACCATATAAACGAAACGATCTATAAGGATATAATTCATGGCAGAAGTTAGTACCAGAAAGGAATGTTAACAAAACGAGATTTTTTTATCTATTTTATCCCACATATCCATATATAACAATAAATTATCCAAAAAGCACATGAAAAAAGATTTTTTTTTGTGTTTTTGATTTAAAAGTATAAAAAAATGTCTTGGAAAAATGTGTGTATATGTGGTGTGGTATGGTAGAGATGGAAATAAGAGACTTGTCAAATATTTATATTTAGCAAACATTACAACTTTTCAATTCTTTATTATATTGTAACATACATATGACTTCTATAAAATGGTTGTTTATGGATTTAGTATTATATAGCTGCGGCTGTATTGTAATATGTAATATGTATCTAAGAACTACGAACATGTTTCTTTGTGATTTGTGTTTTTATTTTTATTGTTTGAAAATAATTTATTATTGAGCAAAATATTTCGTTTGATCAAATGTTGGTTTTAATTTAATTTTTTATTGTTGTGTTTGTAATGCTGTACAAGTCAAATAAAGTTTTTTTATCGTCTTCCTAATTTATTTTGATTACTTAACCTGTATTCATTATTTGGTATCAGAGCAACCATATACACACTAAGTATATCATAAAGAGAGCGACTGTTATAATGAGTTCCTACTTCTTAGAAAATATACAGCACTTTTAATCCACACGCATTTCAACAAAAAAGAAAGCAAAAGTTGGAAAAACTTAGAGTTGTCTGTAAGATGTTTTACCAAGAATTTTGTATATACAATTCCCTAAGGCGGGCTTTTCAACAAATATATCATATATTAATATTTTAACATTTAATGTATACTGTAATCATACTACTAGCGAACTGCAATTGTTAGAAGTATAGTCAATCCTCTAATAGCGCAGTATTCTTATAACGCGGTTTTTATATAACGCTAAACAAAAATTGCGACAAATTGCGATTGCATTACTTTTTCAATGTATAAAATTTCTATTCTGGCAATTCCCCGGAATATGGAATAATTTCCTTTTATAGCAGCTATTCCCCATACTTTTTCCCCAATTCGCCGTTTTCCAAAAGTTAATTCTGACGATTGGGAATAAATTTACGGGAAAATAATTTAATTATTCAGTCTAAAAATAATTCACTACGTTTATTAGGTGTTTTTTTTTGATATTCCAATCGAATTTTACTTAAAAAACAAATTTTGTTTATTAAAGTTAAAAATTGGATATTGATATTTCCAGTTGATATTACAAGTTTTCAGTGTAAATTTACTGCCATAATATTGCTATTAAATACAATTCTATTCGCAGTTAATTCTTTCCTAAAATAGGTATGGAAACTGCTATAATATGGAATAATTTTTTAAAATTTTTTTTTCCCCAAAATCCAGAATATTCTTTTGGGGAAAATGGAATAAAACTGCTACAAAATTTAAAATTTCCATTCCCTAAGAATTACCAGAATAGGGCCTCTAAATATTTCTTAACCCCTTAATTTAAATTAAAGAAAAACGAAGCAAAAATAAGAACAATTATGGTAGTTGGTTACCCATTAGGTACGAAGCGCGTGACTCCTACACGATGTTTAAATATGGTTAAATTGGAACAATATTTGACGATCTGGTTTGAAGACTGTATCGCCCAAAAAGAACCCTATGTGCGAAAATCTTATCAAACAGAAAGAACATAAACTCTATGGGCATTTAAAAATAGTTGACCATTCTTCTTCAGGTCAACAACATAAAATTACAAGGAGAACAAGCGCCAGCGGATGCTGAGGCTGCCCGAAATTTTACCTGAAACTACTGACAATGATCGTTATAGAGGGCTATACACCAAATTGACGTTGCTGCATTAGAATTATTTATGAAAAAATTACGATCTTGAAACTACATTTAGAAAAATAATTGGCGCTCTTTAGGAGTCAAAGCTTCTTATGAACGAATCACTATTGATATGAGTAGCATGGTATCAGGAACGTTGTTAATACACCCTATGATCATAAATAAATTATATTTTTTGAACTAATCGAATAATTAAAAATATTAATTAGTCCAAGCTGCCTGTGTTCTGGCAATCTGGAAATATTATTATTATTGCCTGAGTGAACTTAGTATACTTAAATATTGATATACTTAAAGTTTACGTGAGGTTATTTTAATAAATTTTATTAAATAAATTTAATTATTCACTTCGCGCATGTAATTATCTTTTATTTTAATTTAAAATGCCTATATAGATTATTCGCGATGTGCAGTACATTTTGTGAGCTATTGATCAATTTGAATTTAGAAATCAAATAAATGCGTTTTATTTTCTAAATAAAACTTAAAAACTTATATGACTGGAACAATACAAATATTCACTTCCTGCATGTAATAATTGTAATCTTATTTTATTTGTTGAAATATTACTTTTATTGCTTGAGTGAAATTCAGGTATATACATTCTGTTTAAATGTGTTTTTTTTAATAAATTTTATTAAATAAATTTTACTATTCACTTCGTGCATGTAATTGTCTTTTATTCTAATTTGCAAATAACTATTTAGGTTAGACGCAATGTGCAGTATACTCCGTGAACATTTTATATTTATTGAAACAGTGAAATTTAATTATAAATGTACAGTTAACGTGAGGTTGTTTTAATAAATTTTACTGAATAATTATTAATATTCACTTCGCGCATGTAATTATCTTTAATTCTTTATTGCTTATAACTATTAAGGTAAAACGCAATGTGCAGTAGGTATATCCCGTGAACAATTAACACGTTTTAATTAAAATATCAAATAAATGTATCTTGTATTTTAATTTAAATTAAAGTCTTATATTACTGTAGAAATCGAAGTATTCACTTCATGCATGTAATTATTTTTATCTCATTTTATTTGTGGAAAAATTATTATTATTGCTTGAGTAGAATTTAAGTATATACATTCTGTTTAAATGTGGTTATTTTAATAAATTTTAATAAATGAATTTTGAAATTCACTTGTAATAATCTTTTTTTCTAATTTGCTGATAACTATTTAGGTTATAAGCAAATTGCAGTATATTCCTTGAGCTATTGATCAATTTGAATTTAGAAATTAAATAAATCCGTTTTGTGTTTTATTTGAAGCTAGAAAACTTATATGACAATATAAAAATTCACTTCCTGCATGTCATAATTGTAATCTTATTTTATTTGTAGAAATATTATTATGGGATTGCGAGCCTATTTTAATAAATTAACACTTAGCACATGTAATAATCTGTTTTCTAATTTGCAGTATGTGTGTTAATGCGGTGCATATTCCGTGAACTATTTATCTATCAATTAAAATTTTGATATCAAATAAGTGCATTTTGTATTTTAATTTAAACTAGAAAGCTTATATGGCTGTAACAATCTAAACATTCACTTCCTGCATGTAATAATTATATTCTAATTTTATTTATGGAAATATTATTATTATTATTTGAGTGAACTTAAGGTACATATATTCTTTCCACCTGTTGATATCTTTATAAATTTCACTAAATGAATATTAATATTCACTTCGTGTATGTAATAATATTTTTTCTATTGGCAAATATCTATTAAGGTTTCAAGCAATGTGTTGGGTTTCCTTTGAATTATTTATTTAGTTTAATTTATATATCAAATAAATACATTTTTTATTTTAATGTAAATTAAAAATATTTATGACTACGAAAATTAAAGTATTCACTTCCTGCATGTAATATTTATTATATAGTTTTGTTTGTGCGGTTATTATTGCTTGAGTGAAATTTAAGTATATACATACAGTAATCGTGAGGTAATTTTATTTAATTTTATTAAATGAATATTAATATTCACTTCGTGCATATAATAATCTGAATGCATTGGGACACGCGGTAAAGTAATATTCAGTTTTTTGACAAGACATTTTTTGGATTATTGTTAATTATGGCTGTGTATATTAAATAAAAAAACTTAAAATTCTGTTGTACAGAAATATTTTCGTAAATAATACTAGTGTTCGGTATATGCGACCAAGTACGTTTAGCATTGTATCCAGGAAATTCCTTTATTGACATACATAAGTTGCATATACTTGTTTTTCCAATTTTTTTTTTAGTTTTTTTTTTATAAATGTAACATGGTGATAATAATATAATTGATAAATGATCGACAGATTTTATAATATTTTATTGTTTTAATTTTAATGGTGTCCTAATGATAAGTTCTGATTTTTATCAGTACACTATAACTTATTTTAGAATAATTTTGAATTGTAATAATTATATTTTAAAAGTAGTGTTTATGGTAGCAAAGTTAAAAATACTTAGGGATGTGGAAAATATGAATAATTATGACATTTTATAATTTACAGTTGAATTTAAGTTAATATAAATGTAGTAATAGTATTTTATTGATTAAATAATTGTTTGTCTGCGTACTTTTTACGCTATTTGCCGTAGGCACTGGGCGAAACACACTAATACTTAATAAACACATTTTATTAAACACTTCTTTTTTATTTCACAAATTTACTTTGCGAATAATAACGGCAACGCCGAATTGTAAATTTTTTTGCTGCATATAGAGAAAGTGTTTTTTTTCCAAATAAGTTGTATTCAAGTATAGGTAAATGTCAGTAGACTTTTATTTTTTTTTTCACATTTTGGAACTTATTTAAGAAGAAATCAGATGACATTATAAAAGTATAGATGGTTATTGTTTTCTACATGCAGATAACTTAAAGTTGAAAATAATTATGAATAACCATTTAAATAAACTTTTTAATTGTAATTTATGATGTTAATTATAATTATAAACACACACTCAAAAAAATTTTACTGGTAAGATTTACAAAATCATTTTGTAAATTAGCTTACAAAATAAATTTGTTAATTAAATACAAAATTTACAATTTACACAAAAATTTTGTGAATGTTAATTTAAAAATTAATAATATGATTAAATTTTGTATATTATATACTTTTTTTTGTTGATTGCATAAAATATAAACTTTTTTGATTGTTTCAAAAACACAAAATATTTTTGTTAAATATTTATCTGTTTTGTTTATTTTTCATTAATTTTGTTAGTTTTACACCTATTTAACTTAATTGAATTAAAAACTCTATTATATCTACAAAATAAGAAATAATTTTAACAAAAGTTTTATTATTATTACTTAGGAAAATGGACGAAAAAAAATTCATTCTACAAAAAATTTTGTACAGTTTAATCTTGAGAATTTAAGAAGTTTTGTTAATAATTTAAAATGTTTGTGAAGAATTATTTGGTTTACAATGTGTTGTTTTTCAGACAAAAAAAAATTTTTACCGAATTGATAAAACGATTTTAATCAAATTGATTTTACTTTTGTCATTTTTTGGATACCCAAATTTACGTAATAAACTTGTTATCCATTGTATTTTCCAAATTCCCAAGATGATTTTGAACTTGGTCCACTCGCGAGCAAAATTTACTTCGAAAAACAAGAATTTGATTCAATTGTACCTTCCATTTGAAAGATTTTCATTTGCTACAAAACTGTTCTTGAAAGAAGGTAAGTAAGAAAGATGTCTTATGATGGCATTTCAGAGGTGTGTCATACATGTGGCTGTAATATAACCATGTAATAAAATTAAATAGTCATAAACAAATCGCTTTTAATGCCGTAACCAAACACAAAATTTATCGCGATTTTCATTTAAGATTGAAAATTAAATTATAATAATCGTAATAAACAAATTGCGGCAACTAATAGAAACGCGATTTTTGCGAGTGTGCCTAATTTATCGGGATAAGTTGCGTTTATCTAGTTATGAAAACTTAATAGTTCTGTTTTGAAAAAATCGGGTACAGACAGACAGGCAGAAATAACTTAATAATCTAAATAACGAGGTTATCTAGTTTGTATCTGTCTACGGTATAAGGCTGTGTGCCAAACTTAAGTTAAATCGTTTACTATGCTAAAAACCGGTTTTATAACATATTTTTTGACCAATTTGCCATAGATTTTTTGAAAAATAATTGAATTTACCGAAATATTTACTTAAAATTGACTTTTATCTTGAGTTTGGCACCAAGCCTAATTGTCCTTTGGTACGATACATCCCCCTAAACTCAACTTTTATCGAATATTTAAAGTTTTATGTATTGTTTTCTTATTATTTTTACTATCTGACATCTGTTCAAATAACAACATACATTTGTTCATCAAAATAAACCCTGCTGTTACTTTATTGTACAGCCATATCCGTTCTAGTTATTTTTATATTGAACTCTTTATTTTTAAAATTAAACTGTTATTTAATTGGACCTATTTTAATTTTGAAAATTTATAGATAGAAGTTATGCATTCAAGAAAATATTTCACTGAAATATAAAATTTGTCTGTAATCAAATATTTTCAATTCGATTCTAATCAAAATTTCATACTATTTTATGGAATACTTGTTGGAATACTGTTTAATCCCAGATAAGAGGCAACACCTACAACCATAATATTTCATGCATAAAGAATATTTTTTTAATTTTGAAATTTCTATTTCTAATTTTGTTCCCTGTAAATATGGTCATCACAAGACTATGCGTTTAGAATAAATGACAAAGTATTTAGCTAATAAAATCTGATCCCATAGGTAATCTTTAAGTAATCTTATTTACGTATTTTAAGGCAAATATGTAAAACTGTTCATGTTTTAGCGACTTCTTGATTAGGCCGAATGCATAAGTTTTTAAATTTTATTAAATTATTGTAGATAATTCAGTATTTTGGTAAAATTTACAAAAAAATTTATCATATTTATTGCGAAATCGTTTTGTAAAATTTATAAAAATAAAATGCTTTTCACAAAAACAATTTTTATTTGTATACATGGTTTTGTAAATTATACAATTTTTTTTATAGAATAAATAACCTTTTCTGGTCTCTTTCTCAATCTTTTACAAATTTTTTGTTATTATTTTAAACTCTTTTGTAAAATATATAATAATTTTCATGTTTTCTATTATTTTTTTTATTATTATATATAAATAATAAATTTTAGACGCTAAATGTGAGTTAGTTCTAGTTGATTGGTGAAAGACTAAACACCAAATTATAGTTTTTTAATTTTTTAAAACTAAAAAAGTGAGTGAAAAGTGTTTTTTTCGTGTACGTTTCGTGTTATGGAGCAATTTTTAATAAAAATTGGAATTTCGGCAGAAATAGTGAAAAAATATAACATTGCCAAAGCACTAGAAGGTAAATAGTTTTATTTTAGTTAATTAATGATAAGTAATACCAATTTAGTGAATTGTAATATCGATATATTTCTCAAGCTTCTTCTGTAGTATAGAGTTTCCATTTGCATGAAATTTTAAATAAAGTGTTTATTACAACCGTGTTCATTCGAACTAAATAAATGTTCTTATTTTTGATTACAAGCGGTGTTTTATCTGGTTCAAGCCTATAAATATATGTTTTATTTTTATTAAAATTGAAATATGTCATTTTGCATGCAATTGTTGGTGTAATGTCTCGTATTTTTTTATTTTCATACAATGCGGTTATTTTTAATAGAGTTTTCGAAGAAGTTTGCTCTAATTGTGCACATAGTTTATTTTTTATAATAATTTTTATATTTAATTTAATTAATTAATCTATAATTAGAAGTTGATAACAATTTAAAAAAAATTGTTTCCCATTTTTCATTTACATGCTATTGTTTATTAATTATCATTTTACATGCTATATACACGATTTAGTAAATAAGTAATTTTTTTAGAATCAAAAATCGATCTGGAAGCCTTATTTTACATTGAGCCAAAAGATTGGAATATATTTTTTAAGAAACGCCAATTACCAATTGGAACCAAAATAAAATTGAAGCATCAAATCAGTATATGGCAAAGAATTAATGTAAGTATAACCTTATTTAATAATTTACTGCAATTTTAATATTTGGTGTTTTTATAAAATGGCTTAATTATACATGAAAAACGCAACGATATCTAAATAATTTTCTGTATTTTTCCATAATCAAGTCATTTGTTTAAAAGTCATGAAGTTAATTGAATTTAATATATTTATAGGGTTACTATCACTGTTAACTGACATAGCTCTATTGAAGATTTGGCTGGTTATCTAGTTTTTTCCGATTACACTCATCTTATGTTTTTTATAAATTACACTTGTTCAGTCTATTTAAAAAATCAAATTTAATTAAATTTTGGTAGGGAATTTTTTGGAAATTATTTATTTATTATTAATAATGAAATGCTTCATATGTAAACTCAAATTTTTATTGCATGAACCATTAATTATGCATTTAAAAGTATTTTATGCTCTTGCTAAAGAGGGTGAATACATATGTTGTGAAGAGAGTTGTAATAGGTATTTTTCAAATTTAGATAATTTTAGAAGACACATGAAAAAACATAATGAAGATAATTCAAACTCTTTATCCAATCTAATAAATAAGACAACCGAAAACACTTCCATACCTACAATTGCTACCTACCTACAACTGCTATCTTAAAGATCATTTAAATATAATTCAAAGTAAAAGTTGTCCGCTTGTGCCAGAAAGCCAACCATAATCTCGAGATGTAACAAAAAAAGGAAAAAAATTATCGTATCTGCATCAAAATTCATAGTGAATTTACATAACATAAATAATTTTAATCAAAAGAATGTTATGGATATTCGAAAACCGGTTATTAGTCAAATTATCCAACCAATATCTGAACTCTTAGAAAACTTATCTTTGAAAGTCACTAATAACGAAGCTAAATTTGAATTGAAAGAAATATCAACCCTTTTAAAAGACCCCTTTCATTTAGTTAGTTCTAATCATAAGCTCATTAACTGGTTGAAAGATAATAATTTCATGTCACCAATGCAACAATTTTGTGTAAATGAGGAAATTAAGATTATTTATGACTACTGCAATGCCATTTTTGCTGAAAATGAAACAAAAGGTTTGCTTTTACCGTTAAAATTCCAACTGAAATCTATTCTAGAAAAAATATTTACGGCAAAGCAACTGATTGAATTAACCAAAAACAAAATCGTTTTTGACGAAAATGATATTTCAAATTTCTTAGATGGTAAATTGTGGAGTCAGAAATTAAACAAATATCAGGATAAAATTTGTGTTCCAATTTTCCTTTACTTTGATGACTTTGAAATAAATAACCCTTTAGAGTCTCATACCCAATTAATCACTGGCATCTACTTTAAATTGCCAATTTTAAAGGACACTTCCAAACTAGATAACATATTTTTCGTTGGCTTTATGAAATCAGAAACTTTCAAAGAATATGGAAATGATTTATGTTTACAACAATTGATCAAGGAAATAAGGTCTCTCGAAACCGATGATTTAAAACTAAACTTTCCTGAACAAACCATTCATATTTATGTATTATTAGGAGATAACTTAGGAGTAAACCAGATATGTGATTCCAGTAAGTCGTTTTAAAGCAATCATTTCTGTTGGTTCTGTAAAGTTCATAGAAACGAATCACAAATTTTATGTGAAGATAGAGTTGATTTGCAACGTACAATTCAAAATTATGAAGAAGATTTGATTTTAAAACTACTGGTTTATTCAAAAATTCACAATGAAAGCTTATTTTAATAAATTAACACTTAGCACATGTAATAATCAATTTTTTTGATTTGCAGTATGTGTGTAAATGCGGTGCATATTCCGTGAACTATTTATCTATAAATTAAAATTTTGATATCAAATAAGTGCATTTTGTATTTTAATTTAAACTAGAAAGCTTATATGGCTGTAACAATCTAAACATTCACTTCCTGCATGTAATAATTATATTCTAATTTTATTTGTGGAAATATTATTATTATTATTATTTGAGTGAACTTAAGGTACATATATTCATTCCACGTGTTGATATATTTATTGATTTCACTAAATGAATAGTAATATTCACTTCGTGTATGTAATAATATGTTTTTCTATTGGCAAATATCTATTAAGGTTTCAAGCAATGTGTTGGGTTTCCTTTGAATTATTTATTTAGTTTAATTTATATATCAAATAAATACATTTTTTATTTTAATGTAAATTAAAAATATTTATGACTATGAAAATTAAAGTATTCACTTCCTGCATGTAATATTTATTATATAGTTTTGTTTGTGCGATTATTATTGTTTGAGTGAAATTTAAGTATATACATACAGTAATCGTGAGGTAATGTTATTTAATTTTATTAAATGAATATTAATATTCACTTCGTGCATGTAATAATCTGAATGTATTGGTACGCGCGGTAAATTAATATTCAGTTTTTTGACAAGACATTTTTTGTATTATTGTTAATTATGCCTGTGTATATTAAATAAAAAAAACTTAAAATTCTGTTGTACAGAAATATTTTCATAAATAATACTAGTGTTCGGTATATGCGATCAAGGACGTTTAGGAAATTCCTTTATTGACATACATAAGTTGTATATACTTGTTTTTGCAATGTTTTTTTAGTTTTTTTTTGTATAAATGTAACATGGTGATAATAATATAATTGATAAATGATCGACAGATTTTATAATATTTTATTGTTTTAATTTTAATGGTGTCCTAATGATAAGTTCTGATTTTTATCAGTACACTATAACTTATTTAAGAATAATTTTGAATTGTAATAATTATATTTTAAAAGAAGTGTTTAGGGTAGCAAAGTTAAAAATATTTAGGGATGTGGAAAATATGAATAATTATGACATTTTATAATTTACAGTTGAATTTAGGTTAATATAAATGTAGTAATAGTATTTTATTGATTAAAACACACTAATACTTAATAAACATATTTTATTAAACACTTGTTTTTTATTTCACAAATTTACTTTGCGAAATAAAAACAAGTGTTTGATTAAAGATGTTTATTAAATATTAAGTGTTTGTCTTCGGTTAACAGGTGTTTTTAACAGATAACGGCAACGCCGAATTGTAAATTTTTTTGCTGCATATAGAGAAAGTGTTTTTTTCCAAATAAGTTGTATTCAAATATAGGTAAATGTCAGTAGACTTTTATTTTTTTTCACATTTTGGAACTTATTTAAGAAGATATCAGATGACATTATAAAAGAATAGATGGTTATTGTTTTCTACATGCAGATAACTTAAAGTTGAAAATAATTATGAATAACCATCTATATAAACTTTTTAATTGTAATTTATGATGTTAATTATAATTATAAACACACTTTTTTATTAAGCATTTACATTTATTTTGATAGTTTTCAAGTTTTTAAATATATTTTACATATTTCTGTAAAATACACAAATTTGTAATTTACTTTCTTACAAGTAAAATGTCTAAATAGTATGTAAAAATATAAACATAATAATTTATTTTATTTCTGAAAATGGTACGAATTAATCGCGTTGTATGAGGGCTGCCTGTACAAACATATAAAAATAAGTTTATGTCGTACATCATTATAACAGGCGCAGGACATCAACATAATCATGCAATTTATTTTGTTTATTGTTATTTATTTGTATACAAAAACCGCTACATGTTGTACGTTTCACATAAGTGTTGTACATAATGCAGAAATATGTTGAAATTTATTTAAAAAGTGAATTGTATGAAATACGTACCACTACAACATAATACATAAATAAAAACACATTAAACTAGAGGTAGTCGTATACACATTATTACTCTAATTACACATTTTTTTTTGTTTTATGTGAAGCACAACATAAATTTATGTTTGATTTATTTATTTCTTTTATTTATATAAAGATTTGTTGCAATGGAAATGACTTCTGCTGCTGAAATACGTTTATACATATAATTATATGTATTTTGTATTTTTAGTCATGGAAATAAATTATTAAAAAAGAATTCGTGTATACAAAGTTGTAAATTATGTGTGATCCAAAGACATTGGTTTTGTTTGCATAAATTTGCATTTTATGGATTTTGCGTTGTGCGTTTCTCCATATAAAATATTTGTGGTGTGATGGGGAATTTAAAAATTAATTATGTACATTATGAAATTTATGGTCCAGGTATTCACACAATTCGTTGACAAGTTCACTTACTTCTTCAAGTATGAAATTGCATTGATTGTAAAAAAGTATTTTCCTATTAAACAGAGTGTTTGCAAGTTTAAGTAAATCATCAACAAACATATTGCTTTTGATTACGCCCGTTCCTTGTCGGTAACAATTTGTTGGGCTAGTAATTGATGGTACTTAAAAACCAAATATTGGGCATTTGCTGTGCCATATGTAACATTGCAAAACCGATAGATATTGTTGTATATACGCTACGTCTAGTTTGCCATGGGTCTATTTTTTAATTCATTCCGAGCATGCAATGCACTGTCAAAAAATACTTCGTATTTTTTTATTCAACCTGTGTAATTTTACTCTGCACACTGCGTTTTTCTTTGTGAACTGTATACTTACACAGTGCATACTCGGTTTTTCAAATTTTACTCCGAAATTAATGTCAGTGTACGAAGAGTGTGAAAAAAAAACAATTTATTACTCTATGCACACCGGATAATTTTACCCAGTACAACCTTTTTGTACACTACCCGGGGTAAGCCTGCTTGCTCGGGTTGAATTAAAAAATAGACCCCATATAATACACTGGAAATTAGTATCAGAAAGATCTAGTAAAATTTAATGATATATTTGCTTTATATTAGGGATAAGAAAACCATAAATTTACTATTTTGATTTCGATGTGCAGTCAGGAACATTCAGATGTATAAGGCATATTTTTTTATAAAAGTGTTGAAATTTAATAAGAAACTGCAATTTTTCAGATTTTAAAATCTGAATTCTGATTTCTGAATGGAGTCCCAATCACTTTTCGGAACTTTAAAAGACACCAAATTCTAACAATGCATTCTTTATATTTTTGATAATTGTCCTGATAAAAAATAAAAGTATTTTCTATATCCGGTTCTCGAGCCGATTTTTTTAAATTCTTCTTTAAAATGCTTAAATATTTTTCTTTATCCATAATACCATCAAAAAATTGCAAATTTCTAACTTCTTTATGACCCATAGCACCCTAGAACAAAACACTATTTCCACTGTGTTTAAACGTGGGACATACATTTCTAACATTACACTCTTCACAACATTTTTTAAGGCAAAATATACTTCTCTTTTTATTTTTTTTACTAATAAAAGTTTCCTCCTCGCTATATGTGAAAAATAACCATGTTTCTTAAAATTCTTTTAACTATAATTGGATTTATATTTTTACCATTATATCTGAAGAGCATTTTAGTTAATTCCACTGCAGTTACCTTATAATTTTGTCTTATTTCGCGCTTAATGAACTTTTCGTCTGATGGTGATATTTTTCTCAGACCTTTTGTGCTGGGTGTATTTTCTATTCGGACTTATTTAAAATACGATCACAAATGTTTTGTACTGTTGATTTACAAATGTTAAGTATTATCGCGATTTCACTATATGATTTCCTATTTCTTCGGGAGAAAATCATTAACGATCTAATATTAATCGACGTACTCTTTACCATTTTGAAAGACTACAATCAGTTAAATTACGAGTGTGAAATAAAATAGACATTGAACTGCAGTGATTAAATACAAATGAATGTTTGCAAGTTTTATACTCTTCCAATTAATATTCATATATAAATACTTTTTTGTTTGTTTTTGTTTTGTTATTTATTTTTGTTTATTGTTTAAAATAATAAATAAAGATTATAAAAGAAAAATTGAAAAAAATTTCATTTTCTTATTAAATTCTTATTTTAATATAAATGATATGCCGTATACATCTGAATGACTCTACATACTTTATGAAATGTTATTTTATCTCGATTGAATAGTTTTGCTCTACCTTTCCAGCGTGTTCAATTTGAAAATATTTTTCTAGCTAATGATTTAAGTGGTAGTCCTCATGATGGCCGCAAATGTGACAAATCGATTTAAACCTTTGCGACAGTAGAAGACGACGAGAATCCCAAACGCAAAAAATCTTGAGTGAAGCCTGATGAAGCTGGTCCAACGCAACCAACCTGGTACCTGGTGCGATCAGAAAGGTGTGATAAATTAAAAGCTGCTGGAGTCAGGTGAAATTATCAATGATGATGTCTACCAACGACTAATACGTTTGAAGCGAGCTATAAAGAAAAATCAATCAGAATGGGTGAAATGGCTCATCAAATTAATTTTTCAACACGGAAATGGAAAACTACATGTTGCAAACGTTTTGGAAAATTATTTATTAGTACAGGACTAAGAGGTTTTACTCCTCCCGCCATATTAATCAGACGCAGCTCCTTCAGATTACTTCTCAGTTCAGTTGTTGCAGTCGTTTCTACTCGTTCAGTTCTCGCACATAGTTCGAAAATTTGCTTATTGATGGGATTGCTTTCAATGACCGGGATTTCTTCAGCGACAGAATCCGTTAATTGCCAGAAAGTTGGGTAAAAGTCGTATAGGTGCAGATGGGGCATATTTTCAGTAAATAATTTTTCATTTCTTAAACAATTAAAAGTGTTTTATTTTAATGAAAAAGACGAACTTATATTCACACACCCAATAAATTGACCATATTATTGTTGCAATTACTAAATGAATGGGCAGATGAAAAGCAATTATTCCAGAAACTTAGACTTGTAATATCATTCAAGCGGTCTGACCTCTTAACAGACAGAAATTTTCGACACCGAAAATTGCGATGACTGCGTTTGGGCAACCAACAGCTCGAAACCCTTGAAACCAACAGCTTCAGTAGTCTGTCTTAACGCGTGTTAAGACGGGGTACTGAATGTAGTCAAATGACTACACCGCTTATTTAGAAACACACGCAACAAAAAAAATTGATGAAAAATATCCGAAAATCACTTGAACGTGTATATGTTAGTTTAATAAAATTGCGCAAGTTAAACATTTCTTTTCATAAATTTGTGCAAAACGTCATCCTACGACAAAAAAATGGTTGTCGATTTGATTGCGGAATATCGGAATTAGCGCGAGTTATGGAACACGAACGGTCCAAAATACAGAACGGTCCAAAATAAATTTTTGCGTTTCAACATCGTTTGTATGCCGATCGGTTAGATCATAAAATTTTATAAGAAGGCCAATTAATTCGGCTTTCTGCAGCTACTGTGTCTGTTCAAGGCGAGTTATCTTGACCACATTCTTCATAAATATATTTGCGACTACCATCATCCGAATCAACGAACACAGTAAAACCACAAGAGCGTTTAATAGTGATTCCAGCTATTTATCCAGATGATTATAGATATCACAGTGATTCAGAACAACTTAGTACAGTGCAAACATTTAATGCATTGATGGGATATTCTTATTGAAAATCACAAAACTATGAAATTTCTTTCAAGGCCAAAAATCTAAGCATCAGTGGCTAATCTTTGCGCTGGCGAAGTAGCCCGTCTCATTATCGTATTTTATTTTTTTAATTTTTAAACACTTTATCCAAAAGTATTGCAAATGGTTTTTCATTCATTCTAAAGTCATTTTTATTGTCTTCCTAGCTATAGAAATCGGCATTTGGCTCTCTTAAAAGTTGTATATTTTGCCGTTTGAAACAGTATTATCAAAACAGTATAAGATAAACTAAGTTTACTTGAAATTTAATTTAAAATCTTTTAATTTTTTTAATCGTTTTTCGTAAATGCTATATACTTTTGGAAATATTTCCAAAAACAACAACGCCTTCATGAAACCTGTCACTTCTAGTTGACCGATCTCGGTTAAACTTCAAGAACCTAGAAATGTGGTTTTATCTTGATCAATCAATTAGTGTGGGTAGACAGGCATCAATTTTTTGCTGAAAAAAATTGTTTATCAAAAATTGTATTTTCTAGAATCTTTAAGTTCTTAACTGGTTTAGACTGTTGTGGAAAAAGCTAAGGGATGAAGTGGTAACCCGACTTAATCCGTACATCGGAGATGTAAAGAGGCCGATTGCTTGTTGAAAAAACGTTTTTTTTTCAATAAAAAAGGCCATTTCCACATTAAACTTAAAAAAGTGAACAAGAACAGTATTGTTGTAAATGTTATTTAGAACCTTTTAGTCTACAACCGTTTTAAAAGATTTTTAAAGATTTTTAAAAACAGAAAGAAGCTGCCAATTCCAGTAAACCAATTTCGGCCAAAAATCACTGGAATCTCCGCGAAAATTAACTTTATCAAGCAAAAATTACAAAAAATAATATTGAAAAAATTCAATATTTTTTATCACCTTTCACTACTTGTTTTATTTGTATTTGTTGCTTATGAGAAATGTTTTACAAAATCCCTTCTTAAGTCTTTATTCGTCAAGAAAATTATTCTCATTTCGATCGGTAAACGGTTTAATTTATATGATTTATATGACGTCAGACAATTTTAATCAATTTCTACAGCTAAAATCTCAATATTCTTAAACCAATTCATATTAACCTCGATTCCCATCAAGTAGGTAATAATAATAATCACTAAAATCCACTTTTGTAAAATCTTCATTGGCCCATTTTTTCATTAACAAAAAATGGATGTATAGTGATGACTCAACGATAGTTCTTCCACGTTTTTTGAGTTTTTTCGAATACCACTTGACTTTTACACTTTTAATGTAATCCACACTTTAGAATAACTATTTTTTGAGGGGGATCTCTATTCCTTTCAACTTTTCTTTTTGACTCTTCGGTCAAGAATGGTAAAACTAAATAAAGGGTCCACCTTTTATAGATAATATAATATTATACCCCCACATATGCGTATAATGGACCGATTGGGATACCAAAATGGCCAGGTTTTCGTAACATTTTTGTAGGGGTCGCCATGCAATTTTTGTTAAAATTCTGATTGTATTTTGATTTTTTCATGGGAATGTGTTTAAATAAATGTTTAAATGGAATTAATTGTATGCTCGGATCTGAGTGGTTTTACCCTTCGATCTATAAGTCACAGTTTGTTTATGTGTATTCTTTGTAAAAAGCTACACGCCTTGGCTGATTTGAATCAGACTTTACACAAACATTTGTAACGTTCGTGTCGTTCGTGTCGTTACACAGGCATCTGCTGTGCTGTCCCCTGCATAAAATTGTGCGAAAGTACAGCTATTGTTCAATAGGTGCGGTGCAATCGCTCACGGTTCAAATTAGTTTCGGTATCGAACATAATATGGAATATGAGCTGTCTCGGAGAAAAGAAATTAAATTCTTTCAAACTTGACAGCACGAAAAATTTTTATAATTCTTTTCTCGCGGGCGTTTGAGGCATCTACACCAAACAAACCACAAATCACACAACAAAAACGAAAAATAGGTAAAATAAAATAAATTATATACTACTTTTATTGCGTAAATTGTATATCATATACTACGTATACTATTATTATCCTTATGATAATTATATATTTACAAAACAGGGGCACCCATATTTAATAGTGCGAGAACACATTGGGCTGCACGCATAAAGTAAAGTGTGCGCTAGCATAACAAGGTGTGCTTACAGTAAAGTCGTAGATAACAACGTGTGGACACAAATTTAATTCGAGCGGTTATACATCGGGGGCACCCACTTTCAACCGTGCGGGAACATATCGAGGGCCCACATAATTAACGTCGTGCGCTGATATAACACGTGCAGACAGTGAATTCGTGCGCTGATATAACAAGTGCAGACAGTGGAATAGTGCGATAACAACAAGTGCACACGTAATTAAAGTCGTAAGCTAGCATCACAAGTGCCCACAGCGATTTCGTGCGATTCTATAACGGGGAGGTTCACACCCCAGCTAGTAGATTACTAGGTGATTCGACTGAGAAGCAAAACGGGTAGCATAACCGGGTTCGAGCATTGGATTATACACAGCTCTTTTGAAATCCACGACGAGGCGTCTACTTATATGTATATATCGCGGTCACGAGTGCCACGCAGCAGCGGGATTAATATGTCTAATCATCTAACTCTATGATTAATTTTATATCTTAAAAATTTTTTTTTTCTTATGTTTAATGTTTATTTTCTTTGTTGATAATATATATATATATCAAACATGATTGTAATTACCAATATGTGTCTCTAAATTATTCAATTCGGGAGGAGATGAGTCGTGAAGGTGTACCAGATTGGCAGTGATCAATGTTCCTTACCTGTATTTTAGTGTTACAAGCAAATAGAGAGCAGCACCTATAAGTGTTACAGGGCACCACCACTAAAACCCACGACATAGACTGAGCGATAGTCGGCAAAGCTGCAGGTGGTGACTGAACATGTTCTGGCAACGGACGTGGATGAGGTTGGACCAGGTAACCTTCAGTCGCGTTTCGTTACACATTTTAAACATTAAAGAAAAGTCACTGAGCAGCCTCCTCCTCCTCTTGAATGGGGGGAGGCATGATAACGGGTTCCAAAGTTACTATGGAGAAATGTGTAAAACTTCACGGATGTCTGAAAAATAAATCACCGTCATAGTTTGCATGGTGATGATAATGATGATCGATGTGAAAGCGTTTGCCAGTAAATCAGTCTGTAAATGTGGACATAACACTAAAGTGTCGTCCGCACATTTGAATGCTGAAAATGGTGTTTTGAAATATTGGGTACCGATATCCAACGTTCACTCTAATTATTCAAAATCATTCGTGGCATAACTGCATTGTTGGCAAGTATTTTAAATTTCGAGGAAAATTTATCAAAATTGTTAATATAATTATAAACACCTTTAAGTAATAAAATTTCCAATTGTCCTATTTCCCTCCAAATTTTGCTTCAATACATTTTTTACAAAGTACATACTTTGTTTCAATTTCATAACTAAACATTTAACAACTTTTTGCCTAATTGGTGATGACGGGACTTCTGTTTCAACGAATTCATTTAACCATTCTTCTCTAAATTTTAAAGTCGTCTTACTTGTGGAGCTTGAGCTTACATCTAATTTTCGTTTTGTCATTACAGTAAGTTTAAAAAAATATCACATCTTATAAAAACACACATCAGATGATATAAAAAATTTAAACTGCGTGGGTTTAATATTTTTTAAGATTTCCAATTCTAGTCTCTACACGTGTTTCCATTGAAAGGAAGTATGCTGTTAGTCAAATCTCCAGATATGGACTCATGTAGAATATTAAATGTTCATGTATATTCTACAGGAATCCATATTCTGGATCTTGTTCATATACAAGAGTTCATAGTTTAGGGGATTCAACAGAAATCTGTTTAATCAGGGTCATGCAAAGTGGCAAACATGTTCGTTTTGTGCCCATTATAATTCGTATCTTGATGATTCAAACATTATTTTTTTGAATTTTTGAATTTTTGACTTATAGATGGCTAATGTGTAAGAATCACAACAATCAGTTTCGAACAAATGAAACTATTGATTTGAAAAAATCAGTCTTCTCATAAGGTCGCGACGACTGATGTTGTATTATTACACTGGCATATTGTGTGTATATATAGAACATATCATGTAGAGTTACTACTAGCAAATTACTGCATAGCGTACGAAATTTGATTCTTTCACATTTCCATCTATATTCTATTTTAACAACTAACTTTTCGCATTCACGAATTTTATTATATATTTTACTTTGGTTTTTGCAATTGTAATGGTGTTATTGTTATTGTTCTGTATATTGGTATATTTCAGCACTCTCGAATTAAATTCACAAGACTGAGATGAGAAGACTGATTTTTTCAAATAAATAGTTTCATTTGTTTGAAACTGATTGTTGTGATTCTTAAACATTAGCCATCTATAAGTCAAAACTTTAAAAATTCAAATTTATCCGCGATCCAGCGTTAAAGGAAAGAAAGTATGGGGTGGTTGGGAAGTTGATTGTGTATAAGTAAGTGTCGCTTATCATATTCGTTTGTCACACAGATAGTGACGCTAAATGGAAGAATTTCCTACGATTTGTGAGGTTAATTCGAGAGTGCTGAAATTTACCAATATACAGAACAATCACAATAACACCATTACAATTGCAAAAACTAAAAGTAAAATTATTTTTTTGTATGGTAATAAAAATCATCAACTAGTATTACATTTATCTGGCAAACCATCGAAGAAATTTATGATTTCTAAATCAGACTGATTGTGAGATCGAACCAAAATGATTAAAAAAAATTATTTGCTTAGGATATTTTAAGATTAAGCGGTTTTGAGAAAATTGCGTTACACCAGAGCAATTGCTCCACTGGGTGAAAAAGCTTTTATCGAAGACACTACAAACGAGGAGGTATTGTCGATAAGTAAACTGAAAAGTGAAAAGCCACCCGATTTCGAATTAATCCCTACTGAAAAGATGTACGCCTTTAATGTAAAAACAGTTCCATGGCTCTATGGAACATTGACTACAAATTGTTAGCTAGTTTTAGAAGCAATAGTTGGTCTTTGACATTTAATAATTTTTTGAATGGTATCTACTTTTAAAAGGTTTCAATATGAAAGTCATTTATTCTTTGTTTTACTCAATTAAAGCTGCGCAAAACGAATTTCTCATGTACGAACCACAAGATAAAAATTTAAGAGGCAGCTATGTCATCGGATTCATCGAATCCAATCAAATTATAGAGCTGGCTTAGATTGCAAGTTTATCACAACAACGGGGGGATGGTGGGAACAACTACCTTGCAGACTGTAAATTTCCATCATGAGATGGAACGGCTAGAGATAGAGCAAGTCTAAACCTTGTAATCTTGTCAAATTAAATATTTCATTTAACACGTTTTGAATCCACGATTTCTAAATATATAGCAAAGTTCGATAAAATTTGAAAAATTTAAAAAAGTCATAAAAAAATAAATAACTACCAATTGTTTAACATTTTTTAACATCAAATTAGATTTTGATATTGAAAAATGTTTGTAAATAGGTAAATCGTAAAAGATGCGTGCAGTGCAGGAAATGTCAATGTCGCAGATCTCATTTCTTGACAGCTTATATAATATAATACGAGTACATTTATCTTATATACACTTTCGACTAATTGGGAATTCCCAATATTCAAAGTAATCAATAATCCTCGCGATGTACATATCAAGCATATTTATAACAATATTTATTACACAATAAATAAACATTTTGATTTATTTCTAAATTTATCTTCATGTACCTACATACATAGAGTTTATAAATATGAAAGATTTCGTTTTATACAACACTTTCGATGAACAATTGTGGGATACATACCCAGCACCTTAAATTAAATGAATCAAAAAATTAACTCAGATTGAATCTCATAAAAATAAACTTGGAAATTAATGTTAGAAATAATAAGAATACTCTATCAACGTCAAATCAAATTTCTATTCATTTGTAAAGTATCTTGTACACCGACACATAAAGCAAGCACGTCTTAATACCCAAAACTTTTAAATATTTTGTTCCGAGTGTTTATTTTTCTTCTCAGTACTTCGTTTCAATTTTGCAACCTTGAGCATTAGAATTGAATTCATATAAAAAATTGTGGTATATTGCTGTATATATGAAGGCGTTAAATGATTTTGGCAAATTTCATTTTTTTTAGTTCCAAATTATTCATGCTTTATGAAATTAATAGAGTGCTTCTGAATGTGTCTATACGTTATACATATCACTCTATCTAACTAGTCTATAGAATGACATGTATCTATGAGTAGTTAAATATTTTAACAACATAATATCTCGACGATATAATTTCTAGCTACAAAGCTCCATTTCTACATGAAGTTTATCGTGTCAAAAATATTTTTAGTTTTATGATTGATCGATTAGTTTAGAAGTTAATACTTTCACATTTTTGTTTTTATTATTTTGCTGTCTAAATTTTATGTTACATTTGATGGTAGGTTTATCCACGTTAAATACACATACATGCGAATAAACTTTTGGACCTAAATCGAGAGCAAAATGTGTACCGAGTTGATAATGTAAAATTGTCGCGATTAATGAAATGTTGCGGAATTGTCGTAAAGATAGTCATTAAGGCATCTAAAACAAAAATGTTTTGTTTTCGTTGTGTGAAAAGGATGGATTAATTTTCAGTCTTTGTCTAAATTGCGTTCCACCGAAGGAAAAAAGCCAGTAAATACGGTTGGCATTGGGAGTCAGCCAACTGATTCATCTATGACGACTCCATCATATTATAACCGACGGCCGACCATGGATTGATGTAAACATCTTAGACTTTCAAATTGAAGGCCTGCTAGTTTTTGCTGCTAGCTGTTCCATTTTTGGTAAAAACAGTGATGTACTTGTTAAGTCTCTTGAATTAAAATTTTTTAATGGCGAGTCTCAAATAGCTACAGTTGATGGAACCAAACATGAGACAAAAAGTTATGTTAATGTGCCGTTTATTCAAATTTCTGTTTTACCGGTTTTGGATGTTCCTTTAATCACAATTCTTCTTATCCTTGGAAATGATTTTTTATTTGTGGGTATTTTGAACCAACTTACATATTCGTGTATTCCTTTCAAACTTATTTTCGTTCGAAAAAACACTATAATTATACACACAATACTGTGTTGGTTGTAACTCAAAACAAGTTACTTTTTTTTATCAAAAAAGCCAGTATATACTATTAGTTTTTACTCACACATTTGTGTAGGTTTGGCTTTTTATATGCAATTTTTAATTTTTTTTTGGGTTGAAAAAGGGATTTTTTTTCTAGTTTTAATTTAAATACAAATGAATTTATTTTATAGCTTAACATAAATGGATCAATAGTTCACGGAAAATACTGTACAAATTCACATAAACTGCAAATTTAAAAAAACAGATAATTACATGCAGGAAGTGAATATTAATATTAATTTAGTGAGGTTTAATAAAATAACCACATGAAATCAGAATACATAATATACTTAAATTTCTCTCAATTAATAATAATGAAATTTACACAAATAAAATTAGATTGCAATTATTACAAGCAGGAAGTGAACCCATCTATTTTTACAGTCATATAGGTTTACTAGTTTTAATTTAAATACAAAATGCATTTACTTGATAGCTAAACTCAAATGGATCAATAGTTCATGGAATATACTGCCACAAACTTGATGAAGTAATTTAGGTACATTATTTCTAAAGAAAGTTTGCGTACAGAACCCGAGCAAATTTAAGCCGCTCTAAATTACCGTGTCCCAAATTCAGCGAAAGCAGTTCGAAGATTTGGAATGGTTCAGGCGATTCATTTGTAACTTTGCTATAGTAACTTCAGCTATCTCAGATACACTCAAAAATAACAGACTGTTTTTGTGGACTGACTCGGCAACAATAAGGCTTTCCTAGAAATAAAATCTCTGTTATTTCACCACCCGTACTGGCTAATCTAAATTTTTCTTTAGAATTTACAATTTATCCCGATGCTTCCGCAGTGGGGGTCTGTGCAGTTTTAACCTAAGGCAAATGATCAGAGGAACGTGTGATTGCATTTTTAGTCAGAAGCTTAGCACAGAAAATGTATCACACCACGGTGAAGGAGTGCTTAGCTGTCATTCTGGCAGTAGAAAAAATTAGACCTTAAATTGAAGGTTGTAAATTAACCATCATTACTGGTCACGCCTCCCTAATTTGGTTGAACAATTTAAGAGATACTAGTTGTCGTCTTGGACGATGAACACTTAAATTACAGCATTGCCGATTTGACCTCAAACAAAGAAAAGGAAAATTTTATTTAGTACCGGATGCTCTTTCTCGTTCATTTTATTGTGGCGTCATTACAAATAATAATAAGCCATGATCTATGGCATTCGAATATTTTTGAAGGCATTAATAAAAATCCTGAAAAAACCATCTATAGAACTTGGCTTTTTCGGAAAATGTTTCGACATACCTTAGCTGAAAACTTAACAGCCCACTGGAATAGAAAATTGAAAGATTATTAGTTTTATTTAAAGATTGCTTTAGATACATAGTGTATATAATTTTTGAAAAAATTTGAGACACTAGATATAAATGAAGGATTAGATATATTTACTATGAACAATCGAATCTTACAAGATATTTTACGAGAAACAGCAAGGAGTTCTTGTACCAGTAAAATTTCTAATTAAAAAGTTGTTTGAATGTTCATTCAAAAATAATTCGTGTGCTTTAAATTTCATACAATGCGAATTATGGAAAGGAAAAATAAAGCGATTTGATGGTAAAATTGTTATGCCGAATTTTTTATTTTAGTACCTCGGCTGTGGGCACACAGGGGGCTTTGGTTGTAACTGTGTACACCTCAGCTACTCCTGATATTCGCGTACACGTTGCGGGGGATATGCACTGCTTGCAGTGGCTAAATTCTGCACCTAGTGTTGGGAGGTATAACCTGACCAATTAAAGCAATGAATAGAACAGAAAAAGAGAAAATACCCCAGGTGGTACACCAACTATCCAGTTGAAAAGAAGTTCAAAGTTGCCAAGATCACCAGCTAGACAAACTAACTCAAAAAATCAGCAGAAAAATGAAAACGCTGGACTCTGGCGGAAACTAAGTGACTTAGAAACACTTATAACCCAACTAAGAAGCGAAGTTAAAAAGAAAATGAAGAATTAAAGAAACCCAAAGAAATGGAAATGGAGATTTTACAACAAAGCAAGTACATACACCAGTTATAACACCGAGTTCCATACTGATGGGGAGGAACTTGCGAGGGAAACAGATTGGGTACTGAACAGGAACAGGAAAAAAATACCTACCAAAAAACAAAGAGCGGAATGCTCACCTGAAGTTGGAGAACAATCTCAAGCTATTGTAACTGGTACTACTAAGACTAATCCAACACATTAGCAACAAAAACAACAGCATAAAAATCAACAACAAAAGGTTGCACCGAAAGAAAGGCTCCTCCGCCAATTAATGTATTCGGCATAACAGAATTTGCTAGTATACAAAATATAATGAAATCAGTGACCACTAAGGAGTACAGAGTAGTATCACTAAACAGTAACGTGTGGAAAATCAATACACCAGATTCTGATACATATAGAGCTCTAGCCACAAAGCTCAACGAGGAAGGTAAAAATGGTTCACATACGAAGATAACAACAACCGTGCAATTAAGGTTATGGCCAGAGGCATTCATCCAACTTGTAAGAATGAGGATATAATGGAGGACCTAAATGCAAAAGATCTGCAAATAGAAGATGCAGTAAGTATCCTAAAACGAGAGAGAGGTGAGAACAATGAAGTAAGAAAATGAGTTTTCTTACTTTTTATGCTTACTTTTAATAAAAAGTAGAAAGTTGAAAAAATTTTCAACATCAAAGCAATACTAAATATGATGGTTAAAATAGAACCCCTAAAGAAAATACGAGGTTAATACCTCAATGCAAAAAATGCCAAGGTTTCAACCACACGCAAAAATATTGGGAGCATACATGCGTAAAATGTGCTGGAAAACACAACGCGAAAGAGTGTAAAGTAAGTAGAAACAACCCTGCAAAATGCATAAACTGTAAAGGGCATCATCCTGCGAATTACAGAGGATGTGAAATAGCCAAAAAACTTCAAAGGCTAAGAAACAAAATGAATCTTCCTCAAAGCTCTAAGGTTCCAGTGAGAAAGTAAGTAAAAACCAAGTGGAGCCAAAGCCACTAGTTATAGGTACAGGGCGGAAAACCTACTAGCAAATTGTACAATCATCTAATGCTATTACTGATGACCCTCTTAAAAGGATATGCAGACGCATAGAAGCCATAAATGCTAGACTAGCAAAGCAAGAACGTGGTCTAGAAGCTTTATATACGCGTCTAGAAAAACAACAAACCACTAACGGGGCAACAGCCCTACTTTGTTAAAATGAGCAGAACATTAAGAATTGTCACCTGGAATACGAACAGACTTGCACAGCATGTTCCAGAGTTAGAAATCTTTCTAAATTTAGAGAAAATAGATATATGCCTTATATCGGAAAGTCATTTGACAGAAACATCATTTATTAAAATACGTGATTATGAATGTTATCATGCTATTCACCCAGGAGGAAACGCGAGGGGAGGATCATCAGTAATAGTGAAAAAGAATATCAAACTAAAGCGGTTAAAGTCAAAAGTAGTAAAAACAATGAATACAGTATTTCATGTATCTACTGCCCACCACGCTATAATCTAAACAAGGAGGATTATAACAGACTCTTTATAGATAACTAGAATCCAATTTTATTATTTGTGGTGACTTTAATGCAAAACACACCTATTGGGGATCAAGACTTACAACCCGTAAAGGAAAATAGCTTTTTGAAGCAGGTCGGGTACACAACTGCGAGTTCCATTCTGGAGGTAAACCAACATATCGGCCTGCTGATCTAAATAAAATACCAGATCTCATTGATTTCTATGTAACGAAAGGGACTACACGTGCCTCGAAAACAGCAAGGGGATATATTCTGACCATTCACCAGTTGTCATGACACTCAGCACAATGATAATTAACAAGGATAACTTGCCTAAGCTAACAAATAATAAAACTGACTGGGACCTATTCCAAGAACTAATTGAAGAACAAATAGGCCTTCAAATGCCAATTAAAAAATTGGCGACCATAATATACGATCTGTAACATTACAGGAATTGAAAAAGGAGATCAAATACAATTTAAATGCGAAAAAAGCTCCAGGTTACGATCTAATTACTGGCCAAGTCGTAAAAACCATTCCCGAAAATTGGGATTACGAAAATTGGTCAAATAATCAATGCTGCCTTCAGACTAAAATATGTCCCACAACAATGGAAGGTTGCTGAAGTAATTATGATTCCTAAACCAGACAAACCAGCAAACGACAAAAAGTCGTACACGCCGATTTCACTACTTCCTGTCATTTCAAAATTATTTGAAAAATTACTGCTCAAGAGGCTCAAGCCAATAATAGAAGAACGAAATTTAATTCCACCCCACCAATTTGTAATTAGGGAAAATCACTCTACGATAGAACAAGTTCACAGAATAACGGACATAATAGAAGACACACATTCGAGAAAAAGAAAATATGTCCCAGTATCTTCTTAGATGTAGCACAAGCTTTCGACAAAGTTTGGCACCAAGGAATTTAATTTAAATTGCATCAAGATCTACCTAAACAGTTCTATCAAATTTTTAAATCGTACATCGCAGATCGTCATTTCCGTGTAAAATATAACGGAGAGTACTCTGAACTAAAGAGAATAGCAGCAGGCATACAACAAGGTAGCGTGCTGGGTCCTATACTGTACATCTTGTACACCAGAGATATGCCAAATACAGAAGGTGCTACCATAGCAACATTTGCAGACGATACAGCTATTCTGACAACTGGAAAGTGTTTGTCAGAAGCAACGACAAAACTTCAACAAGCAACCGACTCAGTGAGTAGCTGGACAAAGAAATGGCGCATTAGCCTAAACGAAGCAAAATCGGTTCACGTAAACTTCACAAACCAGAAAGAAAACAAATATACAAATGATACAATGTTTTCAAAACAAAGTGCTGCGTGGTATTGTCAACGCGCCTTGATACATCAGAGATGATACATCAAACCTTCATAGGGAATTAAACATGGAATATGTCAGTGAAGAAATAAAAAATCATACAAAGAAACACATTCAGCGGATATCTCGGCACCAAAATGCAGACATACGAAGTTTGTTGGACACCACCAATGCAGTAAGAAGACTTCAAAGGCAGAAACCTTTAGAACTGGGTAGTTGTATTTAATCAGGTCAGAGAAATAATATAAATTAAATACGGGAGTAAATTCAAACGGGAGTAACCATTGGGTTACTGCTCGTCAAATGTGAATATTTATTTAAGAAAGATAAGTTACTAAATGATTTGTAAATCAGTTGTAATATAAATTATAAATAAAAAAAAAAAAAAAAAACGATTACGATTACGTGCAAATCAATAACCCTAGTGACCCATTCTGAAAATCAATTACTGCATTTTACTACTCGTTACCAAATCATCTAAGTTTTTCATTAAAACACTTTTGTAGCACTAATATTTACATTTTTTATTTTTTTTTTTAATTTTGATCAATGCAATCTGTTTTGGAGCACAAGGCTCTCCCTACTCTTTCGCGGTTTTATTTCATCATATTTTAAATGATCACAAACATAAAAAATACTTTTTTGGGTTTGTGATAATTTTTTAAAATGTACAAAAGATGAATTATTAAAATAATAAATATTAAAAATTAATATATACAATCATTTTTTATTTTGCCGTATGGCGTAATTAACTTTATAGTGAACGACTTTTGTAAAATCAAAAAAAAAATTACAAATCACTTTAATGGGCTGAAATTAAATGCCATATCTTTAATTAATTTCGTTACTTTCGTTGAAACAATCAATAATTTTTAAGGATGAGGTTTTCGCCGAAGGATATTAAAATTGGTTTCGGAGTTTCCTAGAAATCCCAGTTAATTAAAAATATAATGTGTACTGTTTCCAAAAATCGAATATAAGTAAATTAATTAGTTTCACTACTTGATAAAATTTCTAGCCAAAAGCTATATATTGATCACAATATGTACATGATATTAATGTTAATAATTTAATTAAATCTTAGACTCAACTTCAAACTAATTAACTATTTGAAAAATACCAGGAATTAAATATTAATTTCCTATATGTTTTAAATTTCTTTTAGTTAACTAATTTTATTTACCATTATTTTTCAAAATGCTTATTCATATTAAATAACATTTCAAACTATTATAAATATATGTATAGGCACATATCATCCTGCCAAGTACCTAAGCACTTCGACTTCAAACATAATAAATAACGAATAATTAAAATTTTCAATATATTACTTGCGAAGATAAGCAAATAATTTTCGGTTGTGAATTATTTCCAATATGTAACCTTAACGATCTGACGCAATTGTGTAAGTTAAACCGCCAATCCAATGTACATACCGGTATATGTAATATATTATTATTGACATGTACCTAAAAGTAAATTATTATTATAAACATTTTTTTTTGTATTTCACATATGTTACTCACCAAATAAAACATTTTAAACTTACCTATATAAGACATAAAAAATGAAAGCCCATAAAGTCGCGCTGTCCGGCCATGGCTTACCTTATAATTTTTTTTTAATGAATTTATTGATTTAAGGATGTTCCCAAAATACAATAAAATTATCAAAAAAAAAAACTGGTATAATTTATTGGATTATGATTGTTATAAATGTATAAATTATATTTATTATTTTTTTTTTTAAATGTTGTTTTTGTAGGTATTTTGTTGCTGTTAAACATTTTTATTAAGAAATGATTTAATTTCGGGTTAGAAAGGTTGAATGAAATATTAGTTTTAATATTTTTGGTTTATTTTTTTCGGCAAATCTGTATTCATAAATGAAATATGCGCGTATATAAGACATACGTGTACATATGTGAATTTATTGTTGATGGTTGGTTGCCCAATATTTTGTTTGGGGTTCAAGATAAATTAATAAGCCTCGAGTAAAAACTATATGTAAGTGCTTTTATATTTTCTGTAGACATTTACTATTGACACAAATTTAAATATTATTATTCGGTGATTGTTATAAGTGGAATTCAATCAATTTAAATGTCATCATAATATTAGTTTTGTTAATAATAAAACACTAAAATAATAATAAAAGATTTTTGTTGTTGTTGTAAAATATATAGGTTAGTTATACCAAGGTGCGTATTTTATACAAATTAACTTAAACGTAACACGTATTTGAATTGCAATCGACCTTGGAAAATTAATTTATCAATAAAATAATATTTATTTTGTTAAGTTAGGGTTTTATTACCTAATTTGTAGATATATCTCACATATAGATATATGTAGTGATATGACGCGCTTCGTAGAGTGGCCACCCTCCGGGTGTAAATAAGAAAGTTTTTCGGCCTTTTTATATTGATGGGATTAGTGCGAATCGGGAATATAACTTCTTATTGGCCAAACAAATATATTTACAAAAATAGCATAGCCCCAAGTAACATGTATCGAAACAGATTATAGTACGCCTGTACATGTTAAGTATAAAAATGACTTGGTTCCTGGCGAAAATTATGTAGTTGATAAAACTCTTGTTCCTTGGAGAGACAGGCTTATTTTCCGCCAATGTATAATTTTATAATTAAATTTTTTGTACGTGGACAAGCACAATTTATTTAGGTAAATCTGAGATTTTTGATAAAAATTACGAGCAGCCAAAAAAGTTTGTGCGGAACTATCACAAGAGCTTCTTAATGAAGGTTGAACGGTGTATGTGGACTACATCTATACCAGCTATCCGCTAGCATTGGCATTTTTTCGTCAAAAGATGCATGTTGTGGACACTGTAAGAGTAAGTAAAAAATAAATAAAAGAAAGGAGAAGTGGTAGAAAAAGACGATAAAAATGGTATTTTAACTGGCTGTACAATTGAAATGTGTGGACAACAAAGAGTATTGACAACAAAACCTGCTCCAGAAATGGTAGATAAAAACGTTGCTTCTGCTAGCAGAAGTATGCAAAGGAATAAGAAACAAAAACCACTTTGCTTATAATAAAGGTAATTCAGGTATAGATATTTCGGATCGAAAATTAAAATGTTTAGTTCTGAAAAGAAAAAAATATTAAGAATGTGCGTTAGATGTTATGTTCAAATAAAAGACGCAGAATGTCGATAAGTCGCAAAGAAAAAAGTAAAAAAAAAGTTTCAACAAGTCAATGAATTTCTTTTATCAAAATAAAAATTATTGAAATGTAATTTTTCAAAGTGTAATAATATAGCATTATATAACTAAGTATACATATTACATATTTTATTTATTTTTCCATAGTGAGCAAAGAAATTTTCAGGTTATGCTCCTGTGGCACTATTCTGGTAATTCCTCGGGAATAGAAAACTGTTGAAAGAATTTATTTGTAATTTCTATTCAAATATTTTTCTAGCATTCTGAGGTAAAAAGCTATTTTTACATTTTTTGAAAACAAAATTAAATTGGGATTATTTTTATTGCCAATTTAAATATGAATAAATTATTCCAAATTTATAAATATTGGCATCAAACTTTTCTCCTCAGTAGGCCGGAAAAAAATATTTGAACAGAAATTACATATAAATTCTTTCCACAGTACCCTCTTCCCGAGGAATTACCAAAATGAAACCAATGAGGCCCTATTCGGGTAGTTCACGAGGAATGGAAATTTTTAATTTTGTAGCAGTGTTTTGCTTTTTTTGGGGAAAAACTTTTGTGGGGAAAAAACATAGCAATTTTGACGTTTATTGTTCCATACCTATTTTAGGAGAGAACCAACTGGAAAGAGAATTTAACGGAAATTTATTGTATTTACAAATAGCAAAATTATGGCTGTAAATTTTTAGTGAAAACTGGCAACATCAATTGGGAAATAACAATATCCAATCTTTTACTTTAATAAACCAAATTTATTTTTAATGTAAAATTTGATTAAAATATCAACAAAAACCAATTTAACCTTATAAACTATTTTTAGACATTTGTTTTCCTGTTTAAATGCGATTATGTGTTGTCCGCGAATAATTAAATTATTTTTCCGTAAATTGATTCCCCAATCGCCAGAAGCAACTTTGGAAAATGGAGAATCGGGGAAAATGTCTTGGGAATAGCTGCTACAAAAGTAATTTATTCCCTATCCCGGTTAATTAACAGAATAGGGCTACTGGTATAGGCTAAGCTTTTGAAAGATCCAGCAAATTTATCGTTTGCGTCAGATATCAGTGACTAACGTGGCCACTTTCTACTAATTCCAGTTTGTCAGACATATTATATGTCTGACGTGGCGACTGTTAAATTCAAGATTCATCAGAACGAACATATTGAATACAGTTTCAATAAAATTGCGAGAAATACATACAGTATGGAAAATAAAATTCATTTCTGTACTTTATTTTAAAAATATTTTAAGAAACCTAATTTTATGCTACAAATCGATTTTATTCGTATCAGGGAGGAAATTCATTACGTCCTTACGCATAATGGATCAATATGTAAAATATTTAAACATAAAAGTCCTTTGTTGATCATATTTTGAAACTTTTCTAATTTTTCTTCGAATCGTGTTTTATTAACTAACCAAACTAACCAACTTCATAGTACCAATGCTCTCGTATCATTTGCAATCTTTCAGTTAGATTATTGTATAGGTCTAGATTACTCATTGTGATATTTTAGTAGTATCTTGTTGAGAAAACCCCATGTCTGTTTACAGGTGTAAATCAAAACATTCTAAATCATTCTTATATGTTATGTTTAGCGCCATTGTTATTACGAGTGTAATTGCATGATGCATATCGCCACCGTTTACAATACACACGATTCATTTTAGAGGACATGTTGAGAGAAGTTGTTGTAACATCAAAAACAACTTGACAACGTACAAGTGGCACGGAGGTTAAAGCTTCGGCATTTGAACCGAGAGGTACTGGGTTCGAATCCCACCAGAGGCAGGATGTAAAGCGAATTTTTTTCATTAATTACGATCGGTGATGATAATATACACAACTTAGACCGTCTGTTGTAGTGCAGAATTCAGCGCCGACCCACCGTTCATGTCAGTGTGCAGGTTGACATGGAGCTTGTAACGTGCAGGTGGTATACTGTAATCGTGTGAGTAGGTGAATGGGTGGATGTGTGCGTCAATGCAAAAGGGAGTATTAATTGACCTGGAAGGACATTAAATCCACTAATAGATTAATACTTTCTGTCAACAAAAAAAAAATAATAATAATAATAAAATAAAAAACCTTAGATCATTTTTTCAATGTGCGCTGATTAATGATATTCAAACCACGCGCAAAGTAAAACGCAAAGTATTGTTACGAATTTGCCCTGCCAAATCGGGCTCGTAACGGTTTTGAACACAAATTCTTGAAATCTACACCGCTTCCGGATTTAATCGGAAATATTCTTTAAATAATTTCCTAATATTTTCTGAGTACTTAGCACTACTGGATTATTCCCCAAAATACTTGAAATATTATTTTTATAATTATGCAGCTTTTGTCCACATGCCATAAATACCAGCAGCATGAAAGTTCAAGTGTTATTTATTTATCAACTTAATATTAAATACAAATATTTTTGATCATACACCACTGTTTTCACTTTAAACACCATTTCAAATTTTTCCGCTACCCACTTTTGCTTTTATTCTGTTGTGAATTGTGTCTAACGCTCCAAAGACGGACTACACAAAATAACTAATAACGTTTACCGCACCCGTATATACCACCTTGAATATTCCAGATTATCCGCAAAAAATCTCAACAGAGCCGTAGAGTAAATTGCTTTAACCTGCTATAAACCTAAACAATCATAAAATTACAAACCATAGATTGATTATTCTATCCTGAATAAAAGTCTCGCACAATTAACGAATCCGGAAAATGATGCTCACTTAGCCTATAAGCGGGTAACACTAACCCAGCCTATGTGCTCGTCCCGAAGTACTCTTCTTCAATTTATTCCGTACATAGTGACAGCCAATCTTGCCACCGCCTCATGACGTGATTTAATCTCTAAGTCACCCTTTATGGTCCATATCAAATCAGTATCATTTTGCAAACCCCATCTTCCATACCAGAATAGACTGGCATGGAGCTTGCAATGTGCAGATTGTCCTTAATAGGTCTTATAGCCGTACTTCCTCTAGTTGGCTGAGTATGTGTAAAGTAAGAACGTTAAAAGCATAACTGCGAATTAGCAAGGTGAGCCTCGAGATCCAAAACAGATTGCATGGTAAATAAATTTAAAAAATAATCTGTATAATCCTCAATGACGATCCATTGATCCATCAATCCAATCTGCCATCTTTGAAAACAGTCAACGTCCCCATTTTTAAAGCCCTATTTGAATGGCATTTCGTAAGTGATTTTTTCAGCCGCTGCCGGGCCCTCTTTATATTATTGATTACCCGCAGTTCGAGTAGTTAGTTTTCTTCTTGCACTGAAGCAATATCCATGTTCATTTTAATATCATCGCCGAGCTGGCTAAGCTGATTGGTCATATTTGGCACCCAAATATTATCCAATCCATAATCTTTATCATCTTGAACCGGATGACTGACAGTCATTATACAGTCAACATCTGCTCTCCTTCGTTATCTGAATGCTGTAACTTTCTGCTTCGAATTAGCTAGATCATCAATTCGTTTGCCAAATGCTAAAAAGCATAATGATACTAGCTTAATGAGAGACTGGTATACTATTTTTCAATGGGAACTGCACGATTAAAAAATAGTTTGCCCACATAATCAAAATTATTTTGATGTTTGCATAAAATGATGAAAATCCTTATGGACTAGTCCTCAAATAAATATTTCCTGGACCCAGAGTTTGTCTATATGCTCCACCGATTCGACTAGTATACTGTTCATCCGAACCGTTTATTAACACATTTTTTTTTATATTTTTAATATGACAACAAAAGCAATCAATTTACCTAAACGTTTAATACAAGGTGAATTAGCATATTATGCTAAATTAGCATAGTTCATTTTGTATTGACATGTTTTAGCATAAGTTGATTCAATTTTTACCACGCTTATTAGCTCCCTCTGTGTGTCTGTTGGTATCGTCAAATTTAGTAATCAATTTTTCAACCACTTGCGACAGTCCAATTGAGCTGAAATTTTGCATGCATGCTTAACTCCGATGACAAAACAAGATGCTTACATTTTTAGACATTAAAAAATTTCGATGACTAGAAGTAGAAAATAAAATATATTAAAACAACTTTTTAAAAAACCACGCTAATATTTAAAGGCTTTAAAAAGTAGACAATAAAAAGCTTTAAAAATCAGAAAATAAAATTTTTCTTCCTTACTCAGTATACAGTATTCTGCCACGGTCAATTTTATGTCGCCATTTAATATGCTCGGAACATGCTCTACAATGATTAATTTTCCGGTTGGAATTTGGGAAAGCTTTGACAGCAGAATGGAGATGTGAGAATAAAATCACCTTAATTTAAACAAATTTAAAAAATATTTTTCTCTGTATTCACTTCCTGCTTGTAATAATTGCAATATAATTTTATTTGTGTAAATATTATTATTATTGCTTGAGTGAAAGTAATTATAAATATATTCTGATTACATGTAGTTATTTTAATAAAATTTACTAACTAAAATTTACTACTCTGTTTTTGTTATTTGCAGTGTATGAGTAAAGGTTCAGTATATTCCATGAATTATTGATCCATTTGAGTTTACCTATCAAATAAATGCATTTTGTATTTAAATTAAAACTAGAAAACATATATGACTGTGACAATGGGTGGATTCACTTCCTGCTTGTAAAAATTGTAATCTAATTTTATTTGTGTAAATTTTAGTATTATTGCTTGAGTGAAATTTAAGTACATTATATATTCTGATAACATGTGGTTATGTTAATAAAACTTACTAAATGAATATTAATATTCACTTCCTGCATGTAATAATCTGTTTTTTTAATTTACAGTTTATGTGTATTTGTGCAGTATATTCCGTGAACTATTGATTTATTTAAGTTTAACAATCAAATAAATACATTTTGTATTTAATTAAAACTAGAAAAATATATGTATGGCAGGGTTGTCTTTTACATTATTTAAATTTAAGCCATTATTATACAAATTATTTTCTACAACTAAATGAAATAAATAAAGACTTGAAGATGGTTTACTCTTTTATTCTTTTATGCCTTTAGGTGATTTCTGGATTGGATTAACTTTTCATGATTTACTATATTTTTGGGGAACCAGTTTAATGTTGTTTATGGACAACTGAACTATTTAGTTTATTGAATGTTCAACTTATAATAATAAAGTTTTATTGCAGTAAATGTACCAATATATATGGGTTCTTAATTAATTATTTTTTTTTTCAGGATGCTGATTGCTGAGCTTTAACACCATAAAACCGAAAATAATTGGTTACAGACAACCAATTATTTTCGGTTTTATGGTGTAAAAGAGACCACAAGACACCACTTGCGCCTTAGAATTTAATAACTATTGACTACTTAGGTGTCTGTAACCGGTTCAAGTCTATCTTATCTAACAACCTTTCCTATCCCTCCATCTTTTTATATGTAAAATGGGTGTACGGTAATCCCGGCGTATCCGGGATCCCTGCTTAGTCTTGGCTATACATTCTTATCAATCAATCAATTAAATATTTAACTTTCCGCTGATATATAACATTTATTTATTTTTCAAAGGTTCAATATTGTTTTCCAAAAGCCGGTGAACATAATTAGCTCATATTCAGTTTACAAAAAAATTGATTCGGAATGCTTCGTGTACATTATAAATTTACCATTGAGTAAATCAGAATAACTCAAACAGCAGTGATGCATACTTCATGATAAATAATACCACAAACGTAAAACCCCATGTCAAAATGATTTCAAATTTAGATACAATTATAATAAATCTGTCTGCAGGTTGTTATATTTGCCCGATTTTATTTAAAAATACCGAGTATACATCTAGATAAATAAAATTAATTTATTCAATTAAAATACCAACTACACCTTTACACACCTACACAACACGTATAAACATTTGTCCTGCGTTTTTCGTTTTTCCGCTTACATAGATATTTGTACATACCAACAAATAAATATTCCAAAAATACACGAAATATATGTAATGCTTATCACCTGTTATCCTGAATTTAAAAATAAACAAATAATTGGGTAGCATTGTTATGCAGGACCAGCTTTATTTATATATTTAGCTAAATTCTATTATTTATATGTTTGTGATTAATTTGCGAAGGAGCATGACAAATTATTTTTCCAAAAACGATAACATTTATTATTTACGTTTCCAACAAAACATTTTTTAATTAATTTTAAATGGAAACACATTTTGATTAAAAGGTCCAGTAATTTGGGGTTAAATTTAAAATAAACAAAGAGTCAATTAAAATTTAATTTTTATCTACGTACCTATAGGTGGAGAAACACTTCATTTTCATATTTTTTAACCATAAAACAACAACTTGTGTATGAAATTTATCTGTGATGCTTGTCTGCTACATGAATATTGAAAATTATTTGTGCATAAAATGCTTACATTTGTAATTTTAAGTTTTCGGTTATCCAAATTTGCTTATTCATAATATATATTTTAAAAAAAAATGTACTTTATAGATGCTTGGAAAATGTTCGAATGGCACTGTACCACAGTACCATAAAATGTTTTTATATACAATTTTCAACTTGAGAAAATTTTACAGTTTTATCCAGCACAAATAAACTACTCTACAGAAATTATTATTTAGATGTAGTTGAGTTCTATGTTTATATAGCGGCCAAAAAAATTTTAAAAATTTAATTGGAGTTTTGAAAATGAGGTCAGTAACTGGGATAGTAACTAAGCATCGTTATAACATTACATCATCCTGTACATAACAATTTACTTCCTATAATACGAACATGCGATATATACAAACACGAAAATTCCAATGCTTTTGGCAATATTTTCATTCCTTTTGATGTTTTTACAAACAACACACACAAAAATGTTCCTTTAAAATTTTTATTCACATTTAGGGTTTGTGCCCAGAGAGTTCTTGCTGAAAAAACATATTGTACTAGAAAACTAATAATTTAATTCACCTGTTGCCCTGAGGTGGAACAAAACTCATTCATTCAAAAATATTTCAGATAACAAAAACAACATTATCGCAAAATATATGATGATAATATGAAAGGGTGGATTATCCTTACTTTTTCTTATGCACACAGCTTACAAAAATCCTCTTTCGTTGAATATCCCTAAACTTTATATTTTTTTTGTAATTCCATCCTTCATTAAAATAAAGATGTGATTTCTATCAAGAAGGAAAATCAAAAATATTAAATCCTATTCGACCCCTAAGATGACACTGTTCCCACAATATCATTACTTTATTGGTTAACTGCGTCTTATAAGATATGTAATGTAAGGATATGTGTCTCTGACTCACAGAGTTATTATAGCACCATTCCATCTAAAGTAATTGAGTTTGTCTTCCGGGCTGTCAATTTTATGTCTAACATTGGAATTGCGTATTTTTATAAAAAATGGAATTTTCTGAACTAAATCCTAAAGTAAAGTTTGAACTTTGAAGCATTATTTAAAACATAACGAAGCTCTTCTCTCGCTAACTTATGGCTGTTACCTCTTTATTTGATGAAAATCGTTTCCCACGCATGAATTTTTTTAGATGTGAGAACAGCCAGAAGTCAGAGCGAGCTAAATCTTGAGAATATAGTGGTGTTTTGAGCTGTATGAGAAGGTGCGTTGTTTTAATGAAAAATTAAATTTTTCGTCAGTAAATCAGATTTTTCATCACGAATTTTTACATTCAGGTGGTCCAAAATATTACAATAATAATCTGAATTTATTGTTTTACCAGTTTGAAGGTAATCCATGAACAAAAATCTTTTTGCATCATAAAAAACTGATATTAATGCCTTCCTGAACGATTAACGGAACCTAACTCGCTTCGGAGATTCGAAGTACAGGGTTCTAACCACTCGTTAGACAATTGTTTTGATTCAGGATTATAATGGGTGGTACACCCATGTTTTATTTATAGTGATGAAAATACGTACAAAGACCTTTTATCATTTCTAAAACGCTCCAAGTGTGATTGAGAAAATTGCATTAGTATGTTGATGGATTTAAATTTGTTCAAATTGGAATTGATATTTATTTACATTAAAATCAGAAAAAAAAATTGTTTTTGTCTAACATTGTTGTTGTCGTCAAAATAAACATGGCCGATAAAAACACATTAAATACTTAAAAGGACTGGATGCCTATATGTAATGACTTGTTCAATTTTGGATTAATATTAAATTATATTTAAATTATAAATTAAATGTCGCTGTTGTCAGTCATTGTTGTTGTTGTCAAAATAAACATGGCCGATAATAACACAATTTAATAGTTTGGAGGACAAGATGTGTATATATAATTACTAAACTCGGATTAAAATTTGTTCAATTTTGGATTATAATTAAATCACTAATTAAATTTTTTTTGTAGACAGTCATTGTTGTTGTTGTCAAAATAAACATGGCCGACAAAACACATTGAATACTTATGAGGACTAGATGTCTATATATAATTACTGAACTCGGATTAAAACTAGTTCAATTTTTGATTGATATTAAATAATATTTAAATCATTAATTAAATTTCGTTGTTGTCAGTCATTGTTGTTGTTGTCAAAATAAACATGGCCGATAAAAACACATTAAATACTTATGAGGATTAGATGTCTATAAATAAATACTGAACTCGGATTTAAATTTGTTTAAATTGAAATTGGTATCGAAATTTATTTAAAGCTCAGTAAAATTTTGTTTTTGTCAATCATTGTTGTTGTTGTCAAAATAAACATGGCCGAATAAAATACAATAAATTCTTATGAGGACTAGATGTCTATATACCTACTATTACGGAGATCCGATTAAAATTGGTTCAATTTTGGATTGATATAAAATTATATTTTAATCATAAATTAAATTTCGTTGTTGTCACTCATTGTTGTTGTTGTCAAAATAAACATGGCCGATAGAAACACATCAAATACTTATGAGGACTAGATGTCTATATTTAATTACTGAACTTGGATTTAAATTAGTTCAATTTTGGATTGATATAAAATTATATTTAAATCATAAAGTTGTCAGTCATTGTTGTTGTTGTCAAAATAATCATGGCCGGTAATAGCACAATAAATGATTATCTCCGCTATTTACAGTTGTTATTGTTATTTTCCTATATTCTCCTCAACATGGAGTGGCTTCCTTAAAATTAATTCCCATGGAAGGGCAACCTTTGAATTAAATTCAATCAACAACAGCAGCATCGATGAGTGTTAAGGGTAATATCTTCCTTTTAAAATAATACACTTTTGCTAGTTCTTAACCTGCAACCATTGGGATTATAACATTTGGTGGTGTATAACTTTAGACTGTTAATGCATATGAAAACTGTTATATATTTTATTATTTAAATAAATTTATTGAGGATAAAGTTATGCGTCCCCAAAATGGCATTTTACTTCCTGTTTTCGTTGTTGAGACCCCCAATATCAAGTTGCATCGAGAGACTACATCTACATTTCAGAACAATACATTTCAGAACCGATTCATATAAAACGTTCAACTTATCTTAAATTAGGCAAAAAATGTTAATATGGTCGCAGCTTAAATTAATTACTAGATATATCATAGTGATAAATTGTTGCTTTTATGATTTAATATCGGGAGCCTGCTTAAGCTTGGTTGTATAAAGTCGTACCAAGTTAGGAGGTACGTTTGTCAAAGCCAGCTCAGTTTTCAAAAACCATAGATTACTTAGGCCTATCAAACAAATCGGAAGTATATATTGACACCAATCCCACACAATGTCCATGCATAATCGATAGTCACAAAACAAGCAAAAGTCGAATCAAAACTTTTCCAATCAAATTTCGTATGTGGTAAAAATAAAAAAATATCCCGGTTAAGTTACATAAATAATTATCAATGAGGGGTAAAATTTGCCGGTATTTTCGATTTAGAACATTACTACATACAACTAAAATCTACTGCACAGAAATTCTTTTTCGTGTTTTGCGGTTTTATAAATAAATTGTTGCTTTTATGATTTAATATCGATTGAATCATTCATTCATTTCGGATTCAAAGAATTCCTCCACCTTTATAGCATTTCTTTTTTGTATAACATTTTATTTATTTTTGCTTAAGACATAAAAATATATCCATAAAAAAATCAGCGACAAGAATAATGATATTTTGATTTATATTTTTGGGATGAGTTGGATTTATCGAATTCATAGAAATTATTAATACAGGCTGAATAATAATTCATTTATGTGTATTCATGGGATTTGACCCTTTTGGCAGACGTTGTATTATATTGTCGTTGACTCATCAATGATGTATTTTTGTTTTGAGATATGCGCATGATATACATACGAAGCGTTATTTTAGTGGGAATAATTTTATTACCAAATTGATATGGTCGGTAATAAATCTGTCATTATTTAGTTATTTTTATATATATCGTTAAGTCTGATCTTCTAAATTAACTTTTATTCATTATACTTATTAGTAATTTAAGGTTGTAAATTCTGTCCAATATTAAAGCGTTACTAGCAACATTTTTTTTCTTTTAATCGACAAGGATTTTTAGTGCGGCTAGAGAACGTATACCACTATTTTCAAATCAATGCCGACCAAGCATAAAAAAATCAAGTGCACGTGAAACCATAATTGGTTACCACCTAGCTGGTACGGCCACGTTTAAATTCAGTTGTCAAAAATTTTTGGTTGGTAAATGATGGTGCAAAGTCCGCCTATAAAGCGTTTAACTCGTGTTCGAATTTTGTGGCTGATATTTTGGTGAGTACCCTTCAACGCATGCTCAGACTTACTAATAGACTTGAACCTTTTCGATCCCTATAAAATATTTTGAACAGTGATTTGACACTAAGGATTTATAAAATATGTTAAATTGTTGATGAGCTAACGGTCTTTTATTTTTACGTAACAATTTTCCATAGCTGTTACTAAGAAATACCGGACAAGTGGTGCAGTGGGTTAAGCTTCGGCACTTGGACCGGGAGGTACTGGGTCCGAATCCCATCACAGGCTAGATGCAAATCGAATTTTCATCGTCAGTTACAATTAGCGATGTTAATAAACACAACTAAGACCCTCTGATGGAGTGCAGAACTCAGCACCGACTCACCGTCCACATCAATGTACAGGTTGACATGAAGCTTGCAATGTGCGAATGGTATACTGTAATTGTGTGAGTAGGTGAATAGGTGAATGGGTTAATGATGTGGCATAAAGGCGTGGTATCACAATGGGCCATATATTTGGCCTAAGTGTCAACCACTGAAACCTAACCTACTAAGAAATTAAAAATTGTGATGACAACATGAAAGGTTATATTCACTGATCAAGATGGCGGGTGAGCAGTAAAATGTTTTGCTGCGCTTAGTCGCTAGATAGATCATATTTTACAAACAGAAAAAAGGCTGTGCCAAAGTGTAGCCCTGATTGCCTTTCATATATTTGGAGGATCTAGTATAACAGTGAAATTGCTTTTGATATTTTAAATAATGTATAGTTTGCACGATTCAAGAGTAAAATTCGAGTACCGTATTTTAATTTTCGCTTTATTTTAATTAAAGAATTTTGGTTCGATGGCATGATTCACTTTAATTTAATGCATTTTCCTTCAGATTTGTACTTTACTCATTAGAGAAAGATTGACTGATTGTGTTGAACTTGTAAACTAAATTTATTTAAAGGATTCCAGTCCCCACTAGTAAGTTTCTTGAACATCATGTTCTACTAAGGCATACAACATTAATGTACCAACTGGAGAGGATGGTAAAATAAATTTTGTTTTAAGTATTAAAGCCCATTGAACATTTCGCGAGACGGAATCCTTCGAGCGAAAAGTAAACATTCAAGCGACATTTTGCATAACAAATGCAAAATGAAAACGCCATCATAATATTATTATTAGCTTTAATAAAAAAAATGTGAAAAAATTAAATAAAATATTTTTTTATAGTATTCACGGTTAACTAATTTTTTATTGTCGACGTATTGTTCTTGCCTGTTTAATCTATAGCCTTTCACATACGGTGTTAAAAAGCAGTTTGCTAAAAAAACACCGACTTCCTATCAAACACCTCCAACGACACTTTCTACTAAAAATTCGATAATTTTCAACTGAATTCTGGCAATATACTTTACACTATAAGTGATTTCAGTATGTTCTATCTAACAAAATCTTGCTAACGTAAAATGTCAACAACAATCAACATCAATCAACTATAACCACTATACTTTTTGGTGTTATTGGGAAAATTACAGTGGATAATGGCATTGCGATGCAAGTTACTTTTTTTACTGTGTTCTGCAATTCGAATTTAATTCTGTTTTTGTGAATTTTATTATTTAATTCCAAAGTGTTAAAATTTATTGTTTCATCAACATGAATGAAATAAAATGTTTGTGCTATAAAATATTATACGAGGCTATATACGTCCTATGATGAATAAATATTTGTTTTAATGCATGCATACGACAAATTAAGTTTTTATTTTAATAGTTGATACGTACCTAGTAGACAGAGATTAAAATTATCAACGCGATTCGAAATAGCTAGACAATTTATGTTTATTTTTAGTGAGTTATTCATCAACATATCAAATGCTGTAATAAAAAGTTGTCGGTTTAGTTCTTTAATGTGCTTTCTGATTGAAAATCTTTCAGAGCTTACGATATTTGAAACAGTCGTGACATTTTGCAGCTTTCTAAACACAACTAAGCCCAGTTGCACGAACTACGGGTTGGTCTTACTGCTGTTGAGACAAGACCAGTACTGAAGATATTTCATCGGGTATAGTCTGAGCTCCACTCAATCGTAATCGCATTTATTGCTTTCAATTCTTGTGGCTTCACCTGGCTTTATGTGTTCCCAGTAAGTCTGGAAGTCTTCGCAAGATGATTTGATGATGACAACGTATATTTCTGCCTATGACAATATTTTTCAAAAAATTCATTTCTTATTCTATAGAAGATGTAAACGTAATAAAATGTTTGATTATTTTAAATCAAATTTTGAAAATTTTGAGATTAAAAACATTCGGTGATGAAGCATTTTTAAAAATTAGCTCTTTAATTTGGAAGAATTGTTGAAGTTCTATTTGTATTATTGTCTATTAGCATTATTGACAACAAAATAATAACTTTTTCTGGCGACAATAAAGTTTTACAAAAACTTGCTTTCTACCTTTACTCATAGTAGCAAATTTATACTTATTAGTAGCTTATATATAAAAATTTTATATAATTTTTAGTTTTAATTTATTTTTATTCACGTAAATGCATTTGACACAAATTCATGTGAATAAAAATAACTTAAAATTAAAAATTAAAAAAATTTCTCTATAAAAGCTACCTAAGTTGTGATCGATACAAAAAAAAGGCAAATTATAAATTTAAATTATTTTGATTTAAATTGAAGAATGTATAGAGAATGTTTGTTTGTATAAAATTGTTTTATTGACAACTATTTTTGACAATCGAGAAATTTTACAGAAATTTAATATCCAACGCGATAGTTGAAGTGAAAATAAAATGTTCGGTTATTCCAAATGAAATTTTGAAAGTTTTGAAATATCGAAATAAATTTGCAAAATTTTGGTAATTCGAATATTGACAACAACAACTATTTCTGATAACATATCATATTTAAATAAATTGATTTCGAATTCGAAGGTACAGACACGATACGTGTGACTATTAAAAATGAAAATTTGAAAGCTTCCAAATTTAGAGGGGTTGTTGATCTCGTTCCACAAAAACATTTTAAAACAAAATTCTTCCCAATACGACAATAGCATAAACAATAGCAAGTTTCATTGTTTTACTTAAAATTTGAAAAAATTTTAAGTTTAGAAGTATCTTTGAGGTTTTTTTTTTAATAATTCGAATTTTGAGAACAACAACTATTTATGACAACAACAAGAAATCAAAAATTTCATTACAAAAAAAAATTTGATTATTTATAGTTCGAAAGCTTTCAAAACTACAAATGACGTTTACATCCCCAACATTTTGGTAATTCATCAAATTTAGATATTTAACAATATTGTTAAGCTTATATTTTTGGTAATTCGCATATTGATAGAAAAATCTATTACAGCAACATTTCTCAAAACATTTCTTTCTAATTCGACACTCGCTGTCGCAATAAAATGAGTGAATATTTAAATTTTGTAAATTTAGAAGATTCAATGAGGATGTGTTTGAATTGACAACTACAAATACTACTGGCAACTGAAACATTTAAAAAAATCTCTTTCTTATTAGATAACAGAAGTTAAAAAAAATGTTTGTTTATTGCAAATAAATAATTTAAACAATTGAAGCAAATTTGAAAAAAAAAAATTGTTTTGGTTGTATTTTTGAATGGTAAATCAAATCAACAACACAACATTAAGGAAAAATTTTCTTTCCAATTCGATAGTAATAAAAATAAATTTTTAAATTTTAAATTTTAGAATCTTTAAATTTAGAAGTGTCGCTGAGGCTGTAATTTTAATAATTCGCATTTTGACAACAACGATTATTTATGGCAACAGCAATATTCTGCTAATAATTTGCATTTGCGCTCTGGGAAGTAGCAAGTGCCTAAACCAGTGTAGCGAGAACAACTGACCTGCATTCAAAGATCTGCAGTACATAAACCGAAAGCTAGCTACTTCAAATGCTAGACAACTGCATTCAAGGTAAATGCTGCCAGCGCCATAATCGATCTTTGTTTCAATTTCAAATGGTCCCTGTGAATATTGTAAACCACCGGTAAGTTTCAAAAATAAGACTTTATCTTTAGACAAGTAGAAGAAAAAAGCCATTTCCGGTTAGTTTGCTAATAGGTGAAGTTTCAATGGCTTTCTTTTCATCAATATTAAGTGCAAAGGTGCTGCCCAATGAGATCTAGATATTCACCCGCTCCGGCTTAACATCACAATCGGCTGATATCCCACAAAGTGTAATTGTTATCTTGATTGCTTTTCTTCAAATACTTTGCAGAATAAACCAAAATTGCCATATGGCCATGAATTTGGAGGCAGTAATTTCCAAGTTCCGCAACAATTTCAAACTGGAAGCCGTAAGTGAGAAAAAACGAGAGAATCAGGCAGCCATTAGTCTCTCTATAGATAAACTATTTAGGAACAATTGTTGATTTAGAGTTCGGCTAGCATTTAGTCACCAACCATATTGATTTCAGAAACAGTTGAGCTAAATGAAGCAGAGGAAGGAAAAATGTTCTGCATTTCAGGAATCGGATGTAAGGAAATGGCACCAGTTTCAGTGTGGTAACTCATAACCTATTGACTGTTATGTTTCGCTGTAACGAAAATCAATTTTACCGCAAGCCACCAAACAACAAAATCTTAAGAAAGCAATGGTTAGTATTTTTGAAACTAAACGCCAGGATTTCCTTAATGCTCCTCGAAAGTAAATTTTACTGTCTATGATGACATCAATATATTTGCAAACGTTAGATCTGGCCGTCGTTTTCCCAAAATATGTAGGGTGGATAAATTCACAAACATTTCTACGTGTATTAAAGACCAACTAACTAGTTTTAGACGCCCAAACGCTTCTCTATTTACCACATTTCCACAATTTGTATAGCGCAATAAATAAAGCACATAAACGTGTTTACTCGAAACCGTAACAGCTATAGAGAAATTTAATTTTTTTACTAATTTTCAAATGTTTTCATTTGGTCATGTGTTTTATTATTAAGCTTTCGATTAATAATTTCGAAAAAATGTTCAAACTATACGAACAAAACTATTATAAAGCCACCTGCAAAAAAGAGAAACATTGTCATATCGAACACCACCAGACCGACCAAACGGCACAGTGGTTAAAACTTTGGCGTTCTGATCGGGAGGTACACGAGTTCTAATCCCGATTGAAGCAGGATGCAAAAGGAATTCTCATCAACAGACTACGGCCTGTGATGAAATGGAACACATCAATGACCCTTTATCGGAGAGCAAAAACTCTTCCATGCCACTATAGGCTGGCATAGCACTATGCAATGTGCAAATGGTGATAAAATTGGACAATAAAAATGAGGTGATAAAATCCGTCCTCGAATTAGCTGGCAAACCGCGATAGAGTTGGGAGAGATTCGGCCCCAGATGGATTGCAGGGATGTTACGACATCTTCGGGGTTAATTTGTTTTTTTGGATTTTTTGGGAAAAAAAGGAATTTGGTTATATTCAGATAGATGGTGCCATCTACCTCGCAGCATTTTTACCATAAAGTTTCATGCAGATATGTTTTAATATTTACGTCATTTATTACATAAACGTTGAGAGAATAATATTGCGTATAGAGAATAGAGTGCGTGTGTGCGACGGATGGGATATAGAAGAAGGTTTTTTGTGTGTGTTTTCGTTCTGGGGCGGTATGTTGTACCATCACTTCGAATCGAAAATAGTCGAATTCGAAAAAAGTCGAATCGAAAAAGTGAAAGTTGTATCATTTTTGCTTTTCGAAAAGGATACAACATACCGCGTTTCGACTTTTTTCGAATTTCGATTCGAAGTGATGGTACAACATACCGCCCCTGATATATAAAATTCGCGCGCACGAAGCCAGAGAGAAAAAAAATATCCTTCTAGATTTTTGTTTTGGTTGGTGCGAGGTTTTTTTTTGTTGAATTAGTCTTGTGATGGTTGTTGAAAAGTTTAGTTTTTGATTTTTTTTGTCCTTTAAAAAAACAAGTGTTGATCGATCAATAAAAACGTTACATTATTATTTTTCTTTTTAAACATCTTTTATACAAATTTTTTCCCAAAGAAGAATATAAAATAAAATATTTTTTGTTTATTTGATTGAAAAATGTTTAAGATTTTCTCACTCTGTTTTTCTGTGAGACCGCCATCATTAAAAATGTTGGATTTTGTTTCGGAGTGTTTTATTTTTTTGGACAATAACAATTTAGTTTTTCTTATCCGTGTTGCACATCTTCTGCTAATATACCTGCGAAATATTTGGTGTGAACGGGGGAAAAAATATAAAAATGTGTTCGTGAATTTTTTTATGAGTGACGCCATTTACAAATTTAAAAATTAAGTTGATTTTTTTATTGTCAATGCTGTCCGATTGCGAAAACTGTATATTTGGTTGATATACATCAGTGATCAAATTAATACCAGCGGACGTGACGCTGCGTGAGATTCGGTATACTGGTGGCCAGTTGAGGCCAGTCGCGTTTTTACTGTTTGCTGATGGCCAGATGAGGCCGCTTAAACATATTTTGTGCGGTGTTGGTGAGCCAACGCCCAACGTTTCTTATTATTTTATTAACGGTTTTGGCGATAAGATGCCCTATGTTTTGTTGGCCTTTTAAAGCAAACCTTTTACTGGTTAGCGGCGGAGAAACGCCGACATAAACAAAATATATACGGTTTCAGCGAGACAACGCCCGACGGTTTACGGTTAATTCGAGCCAACGCCCAACAATATAAGTTGGTATCGGTGAGAAGGACCGCAGCGGACTGGTACCCATTGAAATTATTTAGCATCGGTGAGAGGCGCCGCATCAAAGAGGCGGGCAACGGCGCCACAACCCTACCGCGTGACTTTCCTAAAATACGATTTGTTTTGTCTGTTTTTTTAATTTAAATTTCTTATTGATTGATTATTCATTTTTTTGTAACCGTTTTTCTTCCTTTGTTTTTGCATTTTAAAATAAATTATTAAATTTTTTAAGGGTCGGTATGATGGGAGGGGGATTAAGAGGATTCTCATTTCGTGTCGGGGCCATATTTACAGGCTGGGCTTTCCGTCATTCCCTTAGCATGACATCCACAGGGTCAGCGTGGTGAGTTCAGAATGTGTCGCCCATTCTGAGATGACCGTAAATTCTACTTGGTCTTCCGGTGGCACTCCGGTGTGTTTAGCTGTTGAAGTATGTATTGTGGGATATTTGCTGGAACTCGGTTTCTCCTTGTGAAGAGAAACTAGGTCTGTTAAAGAAACGTCTCTAGTCTCTTATGCTGCTTCGTAGTGGCTGGGCATCGGCCTTACGTTATCAATGGGTCATTCAGAGGGGGGGATGAGGCCTCTTTAGCAAACTGAGTACTTGTCACTCGGGGAGATCCGGTCGCCACCGTATGGACACACCTCGTTATTATTTTATTTATAACGCGTACCTCAAGTTTCGTTCGACGGATTTTGATGTCAATTAATTTATTTTCAGTTTTTTGCGTTTTGTTTGTATTCTGCTCAGTTCTACGGTGTAGGCCAGGAACACGCAAGCCTTAATTTTTCCACGACTCAAACCCTGAGATCTAGTCGGCAAAATCACCGTGAGAGAGGCCTCTGTGTATATAGATTAAATCTGCGGGATGATGTTGAACCATTTTGTAACAGGGATAAAAAAAGAAAGGAACTTTACCTGCCTCTGGAATTCAAACCAATATATTAATTAAAAATGTTTGCTGTAAAATTTAACAAACTGTTTGACTTAGATCTGACTAGAGTTTTCGGCATTTTCACCTAATCTTTAAAATATTTTGGAACGCTATTACGCGTAGCGCGACTTCCAGCAATCATGCATCTGCACACATTTGATCATTTTAAAGTGAATGCATTGCCTATATTTATCCATTGAATTTACTGAATTGTAAAGGGTTTTCAATGTGGGCGTCGATGTAGGCAGCCCGTCCAAATGATAAACTTTAATACCACAACCCTCCAATGTTTGGTGGTCAAATTTGCAATAAACGGTTCGGAAAACAATCAGCTGACACTAGTACGTCAAAGGAACGCCAGATCAACCGACAATTCAATTCATCAAGGTGCACAAGAACTCGGCCTTTCACAGATTTCAACTTGTATAATTTTGCGTCGGGATTTGGGCCTACACCCGTACAAGATCTAACTGACCGATGAGCTCAAAGTTAATGAACATATACAATGCCATTTGTTCGCTGACTGGGCTTCGGAGCATTTTTAAGAGTACCCCAATCTTATCCGAAAAACCATCAGCAACGAGGCGCCTCTTTGGATAAATGGATATTTTAACAAGCAAAATTGCCGTACATGAGACGACGCCAAACCGCACGAGGTTCACTGGTTGGCAATGCATCCACAAAAAGTAACTGTTTGGTGCGAATTTTGGGCCGGCGGTGTCGTTCATCCGTACTTTTTTGAAAATGACGTTGGTGGGGCTAACCGATTTTTTTGGACCCAATTGAACGATATGAAGGCAGACGACATGTGTTTCCAGCAGGGCGGTGCACAATCAAACAGGCGCATCGATGGATATTCTGGATGAACGATTTGAGAATACGATTTTCTCACGCATAAGTGACGTAACAGAAGTAATAAAACATCTTTCTTTGTTGGCCAATACAACTATTTTTGATAAAAGGATAGTATTTTTACATAATATTTCAAAATTAATCGGCATATTCGATCACTTTCTTGTTACTACTTCCAGTTGTTTAAAAGTTCTAGGGCTTATTACATTAAAACTTAACTTAATTATTTTTACGTGGTTGTTGTTTTTTATTGTTATGGTTTTGTTGTGATTATTCCGTATATTGGTCTATTTCAGTATATCTCGAATTAAATTTGATTGTTGCGATTTTTGCAAATCTTCCATCTATAATTCAAATTAAATTTTAACTTTATTAAATTAAAAGTCAATTTAAATCGGAATGCCAATACATTTAAATTCTTTAAATATTTAGTGTACAGTGTAAAGGACGCACGTGTGCAAACAAATTGCCTTTCTTACCTGGAGCAATCTCCATCTACTCATCAAAATATGATACTCACAATTTATTTTAAGTTCTTACTAATATATTATAATAATTTAGTAATATTATGATATTTTTAAAAATTTACAAATGTGGCGTATGTTTACTTATAAGTATGTACACAATTTTTATACATATCTTCAAACCGTAATAGACAACAAAAAATAAGTGTTATATTAAAATAATTCGTTTTTCTGTTTTCATTTTATCCTCAATAAAAAATATTTTCCTTCGTATCCTCATTGTGGTAATATTTATAAAATATTCAAATCACACCCGACAGATTTTAAATTTTAAGAAATGTTTTTTTTTTCTGTATGTGTTGCTTGTAATCAGCCGTGTGCGAGCGGTTAAAAAATATTCAACAAGAACACGCAAAATCAATATTGTGTCGGGTTTTTTAATTTAGAAAAATTCCCTACGTATATATCTTTTCCGAATTTCGATTAAAATACACCGAATTACCAAGGCACCATTGCGCGCACAGACAAATGTAAAAAACCTAATACGCTCCATCAGCATTATTCAAAAATTTTGTTAAAAGGCGCAGCAACAAGTGTACATAAGGATGTTTATACAACTATCAAAATTATGATAATTTTTGCGTTCCAATAATTTACATAAAACCCAATTCTTTAATATCTCGTATAAAATCAATTGACCCAATTTAATCTGAAACGAAAACAAACATCAACAATAACCTATGTAATGGATTAGAGAGTAGAAAATCCGTATAGTTCTCCATGGTTAAATTTACCAAGAAGAACCATAAATAAATTAATATTTAAATTGATTGAAAGGTTGAGGTTAAGTTGACAGGATAACTAAAACAACATGAAATATTTTTATACGCTCTATATATTGATGTATAAATTTGTGATTATACTACTAATGGGTTGAGAATTGTTTACAGTGAACTGGAAATGGCAAAATCTGTCAGTGATTTATATTTGGAGTTTTAGTATGGAAGTTTTATAAAAATTAGCGTTCCATAGCATTTCAATGAATTCAGTTAGTGTTTTTGTCTGTTAAGTATTTACTTAATTCTAACAGTGCGGTGACGCTGGCATATCACAGTTAGCAAAAAAATAAGATAACTTTTTAACAGTTATTTCTATGGTTCATTCTACGGATAGTCAACAAACATGTTTTAAGCAACTTCGGATGAAAATAAAGTGAACTATGAAGAAAATGTATTGGAATGTTATGGTAATTATATACAAACAACAGTAAATTATAGCAAACATGTTTTTAAAGCAGCATTGTTGTGAATTGTTCACCCTGGATGGATAAAGCGTTGAGCAAATGGAAATTCCCAAATTATGAGATCCCCCATAATGAGACAAAATGGACTGAAATGTTATATACAGAAACACTGGGAAAAAAGAAATGGTATTAAAGGTCCTTCTAGACTAAAAGTTTAGTAAATTATCTGCAATCAATTTGCAATTCTAGCCAAAGTTTCAAGTGCTATTTAAACCCTAAAGAATGCCGTTGCAGAATTAAGTAACCTGTTTGCATCAACTTAAAAGGTATACTATGTTTTACGTGTTCCAACTGTTAAACAAATTTAATACTTTATTATCACGGAAGCTATTAGATTATAAAAATCGTCTCGTAATTAATATTTCTTCATAAGCTACTCGAAGCCAAACGATTCCTTTTCTTCAAAAGCTATTATTAAACTCTAACGTTCAAATCAATATGTTCTCGTTTGTTTCTATTACAAGCTCGAGATCAACCTGAAGACATCATTGATATTTTATTAGATGAAGTGAAATAGAACCGTACGCTCTACTCGTATAATGATTTAAAATATCACTTAAATCCGTCACTTAAACGATCAGGATGATAAAAAAACTACAATACACATATAAAAGCATACATTTAGTTTACCAGGGTACTTGTATATTGTTAAACTGAACTCTCAACTACCCGTGCAGTAATAGTTAGAGTATTTTGAAAGCTCTTCACATATACTAAAAATGACGAAATTTGGTTTTTCAAATTCAAAGAATTTACATGAATATCCTACCACTTTGCTGCTAAAATTTTAGAAATCCAAGAAAGGGCAACTTCTGCCGAAAGTTTAGTCTTTAAAGTTATTCAAAACTTATCAAAATAATTACAAAAATTCAAAAAGCCCCTGAGATAGGTGGTATTTTCGGTACATTGACTACATGCGACCACTTCATGCTTCCTCATTAAACTTTTTCTGGTAAATATTATCGAACGTGTGTCCCGATGGAATAAAATAAATTTTATCCGACGATACCAAATATGTATTATGACAAATAGCGGTTACTTCGAACACTTGTTATAATTTTTAAAATTAATAAACTAAAATCCTTATAATTAAGAAGTATTTCATAAAATCGTCCGTGGTATTAATTTTTTTTAAGATTTTTTTGTTTCGGTTTTTTTGTAAAAATATTATTTATAATGGCACCCAACAATGTTTACGATTTTCTTCGTCGTAAAACACAAAGACGCTACTTTCACTCACAATATGTTTACCATAAAAGTTGAAAAAATGCACTATCCCCATTTTTAACCTAAGAGCACTTGATAGAAAAATTTAAAGAAAAATAATATCACAGACGATTTTAAAATATCTTCCTAATTATATGTGTTGGCTGTAGACACATACATATTGAGAATTTCCTGAAGTTTATGATCTGGTGATATAATTCGCTAAATTGGTTAGTTCTTGTTTTGTACTATCGATACAAAGCAAAAGTTGGATTTTTGCAGTTTGGTCGTTGCAAACTAATGTCTAGACACACTTTTTATCAATACGAGAGTAAGCTGCAAAAAAAATTCTTATAGATTCAATGGAATATTGAAAACTTCTTTTGACACAGATCAGGTGTTCCATCAAGCAAGCAAAATGAATTGATACTTTTGCATTTGGCTCCATACTTGGCTTACATTTGCGAATCTCTTTGAAGTCTTTAGAGACAAATTTACAAAGAAAACTGTTAACTTTATTTCACATATTAAGTATTAACATTCCAAGTCGATATTTGAACGTGAATAGAACAAAAACAGTTGAACAAAATACGAAGGTCTGAAAATTACTTGACACAAGACCCAAGTCATCGCTGGATTGCGTGATCAGCGATGACTTGGGTATTGTGTCAAGTAATTTTCAGACCTTCGTATTTTGTTCAACTGTTTTTGTTGCATGATTAAATTTTCATTTTCTCGCCACAAACGCCGAATTCCGATCTCAGGAAGGTATAACAAGCGATAACAAAAGGTTAAACAGCGATTGTCATCAAATCACGATTAAACACCCAAATTTTTAAAGAGAAGAAAGAAGTTGAAATTACTACAAATCACTGATCCTCTTGAGAAACAGAGTCGCCTGAGGAACAATCACTTCTTAAATATTCCCTGGTAGGGTTAAGCATTTTACTCAATGTTTTGCTCGCTTTTAACACCGCATTAGGGTAGATTATTTCAAGACATGAAAAGAAATTCAAAAAGAGCATGACATTTCACATTGAATTCAACATCGATGAAACATAATGCAAGTTTTAAATAAAACATTAAAATATTTTATAACTTGTCACTACAGGAATACCACGGTTAATTTCAGGGCTGCCCTTGCCAAATATGACAAGCTATGGGAAGTTTGCTTAAAAAAATATTTTATGGAGAATAGCCGATAACTATTGCTTGAGAAATATAAGACAATGCACAATGTAACACATAACACATTAAAAACGCCCAGTCGTAACATTTTGTCACCACCAGTAATCGAACCCCCGAATTACATAGCAAGCGCTCTATTTACTATGCTATCGAGGGCGACCAGCAAAGGGCGACAAACAGGCCACCTCGCAATATAATTCTCTAGAAACAAAATTATAGCGCCTAAGTAGAATTTTAACCTGCAAATTCGATTTTATCGCTAACCGCTTCTGCCTGCCATGTGGTTACTGTGTTAGTTATGTTTTTAGTGTTATTTTGGGCACATAGTCTCCTAAACTTCTCCTTCTCAATCTAGGGGTAAATTTGAATTCATTCCTGCATAATTTTATTCATACGAGTATTTGGATATCATTATTCAGCCAACTATCGATATATTAAATTTATTTCCTCTTGCATGTACAGGACACATAGCATCACTCTGTCTAGTGCATTGTCTAGTTGGTTCGCCTCTGTCCTCTTTCAATATATACGAATTTCAATCATGTGCTTAACCCATTTCTTACCTTTCATAGTGACCATACGGTATACGTCGATATTTATACAACCTACCCACGTTCAGAATGAGACGAGTCAACAAGTTTGCGCAAGAATCATTCCGTTCACACCCAAACTCTCGAATACGCATTCATAACACCCTCCAGCGTTCCGTTACTTTTTCCCGCCACTCAGTCAAATACAATTCTAAAATCCCCCAGATTTTTTTCTCTATCATTAATTGTTTCAATTAAAGTTGTGGAAATAGAAATTTCCACTTACTTATTCCACTTAGTTATAGATTTATCATAAGAAATTCTATCGATGGAGAATTAAATTTTACTTGCACAAATCTTTATAGAGCCTCGGCCATTTATAGATTTCCGAGAAGAAACCCTTTCGATTCCTTTGAAAAATTGAAATTGTATAATTTAAAAATTTAATTGTGCCTACATGAGTTTTCAACATTTCTGGGGTCGAAAATTTTTTACATACGCATCAAATACGTATTTTTTAATTAAATTCATTGCTGCGGGATGACTTTGGCATTTCACTTTGGCTTGTATATATTAATTTTATTTTTCTGTGATGATATACTGGGCTAAATTCACCAAGGTTTGATTATGTTCATTAATTTAAAATAAATTTAAAATATCAACTAATTGAATTTTATTTTCACGCGCCATATGGACTTGTTCCAAATGGTCTTGCACCAATTTCACAAAACATTACAAATGACCGTTTCCGTTAGAAATTTATTATAACTGTGGAAGAGATTATAACCAACCGAACATTTAAAATTTAATATGTGTCACATCTGGTTTCCAGATTAATTAATTAAATTCAGGATTAACTTAAGTGCTTCATTTGCGTTAGACACAAATCAGATTTTAACGTCATACGCAATATAGATGAATTAAGAAAATTTGGAAAAATCAAAAGACATGTTTAAGACTACTAAAACTCATTATACCAAGGCACCGTTAAATAACTTCCAAAGTAATTGTATTTAAATTCTTACCCTACACGGATTAAGGTCTTCGCACAATATAAGGATTGTTCCCGAAAATTTACCTCATATGGTAAATGGTTCCTCTGAAATGGTTCTCACAATTTTTTATCATAAATATGTGTATCAAGAAAATGTAAATAACTAATCTTGTAGTACTCTGCATACATATACACATAGAAATATCCTTTAATATCCTTATTTTGTTTGTCACAAAAGTATATATATTGAGGAAAAAATGTTAACCTTACAGCATTCTACAATGCCACAAGAAAATATATAAATATGGTATAAAGCTCAAGAAAATGAACCAAAACACTAAACAAATTTCGGGTTTTTTCATGGGATGATCCTTTTTTTACTATTTTGGTAATATAATCACATCATTTGATTATAAAACTAAAAATGTAGATACGGATTAAAAAAAATCATGTGTGTTGTAATAATAATATTATGATTTTTATACGAGCGCACGTCCTTTAAATATAGACATCAAATTACGTAATAATCGTAAAGTAAAAAGCTCGAAAACAATTTTATTAAAATTTTTGTTGTTGTAATAATGATACGTAATAATAATAATAATACCATTATTATTATTATTATTATTTTGTTGAAATGATGATAAGATACGTAAACATTTCGATTTAAGCAAACATATGCTGAAAATACTGTTTTATACCACTGCTTTGGGAATTTAAAGCGGCTTACCAATTTGTTTACAACACATGAGGAATCGATTAGCGTAATACTAAGAAAACAAATAACATTATTACATTTATGATAATTTCGTATGATGTTTCTAATGTTATCGACAAAATAATGACATGCGATTCTCATTTCAAAATTACCAATCATAATGACAAAAATTGTTGCGTACCACAAAGCATTTGGGACTCTTAACCGATTGTTCTATATTGATATTTATAATATTAGATGCGGTAATGTAATCATTTTTAAATGAAAATATCACCAATGTATAGAATAAACAAAAAATTATTTTGACATCTTATACGATTTTACCTTTAATCGTTATTTAATCTTAATTCTACTGGTTCGGGACCAAATTGAGAGTGTAATAGTAGAGTGTTGATAATAGCTACACACCTAAGACCAACCCAGTTAACATTAATTTTTATTTTTTTTTTTTTGTATTTTTTCTATTTGATGTAAATTATGTATTAAGATACATCAAATTTTTATGAATGGACGGTTAAAACCAATGCACAGAATATTCCTTAAATTATGGAACTATTTTATTCAAGATCTCGAATAAATACATTTTGTATTTTAATTTAAACGAAAAACATATATGACTGTAACATTTCAAGTATTCACTTCCTGCATGTAATAAGTGTAATCTTATTTTATTTGTGTAAATATTATTATTGCTTGAGTGAAATTTAAATATATACATACAAATAACGTGAGGTTATAATACTAAATTTTACTAAATGAATATTAATATTCACTTCGTACATGTAATAATTGGTTTCCAAATTTGCAATATATGTGTAAATGTGAATTACAATCTGTGAACTATTGATCCATTTATTTGGCTATCAAATAAAAGCATTTTGTAATTCGATTATGCTTCAACTTGCAAACATATAAGAGCTTAATTTGCACCCTGTTTGTACCATCTTGGTTAGTGCTACAGGGACAAAAATAAACCCTATCGACACAAACAAAAAACTGACCTCTAAAATTTTTGTGGTCGTACCTGTCCCCTAAGTGGTTCAAACGGAACACAAATTAAACTCTTAAATTTTCGCAGGTTAGGGCTTTAGAACAGAAACGTACGTATATGTTTCTTAATATATAAAAATTCACTTCCTGCATGTAATAATTGTTATCTTTTTTATTTGTGGAAAAATATTATTATTGCTTTTGTGAAACTAAAGTATATATATATTTAGTTTAGCTGTCGTTATTTTAATAAATTTTACTAAAAGAATAATAATCTTCACTTCGTGCATCTAATGATCTGTTATTCTAGCTGGCAAATAACTATTAAAATTATAGGCAATGTGCAGAATATCACATAATTGCCTAATTTTAATAATGATATTAAGAAACGCATTTTTTGTGTTAATTCAAACTCAAAACATATATGACAGTAACAATGGATGAATTCACTTCCTGCAAATAATAATAGTATTCTAAATTTATTTGTGTAAAAATTATAATTATTGCTTGATGGAAATTCAAGTATATAAATCCTCTCTACTTGTGGTTATTATTAATATTCACTTCGTGCATGCAATAATCGGTTTTTTTATATTAGCAAAAATGCAGTATATTTGTTGAACAATTGTTCTATTTGATTTAAAATATTAAATAAACTTATATATAAATGTAAAAAATAAAATGATTTACTTCCTCCATATAATAATACTAATTTTATTTTTATTTTATTTTTTTAAATGTTATTATATTGCTTGAGAGAAATTCAAGTAAATACATACCGTTAATGTGTGGGTATTTTAATAAATTTAGTAAGTAAATGTTAACATTCACTTCGCGTATGTAATAATTTGTTTTTTGCTTATAACTATTAAGGACATAAGCATTGTGCAGTATAATCCGTGAAATATTGACACAAAATGTTAAGAAATCAAATAAATGCATTTTGTATTTTAATTAAAACTAGAAAACTTATATGACTGTAACAATATAATGATCCACTTTTTGCATGTTATAATTATAATCTTGGTGAAATGATACTACTATTGCTTGTGTATTTAGTTTACATCATATATATATTTAGTTTACTTGTTGTTATTTTACTAAAATTTACTAAAATAAAAATTATATTCACTTCGTGCATGTAACATTCTGTTTGCCTAGTTAGCAAATATCTATTAAGGTTATATTATAAGCAATACGCAATATATTTCGTGGTCTATTGATCCATGTGAATTATGATATTAAAAAAATGCATTTTTATTTTAATTCAAACTCAAAACTTATATGACTGTAACAATGGAAAGTATTCACTTCCTGCATAGATAATTGTAATCTAATTCTATTTATGTGAAAATTACAATTAATGCTTGAGAAAAATTTAAGTATATAAATACTGTTTACTTGTGTTTGTTTTAAATAATTTACTAACGTAATGTTAATATTTACTTCGCACATGCAATAATCTTAGTGCATCGGTACACGCGTTGAAGCAATATTTATTTCTGTGAAATGAAATGTCCTGTATTATCGATAATTACGATGTGTTAAATAGAAAAATATAAAATATTTTTGCACCTGAATTATTTTCATAAATAATATCGGGGCACGCGTTCGAGTAATATTCAATTATGAGACAAAAAATTTATTTAAATATCGGTAATGGCGGTTGTGTTTAATATAGTAGGTAGTGTGTATGCGATCAAGTAAGTTTAGTATGGTGTCCCAGAATTTCTTTTATTGACATAGTATATAACTTATAGACATCCGTTTTGACAAATTTTATTTAGTATAAAATTATAAAGGTGACAATAAATGATAAATGATCGGCGTATTTTGTTATTTTTTATTGTTTTAATTTTAATGGTGTCGTAATGACAAGTTCTGATTTTTGTTTAAAGTACGCTTTAAATTATTTTAAAATAATTTTGATTTATATTAACCTAACTATGTTGAAAATACAAAGGAATTTTGATGAAGCTAGGTATTTTATTAATTATTTCAAATTTGGAAATAAATTTTTTAATTTCAATGTTAGTTTAAAATAAAATTCAATTCAACTTAACAAATAATTTAAAAATAATGTGAGAATATACATATTATTTTAAACTGTTTAAATTTTAAGATTTAGAGTTTTAGTTTTCAGTTTCTAGATTTATTAGATTTAGTTTTCTCAACATGTACCAGAGCCTCCTAAATATAAGAGCCGTAACATTCCGCCATTTTTACCATGGCCATTCTACAGAGTGGAAACTTTTTCATACTAACCAGTGTATTTTAGTATTTTGTAGACGCTTTTTTGGATATAAATCATAAATTCTTCGTTTGAATTTTCAATGTGAATGGAAAAACATATTTTAAAATTGAGTCATATTATGTTGAGTTAAGGCAGAAACATTTAAATTAGTCTAATACAATTTGCTTTTTGTTTTCTACAAAAAGCAAATTGTATTTGTTTATATTTGTATGAACAGAAAATAAGGAATTAGTGAAGAGTGTTCCATCAGTGAGAGCAATATTTTTCCAAAACAAATGTTCGTTAAAAATGCTTTTGTAGTAATAATTCTATTTCAACATTGTTGATAAACAAACTTCGAAAACTGTTTTTTCGTTACTTCTTAAAAACTAGATTTTTCATCGCAACAAATTCGCAGCCTATATTGTTTCATCCTGTTAGTATAAACAGAACAGAGCTTCACAAAATAAAAACATTTTAATTTGATAAAGCTTTTCGCAATTACTAAACCAATCAAAAGATGTCGCTAAGTATAAATTAAAGCAAGATTTTAAAACCCAAATGTTTGTTTAGTAAAATTTAGCAATTTATTATGTATACTGCCTGGTTCAATAGATAATGGAGAATTCCAGGAACTTAGAATAACCCAACATGAACGAATTGGTTTGAAATAAATAAAGAAAAAATTAGAAAAATTGTGACATTTTTTTATTATTATTTTACAGCGCACAGCAACTATAGTTCATATATGATGGTGAATATTCTACAACGAAAAGATTTATTTAGGCCAACCGTATTATAAATAAAAATTATAATTATTTTGACTTTTATTAATTATGTTAAATTATTATTTTAAAGGTTTCGCATTTAATTTAGCCTAAATAGTTGTTTAATTATTTTATTCTTTTCTGTAATTTAAGAGAAAGCTCGGTTTTGCAATCGCAATCGATCGTTTTTCAATACTAAAGGCATTAAGTTTTTATAAAATTAAATTTTAAATTGGATGTAAGCGGAATTCACGGCAGCACCCTTTATTAACTTTATTTACCAACCTACACAACTAAACGGAAAGCTCATTTTTATAGAAAATAAATTAATTTATGCTCCGCTTTAGTTTAAATTTAATAATTAAATACTACATTGTGATGGCCGATTTTCAAGTATGTGTTCTTTGAATATTTTATTAAAAATATAAAATTAAAATTTAGATTGAATTTTTTATTCAAAGATTTATGTTCAAAAATTGTCCAATTACCACGGTTTCTTTAATTAACTCAATAAAAGTTTACCCTATATTTAAATCTCTCTTTTAAATATTACTTCTCTTTAAAATCATAAATGGCTCTGATATGATACATACTTGACGAATTGTCGATGTTGTGTAGGCCAAAATTAATTGACTACGCTTTTTACGATGAACTAAAATTCTGACAACAATGAATCTCTTTTTACTTCCGTTAAAATTTTTCAATGGTTGCCAACAGGGATTTCGTTATCACTTTCCGTTTATTGGGAAACTGCTTGTTCAACTGCATCAATTCACCTTCATAGCACACGTATGCTGATAAATCAACTGTCCTCCTTTAGCTTGTTATTCGAAACACCAACCGTATAATGTGCTGTGCTTAAATCACTTGACACATTGTGGAAATGTGGTACCTAGAGCAGGGTTTGTGCCGATAATCTATCAAAAACTGGTTTACTAATGTTTACTAAACCTAAAAATTTTGGTGAACTATAACCAACTATTTTGGACAGTATAAGGCAGAAGGTAATACCAACAGGTTTCAATAAATAATTATGGAATATATCGTTGTTTATACGGTTAAAAATAATTCAGTTATTTCTGTAATCAATTCAAATTTGTTATGTGTACATAATAAAGAGGCGGATAAAAAATAGTATCTTTTTATTCAGTTTACCAGGATTTTGCATGCACTAACAGGTTGACCATTTGCAATTCTCGCGAAAAATTAAAAATTTGAAGAAGCTTTTAAACTCCTTTGAAAAAGTCATATAACGAAATGACATTTTTGGCATTACTGAAAAATTCGTCTGTGAAATTCAGCATCAACCACAAACCAAAAAACGTGAATGAACTGTTTCATAAAATTTACTTAAATTATTTTTGGCCGAACTTGCCCCCAAGTTAATCCAAATTTTATCAACATATTCTGCAAATACTACACATATCGTCTAATCTAAATGGGCTATTGTGGCACCGATTATATAATCGGTGTTTAAAAAACAAAGTAAAATTAGAAAAATTTATGAAACTTTTATTTGAACCGATCGATAAATCATCTTTTATTTGAATCGATAAATCAAGATTATTTCATGTAAATGTTAACCGCAGCTACGTTTTAAGTGGTCCATGCGAGATGTCCCATTTGCCACCACTTTTTGAGACATTTTGTCTTGTTATTCGCTAATTTATTTAAAATTGTCTTGTCTAAAAAATCAGCAGTTGTTGTTGGTTTATTAACATAGACGAGAAACTTCACGTAACACCTCATAAAAAATTATCAAGAGGCATTAAATTGTACGATCACCGAACTTATTTCTCAATAAGTCCATGGTTTTCGTTCTGTGTGGCATGTAGCGCCGTCTTGCTGAAACTACTCTTTCATTTTGGGGAAAAAAGGCCCAACAAAAACTCGTGTGGGTAACCGTGTAGATTCTAATCCAAATTTATCCTCAACATTTCTTATGCAGTTTTCTTTAATGAAACTGCTGCGTTTTTTTAAAACAATCGAGTCGAGTTTGCGATAGCTAGCTATTTTCAAATTTCTCCAATTTAAAATTAATTTATTTTTTTTTTTTTTTAACTTAAATAATTTAGATTTAATAGGCATCTATATATAACCAAACACATCTGTCGTAAAAGTTGTATGGTTTTCTTGTAATATAGTTGTCCTGCATAGTTCTGTACAATAAAGGAGTAGTACAGAACTAGACAGAACAACGATATAACAAGAAAACCATACAACTTTTATAATGGATTTTTTTAGTTATACATACCTAAATTATTTAATTAAAAAATAAATTAAATTTTTAATTTTAAATTGGACAAATTTAAAAATAGCTATCGCGAACTCTACTCTATTTCTTTCACAAAAACGCAGCTGTACCAAATCTCAATTTCAAATTCAAATTCAATACTCTGCATTAGTGTCGCGGGTTTTCTGCTCCATACTAAAGAATAACGTTTTATTAACTTTACAACAATAAAAACCTAATCTTTTGATTGATGTTGTGCACGATATAAAATTCACAACTTCACTATTGTCTAAGAATAAGCAACTATTTCACAAAGTGGCCTTTAGGAGTACACAATTGGATTGTGACAAACCCTTCCTTAATTTAATTATTTGCATGCATGGTGTGTCAACATCAGTCAAACAACAGGTCTGATTAATTCCGAAAATTTCCAAAATTCAATTGTGTTCTGTTTTCAATCATTAAAAGCACAAGTATGTGTACGATTTGCAAGGTACAACAATTTACCAAAATTTATTCTCAGAGAATACGTTAGCAAGTTACTAGAATACAAACATATTGAATTTTTGTTTAATCTAAATATTAAATTTTAATCATTAAGGGTAATCTTCGCGACCCTTTCAATTTTCCAAACATTTTTCTTTTCAATTATTCAATAATATTATTACGCTGCTTCCGCATATAAGATTTGTCTCTTACAAATTTTGTTGAGTACTCTGCATAAATTAATTAATTATTATTTCAGATTTTTATTTTATACGTTTTTATTCTTTTAATTAAAAAAAAGAAGAAAAATCTTGTAACCCATTTTTGTTGTCATTTAATTTTTTTTATCTTATCAATTTTTAATTTTTGTTTCGCGTTTTATTATTCTTTTAATTTGTGACAAATTTCTTAGCACTTAAAATTTTTTTGTTTTGTTACTTTTGCTTTAATTTTTAATTCTTTTATCTTATAATTTTAATTTTGTATTATGTATTATAAGGCAAGATGGATAAGAAAATTATTCTTGTTGAATATGTAAACAATTAAAATACAAAAATTCTTTTCACTACTGTATTGTATATGATTAGAAAATACAAAGACCTCTTTATGTAGGTAATGAGTATTCTAAAGGATAATTTTTGGGGAAATAAAACATTTTCAGAATAGGGTTTGTTTAATTTAAAGTAAGGTAACCCTTTTTACGGTATAATATTTTTTATGTTGAATATATCATTCCTATTTATAGACCATTTAACAAAACCATTTGCGCACTTATCAGTCCACAAACGTTTTATTATGGTATAAATTATGAGCCACTCTACAGTTATGGCTCTTTTCCATTCAATTACCAAAACCAGTAAACCAAACTATAATATAGTAGTACGACATCGTCATGTTAATGATTATATCCATCAAACATTATAATTTTCAATTTTTTTAATCGCATGTGAACTTTAACTTTATAATTCCATCTTTGTACGAGTATAATAAAGTCAATGAAAGCGAAGCAAAGCAAAAATAACACAAAAAAATGCTATAAATACACATAAATAAATTAATGATTATAATCAAGAGTGTTAATAATATAATAAGATGTAATTATTTATAGTCGAGTCGAAGAGAGCGAAAAAAAATAAACGAAAATAAAATTAATTTTTACTTCTATACTTCGTATATTTATCTTCTTCCACTTTGCTATAAACATATATCTAATCTAATGTTTATGTTATAAAAAAAATGAAAGAAAATTAGAACAACAACAACACTAACCCAATTCAATTAGATTAAGTTTTCATGCGTATAACTTTAGTGTTTGAGACCACCATACACGCAAATCACAGAACGATGATGATATTTTTACAGATGAAGATGGGAAAAAGTTTTTTGTTTGTTTTTCTTTTAAGATTCACATTTTTTTTTGTTCTAACTTCTCTAGGTTACTCGTTCTTCTGTGTTTTTCAATTAGTAGAGAAATTGAATAACGTAAACCAAATTGGACATAAAATACTTAAATTGTAGTTAATTAATGAGATAGGGAATAAAAACATTTGAAACATAACACTAATATTTTGGTTATTTAATTTTTATGAGTTCGCAGGTATTGCCAAAATATTTCTATAAATGCAATTCTGTAAAGTTGTAACGAATGTAGCATAATTATTGATTAGTATAATCGGAATATTAAAGTTAGCCTTAAGTTTTCAGCCAAAAAAAAGTGTCGAATATTCAGATTGTGTCTTTGCTATAAAAACCAAATAAACAAATCCAATTAAATTGAACCGAAAGTTTACTGACCGTTATTTTTAAGCAGAACAATTTTTTTAACGGAAAACGATTTTTTTAAATTATTTTATTTTATTTTTCTGATTATCAGCAAACTTATTTATTTGTTCATAATGTGAAAAATATCACAAAATTATTTAAAAGAGAAACAATTACATCAGCGATAAACTGAATACAACAAAAAAAATGAATTGGAGACGTTTTGGGAATTAAAAATTGTAGTATTAGTTATGGTACATTCATTTTAAAAGAAAACCATAGAAAAATCAAAATTAATAGAAATATTAAATCAAAGTTAAAAAAACCAGAATATAAGAACAATTGTTGACAGTATCTCGTTATTTCAATTAAAATTCTTCAAAGAGCAGAAGCACTCTAGATAAATCTAAATCCGTATTGATCCCACTACGGTTATTTAAAATGCTATATAAGGTCTGCAAATTAAGTCCATTTGTGAAGGAATTTCTGATGGGGATATAGTGGTGTAATTTGATAAGATGTCGATAGTTAAATTTCTTACAAATTAATTGAATTGTCTGGCATTCTAGTTTAACCACAGAATAGTTACAGAAACGTCACACACGGTAAAAATTCGAAAGTTTTATCTTTTTCACGGGTTAAAAAAGAAACAGTCAAACAACATGTAAAAAAAATTGACGTTATTTTAAACGTACTTTCCCTTTCAAAAAATATTAATTGTATACTATTAATTTAAATTACTTTAATTATACTAATAATGGATAAAATTTACATCCCAGTAGAATCAAGGATGTCAAATTTAAGTACTTATAAATATAAAAGAAATATTTTAACGATCAAAGGACGCCTTTTTTGTTGTCATTTTAAAATCATTTGAATCTCTGTGAACAATTTTGTAGATTCTCTTGATCTTTTGTTTTCATTTTAATCCGTGAAAGATAAAATGAGGATATAATTTTTTTTCATTTACAGTTGAAATTTTAAAGTTAAAATAGCTAAACTTTTGCTAAAATTTATTTATAAAATGAAAAATGTATAAATGATATTCATTAATATAAAGTGATTTTTAGCGAACATTGTGGATTAAATTTGGACAAGTGGATAATAAAAATAAGTACTACTTGATAGATCAGAACCAACAAGGCCTTCCTCAGCCTAAGTCAGATACAGTGTCAGTGAGTGTGATAATTTTTTAAGTTTCTCTTTTTGTACAATACTGAGTTATGTGTTAATGGAAGAAGAGTTAAATCATAATGAATTATTACAAGTAAGTATAATGTAAATTAGGTACTATCTTTAGCTTTTATGACAACTGAATATCAATGTGATACCCAATATTTGTTAGTTCAATAAGATAAACAAATTTGGTGTTTTCCGACATATCTGAATATTATTGATGCAGGTAATACTAAATTATAATCATGACAAATTGAAAGTTTATAGCTAGGGCAACCAAAAATATGCACTTAAACATAAGTTTTAGGGGTATATCCTCTATCCGTTCGCAAATTATTTAACTGCGAGGCAAAATATGGTTACTAAATTTATTTTGCCTTGTCAATTGACACATTTTTTTTAAATTTAAATTTGTTTTGCGATTGTAAAATAGAAATACATGACCTCGGAAAATGCGTAACAGTCTTTTTGTGTATTTCTACTTAACAATTGCAAAACAAAAATAAATTTAAAAAAATGTGTCAAGTGGATGGCAAAACAAATCTAGTCACCATATTTTGCCTCGCAATTAAATCATTTGCGACCGGATAGAGGATATATCTGTAACACCTATTTTTAAGAGCACATTTTTGGTTTTCCTATTTATAACCCTTGAATTGATATATGTTAATTTTCAACATTCTGATCAAAAGTAAGAAAAAAATCTCAAAGTTACCAGTTTATGGGGTCAAAGTGACAAAATATCCACGAGTTTAGAAAGGTTGTAATTGTGAAACGAAATCATTTCATTCAGGTTATCGTGGGTTCATGATCATCGAATTTCAAAATTTTTGAACTGATGGTCATAAACAGTTAAATACAGCAAGATAAGAACAATGTAATCGTACCCGTATTTTTATTTGCTTTTTGCAGAAACTAGTTATAATATTAGATTCTTATTTATGAAACTCAAACTTTCTCAAATAAGAACCAGAAAATTGAGATTTTCTGCCTGAAATTTTTAAATTATTATAGTTGCTTTATCGGTGAGGTGTAAAATGTTTTTATATCATTTCGGGCCAAATTCTTACTGAAAAACTATCCAGAATAGTTTTATTTATTGAAAAATTAGTCCCAATAATGACTTTTAGACAATTCAATTTTAAGTCTAATATTGGTCAAAAGTCAGATTATTAAAATTTTTTATCTTTTATCGATTACATGATTTAAAAATTTACTTCAAAACTGAACCAAAAATTGTATTTAATAGGCGATAGTTATTAAAATTGGACAAAAACTATTAAAGTATTAAAAGAACGTGAAACTGCAACCGTTTTTGTTCACTACCAACAAATTAGAAACAAGGCCGGATCGGTAACCGATTAAAAATGCTGAGAAAATTCGCATCCGAATGAATAAAATATGTTCGTGACCTAATGGAAACTTAAATACAACAGGAACAAGTGCTGAATTATAGCCACCTATTAAATTGTATAAACTAGACTATCAATATTTAATTGAATTGAAAAAGGCCTTAAAATTGTAGACTATACATAGGTTTATACATACATAAATCTATTTTAAATGTAATGAATTTTAATTAAATAAAGAAATCCATTTGAAAAGGCAGTAGCTATATACCGTAAACTATTGATCCATTTGAGTTTAGCTATCAAGTAAATGCATTTTGTATTTAATTTAAAACTAAAAACTATATATGACTGTAACAATGGATGAATTCACTTCCTGCATGTAATAATTGAATTCTAATTGTATTTGTGTAAATATTATTATTATTGGTTTAGTGAAATTTAATTTTGTTATATATTCTGCTTACATGTGGTTATTTTTATAAAATTTACTAAATAACAATTAATATTCACTTCGTGCATGTAATAATCTGGTTTTCTAATTTATAGTGTATAAATAAAGTGCAGGTTATTCCGTGAACTATTGATCCATTTGAGTTTACCTACCAAATAAATGCATTTTGTATTTAAATTGAAACTAGAAAACATGTATGACTGTCACAATGGATGAATTCACTTCCTGCATGTAATAATTGCAATCGTATTTTATTTGTCTAAGTTTTATTATTATTGCTTGAGTGAAATTTAAATATAAATATATTTTGATTACATGTGGCTAATTTAATAAAATTTACTAAATGAATATTAATATTCACTTCGTGCATGTAAAAAATCTGTTTTTATAATTTGCAGTGTATGAGAAAAATGCAGTACATTCTGTGAACTATTGATCTATTTGAGTTAAGCTATCAAATAAATGCATTTTGTATTTAAATTAAAACTAGGACACATATTATATGATTGTGACAATGGATGGATTCAGTTCTAGTTTGTAATAATTGTAATCTTATTTTTTGTGTGTAAATATTATAATTATTGCTTGAGTGAAATTTTATTTTATTATATATTCAGATTACATGTGTTTATTTTAATAAAATTTACTAAATGAATGCCGATATTCATTTTCTACATGTAATAATCTGTTTTATAATTTTTAGTGCATAAGTTCAATTTGTATGAGTTTAAATTTTAGTTTTTGTAACTGAAGCTATTTGATAAACACTAATGCCTGCTAACAACATTCCAATTTTAAAAAATGACCCATAAAAATTTTGTCATTTTAAATCTTCGTATCCTCATCAGATTTTCTTTACAGTTGGACTTTTGTTAGCACGCATTTTGCCCTATCAAGTGGCCAATAGTTACATCAATGCGGATTTAGGTTAAAGTTGACCGAGTACCATTTAATGAGTTTGAAAGAAATTGAAATACCGAAATTTTGTCAAATTACACCCCATCAGAATGTATTAATAATTTGATATTTTTATTTTTAATATGTAGTTAAAAAAATTAATATATTTCATTACAGGTCAAAAATAATTCTGTTTAAATATCGGCTGCTAACTTTTAGCTGAAAAATATGGATTAAAAATAACGAATTTGTTTTCATTCTGCTATTAAACCAAAGATACTATCTAAATTATATTTGTTTTTTTATGACTTTTATCGTCAAGAGCAGACGTCAAGAGCGGAGTTAGTTCGATCGTTCTTTCCAATCCTTGATTCACTCTCGCACGTTTCATCATTTATCATTCTAGTATCTAGAATTTTTGAACCGTTTACCTAACATTTTTTGATAAATTTTAATATACAGCTTCAACAGAAACATTCAAATTACATCTCCTTGATCAACAAATTCTTATTCAGGTAGATTATCAATCATATAACCCTGATTGAAATCATAATGGGTGTTCTATTACCTTCAATATGAACGACTCCAATAGATTGAGGGTAACTATTTCCAACACATCGAGGATGTAAGATAATTGCTATGCTTTCCTCATCCTTTGCGTCATTCCAAAATTAACTAATTCCATAACCCATTTCAATGGGTATTTATTATAGGTACAGATGTTCTCATTTAAACTTAAAACCACTATTATTTTATACATAAATTCATATCGCTCATTTGTCGCACCAGTGGCACAACTCAAATTTCACTTATTTCTAAGTTATTCAAATCAAACGATTCCCAATAGTTAATTTTTTTATTATTTCTAGCAAATTATATAAAATTCCATTAAAAAAATAAATAACGTCGCGAGAGAAACTAACATTTTAAGATATTGGAAACTATTCTACGAAAATTTGTAAAATATTAAATAATTTTAAAAATTAATGGCCCGATTCTGAAAATGTAAAAATTCTATAGCTGTAACTTTATAGGCAGTGTTTACAGAGAAAAAGATACAGTGTTCTAGAAAATCATATTCACATTCAATACGAAATAAATTTGCCGCTGTAATCAAACTATTTTTTATTTTAAAATATTCTATCAAATTCGATGGCGGTACCCGAATATTGACATAATAAACTCGCGTTATAAATAAAAAAGGCTTCGTTTGTATATCATAAACATATAGAATTTTACGTAAATTAATTAAGATCTAAATTAAAATAAGAATGTATTGTACAAATGTCAAACAACTTATTGGTACAGTTGGTGTCTTTTCGTTTGTATACCTTAAGAACAATATTTGTTCTGTTTTTTTGTGTATATCGCAGAAAAACTATTTGTTTCGACTGTATTGCATTATCATTATTTTGGCTATATAAGTATGTCGCACATGTAGAACAAAAATGACAACACAAAAAAATCGAGTTTTCCAGTTAAGAGCATATTCAGATTCATCATTACGTTTTATTCTAATTCTCCACAATTAAGAATTTAATAATCTGTTTTGTTTTCTTACACCTGATATTTTTGTCACTTTTCAAGGTTAAAATGCATTTTGAACACTTGTAACAAAAGAGACGCAACTTCAGTTGTAATTAAAATTTCAAATGGATACGTATCGAGTTAAGTACAAAACCGTCATATTTTAATTTGTGTCATTTTAGTGCGTAAATCTAAAGAAAAAACAATTAAATTTCTCGAGTGCATTCGTTTTTGTTAAATAAAGTATATTACGCAATTTGTTGTAAATCAAGTTGTATCATATTTGTCGGAAAAGATGAATAAAAGTACTTGAATTATTTTTTGTTGTCACAATTTTAGTGTCACTTTTGTCGGAAAAATTTAACTTATTTATTTTCAGTACTACTGGCAGCATAATGATGAATTCGTCGCATCGTACAAGTCAAATTGTACAAATGGCAACAACAGTTTTCAAAAAAAAGGAATTCGACGTCAAGGTTTGAATCCATCAATAAAAATGAGCCAGGATGTTCAGACGATACTCAAACTGCAAATGATCAACGTGTTAATGTGTCGGGTGTTGTTACAGATAACAGTCATGGAAATAATATTTAATCGTTTAATGAGTGTTCATCAAAAATTGATAAATATTATTTTCAACCCTATCCTAGAAGTGTGTCCGCGATACGAGTTGAGTCTGGAAACCTGCCTGGAAATGCCTCCGATTTCACTGTTACACATAACTCTGCTGATCTCACAAAGATACGATTAACTAAATCGAATAATCAAATACATTTTAAGTCACCAACACACACCAATGAAAGTGATATTATAAAAGATTCTGTTGAGGATCCTCATTTTATTGGCAGTAAATCAAATTCAACGGACAGTGAAAATCAAAATACAAATCAGTACGAACCTGCTTCTGAAAATGAACATGATATACAAAATGTGGTTAAAAAATAAGAAAATTGAAATGGCAGGTTGAAAACTGGATTAGCAAAAAGACAAAACTATTAAGAAATTCTTGGGAAGCCTACATTTCGGTCTCAAAATGTGGAGATAAATGTAGGTTAAGCTGTAAAAGCAAAATTAATGCCGTGAAAAACTATTGAACAACTATTGGAAGTAAGCAGACCTTCAGAGTCAGAGAGAATTTATATTAAGACACACAGATCAAATAAAGCCAAAATATCGACATTCCTCCACAAATGAATTTCGTTATTTGAATTGAGCCTTTTTTCGATTTAGAAGACAAGCGCATATGATTTTGCAATAGTTTTTTAAATCCACTCTGTACATGAATGACCGACCTATACGGACAGCATTTTCAAAGAAAAGCGAAACCCTAAAGGGCGAAATGAGAGGAAAGCATGGAAAACGAATTTTGTAAAAATTGAACTAGAACTTAAAGAAATCGTAAAAAATTTCATTAATAGCATTCTCAGGATAGAATCTCATTATTTAAGAGCCCAGACTACGAGGGAGTTTATTGAAAGTGCCAAAAGTATCGCAGATCTATATCGTGACTGTAAGCAGCAACGTGAAGAACAAAGCCTTCCATTCCAAGAATGCAACATATCTTTCTACGAACCAAAAAAAGATCAATGCGATCTGTGTGAGTCGTTTAAAAATGCTGATGAAGAGGGGAAAAGACATTATTAGATAGCTACATAATCCACCAGAAAGAAAACACTTTATCCCGCGGAAAAAGAGCATGACAAAAAAAAACCTTATAGCACACATGTTGCTGTATACGAGCTGCAGGCAATTATGCCATTGTCTAGAGCGCTTATTTCCTCGTTTTACTACTAAAGCAAAATTAACTGCTATAATTTTACCATTAGCGATCTGAATGCTAAAAACGTAGAGTGCTACATTTGGAACGAAACAAAGGGCAAACGTCGTGCGATGAAAATCGGAAGCTGTGTCCTACGATATCACAAAGTGATGGCTGAAAATACAAACAATGCAAATCTCGATTTTCTGTTTTACTCTGTTGTGGGCAGCAAAAACAAATTTGTACTATCAGGTTACTCTTACGCGGTTAATACTTTCAAAATTCGAAGCGTAACACATAAATTTTGTAATACGAAGCCATTCTCAAAATTAAAGCGACAACGTGCATAGCGTAATAGTATAGCAGGTAAAATGATATGTAAAATCCAGTCCGATCTATGTACCACAGCAGTATGCTACACTTATTCGAACAGCAAAAAAAAATTATTTTCATTTATTTGTGCTCTTTTATTCAGAAGTATTTTAAACTGCAGTCGCAACTACCAATTTTTATATATTTCTAATGAGAACTTCACACCAAAAATTTCACACCTGGATCATTTTTATTGTATTTTTTTTCATAGGTGACATAGCTTAAAATAATACAGCAAAATTGTAGTCCAAACCAACACTGCATTAACTCAAAAAAAGACAGATTTCTAAGATAACGCATTTAAAATATCACACAGTTCGACTTATAGTTAAGTTTGTTTATTTCCTAAGCTTATTTAATTTTAAAAAAATACCAGTTAATTCCGTTAATACGTTTTTTTTCTTCTCCGGAAAAATGTCGTTTTTTGTCTTGTGTCACTTTTGTTCTACATATGCGAAAGTAATATTTTTAAACAAATAATCTTTATCTAAAAGCTCAAAAAATACAATTGTCATTTTATTACAATTTGTCATAGCTTCAACTTTTGTCAGTATAGAGATGCTTTTGTTGACCAAATATATATGCAAAAATCGTTTCAGAAAATGAGCTTTTGTTCGAGTTATTCGCTATTAAAATCGTGATATGTAAGTGTACGTCAAAAAATTTGCTGCCGCAAAGTTACAGAACAAAATTTCCGTTTATAGAACCGACTACATTTTATGAATACGGTTTTAGTACATATCGCAAATTTTACAGTTACAGAACTTACATACAGTTTGTGAATTAGGCCCTAAGATACCATTGAGGATGTAGGAATAGAAAACTTTTTTTTTACTAATAAGAATGTATTTTTATTTATTTTTGAAAAACGTCGTTTCTACAAAAAATTCTATGTGATATTTACAAATTCTATTGTTTTCGGGGTGTTCTATGTACATGTTTTAAAAACTCGTTCATCCTAAGTTGAGGTCCTTTATGTAATTGTGAACACAAAATCACGAAAGTTTCTTTTCGCTCTACGGATAGTATTTTGATTCTTACATTCATCCCCGCATAATTTATTCTACAACTATGACATATGTATACACCTTGTGAGCTCAATCATTAAAATTTGTTTTCTGTCATAACAATACGGAATTTAATCCAACATGAGCGTTAAATTTATCCCTCCTTACATGTGAACAGCGCACATATCATTCCCTCTCTCTTTCTATTTTGTTCTTAGGTTGGTTGATCTCAATTATTTCTTTCATTAATGACATTAGGCTCTATGTCGATATTTCTATCACCTAAAGATGCCACGGCCAAATAATGATCGCTTCCCTAAATTCTCAATAAAAACGTTTAAATTTACTTAAACCGTGGCCACCATCATACGTTATTGTCATGTCTATTCTGCGTGCTGTTAACCCAACATATATAGTATACATGTTGACCAAGTTGACACCATCGCTCAGTATATCATGATCGGAATCAAGAATGAGGGAGTCAAATAGTTTCTAAAATCCAGGAGAGTTAAGCTCATTCTTATTTTACCCTTGCCTCTTTCTCTATCGTTCATTCATTGAAATGGAGTTGCATATACATTTAGAAGTAACAAGTTCCAAAATGATAATAGTTTTGGCAGCGATGACTTAGATGTGCTCGCAACTCAGAATGTTGCAAACGACAACGCTGGCATTGGCTTAAGTTATCGGCCCCAGCATGCTGCTTTTGTTTATAGGACCCAGTGTCACACATTTATTGTATTTTGCTATTTGCTCTTGGTGAATATGTTATGGCCAACACCTTACTTTCTTTAACCACAAGTGGGGTGTAGTAACACCAAACTTTATTTGTAAAGTGAAAAAAAAATCCTATTAGGTCTTTGGTAAAACGTCTATTATCTATAATTAAAAAACATTATCCCTGTTTAAATTTCAGAAAGCAAAGGTGCACTCTGGTTGGTTCAAAATTTAATATTTTAATTTATTTAAATCATTTAATTCTGTGCCGTTTTTTGTAAATTCTAAATTTTTCAACATCTTTGCAGCAACGGAATAAGCTTCCATTGAAGCTACAATTTGTGGTACACAAATTCCACAAAGACAAAATTTAAGAATAATGCTTTAATCCAAATAGTAGAGCCGCCTGGAACATAGAAATACCGAATTTTGATGAAATAGAGTTTTTTTTATCAAAATTCTTCATTTCCGGTAATTTTTTAAAAACTATATTAACTTATTTTGTTTAAAATTCAATTTAAAACCTTTTTATTTTTGATCGTTTTATTGAAAACGTGATAGCCTACGAGTACTTATTAAAATATTTACAAAAAAATTAAAAAGCTCCAATGGAAGGGGATTAATCAATCGGTGTGGGCAGTACAGCGACTGAATTTTAGGTTAAAGTTGTTTTTTCTTCATTTCCGCTTAAATTCTGGAAACTGTTCTTGCCCGATATTGTTTCAAAACTAATTTATAATCTTTCTTAATATTTGTAAAAAGACACAGGAAGCTTCTTTAGCTGCCACTTCCGGTGACCTTTAATATGAATTTGAAGCTTTAATATGAATTTTCATCCCAATCAATTAATCCGCCTGAACTTTGTGGAAAAAGCTCACTTCCCGTTTAAAGTTTAGAAAAATTAACTGGATCGGTATTTTTGCAAGTTAAATGTAGAATCTTTTAGTCCGAAAAGCTCCGATAGGGCCACCTCTTCTGGTAGACCGATTTCATTCAATCACTGTGATATCCTAATTTATAAGAAAACTTTATGTATGGCTTTTCATAACATCTGTCTGTGCTCTAGAGGACCAGAGGACCAACAGACATTACGTAGGTACAGCACAATATACACAATACACACACACATACAGACATTTTTTAAAAATTATTTTGTTTGATATCGGCGATATCGTGAATGGTAAAATTGCATAAATCTGGAGGTCAACATTTTCTTGATTACTATACTTACTTTTACTGCGTAAAAGAAAATAAAAGGAAAAGTCATATTGCTTTTCCTTCGTCTTCCGTTAATTATCATCACTCATACCTACATTATTATCGTATATTTAGGTTTAAAAAAAATATCATCATCACTGTTTTTTTGAGTATCCCTATTGAAAGGTCGATAATTCATATTAGTCTACAACCAGGCCCGTAGTTTCTTTAGCCTTGATACTATTAAAAATTAAAAGGAAAACATATTGGTTGGTGTCATTGTCAAATCTTTCTTTTTACAAAAAAATCGCCTATGAGATCAGGAGTTAGATCGTAGAATAAAATCGAAATTTAAACAGATTCAAAAATATTTTAAAAACATGCATTAAGTTTGTTTAAAAATACTTTTGAATCCGATTAAATTTTTCGATTTTATTGTACGACATTGCTCCAGATCTCTGATCTAAAAATTAACTTAAAAAATGATAAGCGGTTTTGCTAAATTGCCACAGATTTATCACCAAGGTCGATGAAATGAAGCTCCGATGGGGCCGCCACTTCTAGTGGACCGATTAAAGCCAAAAAACAATGCGATCTCCCAATTTATATGAAAAAAATCTAAACTATAAAGTTTCTATATAAACAAACAATTCAACTATTATTTAATTTTTTTCGTGCAGATACATGTAATTTTGCATTTAACCTAGTCATGGGCCCTCATTTCAGAAGACATAGGAATCGAATATCAATGCCATCAAATACCACTTAAATCAAATCACAAGCTAAACTATCATGGTATTTGAAAAAATCACAGCCTTTCTTACATGTAGCCCTTCATGGCGATTTAACTCTTTCAACAATGCTTTTCGTGGTTACTCAGTCAACAACAATAAGGCACTAGACACAACAACCGAAAGTTAAAAGGTGCTGGTAAACGATGTCATTGGTCGATAGCCCGTTTTATGATTCAATTTCGGAAAGGTGGACGGAAATCTTTTTCTTTAGGCGGACGGAAATCTTTTTCTTTAGCATATGCTCTAATTGGAGCCCAAAAACGACAAAGTTATGCCTATCGAGTGTTTTACGACTCGCTATTAAATTTTTAATTTATAATCGTGTGCCACCTTCTATAAATTCATCGCAATTTTGCTATTTAGCGATAGGTGCATCTTGTTTTCATTTCATTAAGTAGTGGCCAATTTAAGCTCTTATTTGGCGACACACTGGTAAGTTCACCGAGTTGGTAGGTAACATAAATTGAATAGATTTTTGACTATTAAGTTTACTAGGTGCGCTTCTTATGATGTTTGAAAATCCCCTGATAGTTTTCCTTCGATTGTGATATTGCTAGATCCAATCCTATTACTAATTTTTACTTGAATATCCATACGGAAGAATGACAAATGGGACAAGCCTTTCTATATTGGGCTCCTCCGATTTCTATAGTACGCCTGTTGGGAACCTATATGAATAGAAAATGAAAATTTTGTCCTTTTCATAACAATTTTTTGAAAAAATCAACAGAAAAAAAATTAAATTATTACCGAAAAATTGTACTGGAGATCATCCATAGTGCGTTCGTTGTAAATTTTGAAATTATCGTCATAAATACGTTGATTCAAACCTGGTCTCTCTGTTTTTGCAGTAAAAGACTTATTAGGGCTATTTTTCAGTTGTCTGGGATTTTTTTGCGTATGAAATCGTTGAAAGCAGATCAGACATGCTGTCCGATGCAGTCAGATACTGATAGTTTCTAATGTGCTTATTCTTCAACCATTCACACTTCGTCCTACTACACAGCTAATTAAAATATTTTCTCGAAAACGTAATTGTCGTGTGACTGATTGTCGGTTCAGAGAGGTTTTAATCACTTGAGCGATCCTTTCCGGTTCATGGTTTCCGATATGCTAGTTTCGGATTACAATTTAGGCACCCAGAGAAATATAGATTTATTAATTAAGGATTAATTATCATTTAATGATAACAGTACATAAAATCAATGGTTTACACAAAAACCACATAGCATGTCAATAAGGATCAAATTAAACCCAAATTTTATCGACCATTTTGCAACCCAAAATCATTTTGAGTATTTATTTAATTATTATATTGTACCAAAAAATTAATTATCGAATATTATTTCCGAGTGAAATACAAAAGACAGATATTCTTTTGAAGAAAATCAGTTTCTTTCCTTTTTGTGTTCCTTGTGTTCTTTTGTACATTTTCAACATAAAATAATAATAAAAATATATAAATAAATAAAACTTGACTAATTAAATATATCCTTTTATTAGCTAATTAACCAAATTAAAAAGGATGTGTTAAAATTGTTTTACGCATCACAAAGTAAACTCATAAAATAATTCTTAACATTAATTAAGCGTCATTATAAACCTATTTTACTGGTATTCCAATTTTCTTTCTACGTATTTAAATGGATTGAGAGATTTAACCCTTTCATGTCATTATTAAAGGATTTCCAAGTATATATAATATTTTTGTTACTCATATTTGTATTCAATACGGGATAATGCCCCGAAAATGAGCACAAATTGTATAAAATATATAAGAAAGCTTTTAAGTCAAACAAATAATATTGAATCATTTTTTGCATCCTTTTTTTTGGTTGTGTAAGTGTATAATGTATGAATATACAATATAATGCTATGGGGTTGGTTTAGAGTTTTAAGCTTTTCTTGAAAATTACTACTTTAACAAGTTTATCAACTCTTAAATACAAATAAAAATATGAAAATCCTTACGACAGAATACATTTTTTTTATCGTATAATAAGGATATTTGGTGTTCACAACAACAACAAAAAATTTCCATTTACTTCTCCTTTCCGTATGTTTCATCTCACTCGCATTGCTACGCTGTGTGCTAGTGCTGTATGTATAAAGTGTAAATCCATGGATTTGGAATGAAAATTTATTTTTATTTGTTTTTATCTTTTTCCGACAACACAAAATAAAAATAAAATAAAAAGTTTCTTTTTTTTTTTGTTATAGTCAGGATATACCGAAAGAGCAACACAACACAGTAATAACAACAAGGCAACAGCAGAACATTAACAAATTACAAAATTATATTGAAAGAGAATCATGGGGCATGAAAATATAAATTTGAAAATCTTATTTAAGTCAATTTGTATATGAAGATATAAAGCGAACGGCGATTGTGATGACGAGGAAGAGAAAGCTTTCTGAAAGGAAAGCAATTTTTATATATTTTGTTGCTTTTATGTTCAGTATTACATAATTTTGGTTGGTTGTGAAGATGAATATTATGAAAATGTGATAATTTGTTTGGATATTATTAACCCCTTTTTGTTTCAGGATATTCATGTTGAAAGTCTAGATAATTGCTAGATTATGTGATTATATTCTTTGTTACATACAATAATAATAATTTTAATTTTTTTGATCTAGAATCTCGTTTGTTGTTGTTGTCGAGAAAAGAGTTTTATACATTTGCTTTAGCGTAAAATTAAAGAGTAATGTGTTTGGAGGTTTAACAAGTTAGTATTGAGTTTTAATATTCCAAACATTTAATTATGCACATGGTAGTTGGAATAATGTATTACAAAATTATTATTTTATTTTTAAATTGCATGTAACTAAAAATTAGTAGTCCGATTGTCACGGTACTTACTAACGTAGTTTACTGAACACATTCCAGTTTTGTTCGTACTCCACTTTTATAGAAATGTATGTGTTACTCCTTAAAATGCTTGACGGCCAATGACCGATAGTTAAAAATATTTAGATAACTTTGATTCTTTTTTGAAAAATATACTTGTAGATTTATACCTCCTCTCGATGGTTCCATTGTAACTCTTCTAGGAATTTCCCAATACCATTTTAACTTAGCATTTTAACATTTTGGCATTTTGATAGTATATTTTTGGTTTCTGTTTTGGCATGTCAAACAAAAAGTATTTTTGAGAACCTCTTGTTGTTTTAGTAGAATAATATTTTTTAATTAAAGCTTGTTGCCATATATATCATGATAGTTATATATTTTATATATCGTTATATATCGTGATTGTTTTATATTTGATTCTAAATGTTCTAAAATTATAAAATTAAGAAATAAACTTATAAATATTAAAAAATATTTTTTTTGAAATTTTAAATTTAATAGACGTGGTTCCTCTAATCTAAATAAAAATATATAATTCCTGAAACACACACCCTACAACCAAAAGTAGTGGCTCCAACGGGGTCAGGGGGTCATATTGACAGATACAAATCACGCTAAAAAATTTAAATTTCAAATTTAGGTTAAATTAAAAAGTTCGTCGACCGCATAAATATTCTTCGGGCAAAATAAAACGACCAAATATAAATCTTACGGCCAAATTTATAATTCAACGGCCATCAGTAAAAACATCCACCCAAATATCATAATCATTATTATCAATCATCAACCACACTGCTTATTTATAATGTCGGTTTGAAATCATCACATTACTGTGTCAGACGTACACAGCATTTTAACGGCTGCCAGAAGAAATTTTTTATAAGATCTCGTTAACCTATTCAGAAGTTTTGTAAGTACTAAAAATGTATTAGTACTAAAAATGTATTATTTTCAAGCGGCTTTCGCTCGTTTTATGGCGAGGTTTATGTTCCATAGAAGATAGAAGCCACTCCTAGCAGAAATTGTACAATTAATTTGAATAATTACGAAAAGCTAGTTTCAACAGTATATGTTTGAAAACTTCTTTTCCAATACTAATTATTTTCATATGGCATACGCGGATAGACTTTAATATTATTCTATTGGAACTGAACCTAGCATAATTTTTTGTTATGTAAATAAAATTTATACATTAATTCGAGCATATAAAGAGTTAATTTCAACAACAATTTTATGATTTTTTTTTTAAGTTTGGTTTACATTTGACTGGACTTTTTATTATTTTATCATTTCTGATTTACTGTGACACGATTCTGGTTATCTCCATGGAAAAGACGGGCAAGATTCTTTAATCCCAATACTTACGATAACCGAATAATAATATTCAGACACGTCAAATGAACGGCCCTTAATCTTATAATAAATTAATTTTGAATGTATAGAATTGTGCCACGGTTTTAACTGCGGCAATTTGTGGGTAAATGTCCCAGAAGAGGTGATTTTCCACTACAACAGTCGATTTATGAATTGTCATTAATATAATCACTTAAAACTGTACCACTAAGATACAGCTAACGGGGTTTTAAGTATGCATTTGGTTTAAAACTACAATAAATTAATGCATAAATTATTGTGCCGATATATTGAGTATTAATCGATTCAACAATTACTTAGGACTGACATAACGTCTCCCTTACCCGAATAGAATTAATACTGTTCATGAAATTTTCTCAATTATAGTTCTGCAAGAATGCATTAAATAAAATTACCCATGTGTAAATAAAATGCAAATTGCGAATGCACTTATTAAAATTGCGAAAATCATTTATTTTGATGTGGGTCTCATTAGACTTAAATTAATTTTGCTTGAAATTTGCGTGTAAATTTTTTGTCATGTTGGTGTAGTAGTTGAAGGTACCGAAAGTACTTTCAGGCTGAATTCAGTAATCTGTTCCTCAAAAAGTCAGTACTTTTGATCTCCTCGCAATATTATCGCTGATAAATCTATCTTAAAATATTATTTGCATTGCGCGCCATCTCTTATCAAATAGATTTATCTATTTCAATGGAAGATTTACATCGACCAGCACAATCCACAGATTCCATATTTTCTTTTGATTTTTGTTCATTGTTTAAATAATCTTGCCAATGGAAGTTGTGCACCAGTGTGTACTGGGGCATTATCGACGAGTTGTCAACACGTAACGTCTAAACTAGCAGATGACGCGAAGGGGCAAATCCGCATACAAAAATCGTACATTCCCAAAAGCTATGCCACATTTCAGAAAAACAACAGTACCAACCCTTATTTTTTGAACATTTAATTTTTAAATATATTTAATTTTTTAAATTTTTTGTTGTTTTCTGTAAATTCAAAACTTTTCAATAACATTGCAACAACTGAAAATGCTCTTATGCTGCCACTTCCGGTACACAAATGTCTAATAAACTTCGCAAGGATATCTAAATTAATAGAAAAAGTTCAAGTATTATTCCGCATAGTCAATCCGTCTGTACTGTAGAGAAGCCAAATTATTATGAAATATAGTTATCTGTATGAAAACTCGTTATTTACGGTAAAATTTCAATAATCATCTGAATTTGCAATACTTCGTAGAAAACATTTTTATTTGAAAATCGACATTTTTGCTAAAATTTTGAAGATTTGTTCTCGTCCACTATTGTTATATATATATGGATAGTTTTAGTTCATATTCGTATTTCTTATTGATATAGACTTTAAAATATTCGCAATAAACGAAAAAGCTTGGATGAAGGCTGCCACTTTCGGTGGGCCATTCTGGCCAAAACTCACCGGGATCATCCAGTTGGTGAAAAAAGCGTATGTATAAAGTTTCATTTCGATCAAACAAACCGTACAGCGCAAAAAGACGTTTTATTTACTGGAAATCTATTTATTAAGTTTTTGACTTCGGTGATATGCGAAAAGCATTTGGTTAATCTGCAAGTATCTCGAGGTCAAAATTTTTCATGTTTACTATACTTTATTTTACTACATAAAATAATGTAAATATTACAAATTTTTTGAAGCACTAATTTGTGTAAGAATATTACCTAAAATTTATAAATTAAAAAGAATTCCAGATCAATAATCTAATTTTATATTAATGGTTCGGGCCGGGTCAAATACTATTCAAGATATTAGTACTAACGAAAGCCGAATTTGTTCATAATCGTTTAATAATTAGTTTATACTTAAAGTTCCATTTAGCTTTCCATTTAAAATTCCCTTTCCATAAGACCAATATAAAGTTAAATAATAGACTCTGTCGAGTTTCATGGGATGTTTAGACAGGCGTTTACGCGTCATACACAAATGTTTACTTTATTCTGTAAATAACTCGTCTACAACAAGGTCAACGTAGATTGCTCGCCGATAACGTGAAATAATAACCCATAACGTCAACTACTAATAGACAACGTCAACAACCAATTGTAATTCCGCCATTAGTGGTTTAATGATCTTCATATTTTTAACTACTGTTTCTGGAGATGCAATTTATTAGGACTATAAAATATATTCCTTAGTAGATTATACTGCGTGCCTATTACTGTTTTACATACTTTTATTACATTATTTATGTCTGTCTCTATTTAAATTTAAAATAAATATTGTTTTTAAAAAAAATTACATGCAGGAAGTAAATACTTTTACTGTTAAAGAAAAATATATATATTTTAATATAAAAATCAAATTTAAAATTGCATCGGTTACGTTTTGGAATATTAATACACCGACAAAAGTTAAATATTATAATTTTGTTAAGTGAAGCTATTATTACATGCACGAAGAGAATGAGGGTTTTTTTGCAAAAAACAAGTTATATATAAACACAATTTAAAGAATTATATAAATTTTAGATGTTGCTAATTAATGTTTAATTTATAAAAAAATTAAAAAAAAAAAAAAATTTATTTTAATTTGAAAATTTTGCATGCAGGAAGTGAATATATTTTTGCTACAAAAAAAACTAATTTTAGTGTTTAAATCATAGACGATGATTCGGTTGCATTTTGAATTACAAATGCGACAGCTTGATTTAGTGCTAAGCTATATATAAGCCCACCAACTAAGTACTTAATATTGCGTTAAAAAGGTTACTATTACAAGCAAGAAGTGAAAACTGTCTTTCATCTAATAACATTAAACAAGGTAAAAAAATAACATAATGTGCAGTTTTTACTAGAAATGGTTCCAGTATAAAGAATTTGAAAATAATCACCAAACTTACATAATTTTTACATACAGGAAGTGAATACTTTTAGCATAATATATACTCTTGGAATGTACTCGGATTTGCTGAGCATAGCCCGTAATCGAAATATTTAATATTGTACTCAACTAGTTTACTATCACAAGCACGAAATTAATATTTGTATCCATCCAATAACCTTAAACAAGTTAAAAAATTACACAATTTTTAGCATTTACTAAAAAAAATTTAGTTATTATAATTTTAAAATAATTATTGTTTTTACAAATTATTTACATGCAGGAAATCAATATTTTTATTGTTTCAGATAAATATACATATTTTAATATTAAAAGTAAATTTGTAATTGCATCCATTACGTTTTAAAATATAAATCTACCGGTAAAAATTAAATATTTAATATTTTGTTAAGTATACCTAGTGAGAGTTTTATTTTGTAAGCCTTAAATATAAAAACAATTTAAAAAACTATATACATTTTAGATTTTGCTAAATAATGTATAATTTATAAAAAATTTAAAATAAATATTAATTTTATATTTAAAATTTTGCAAGCAGGAAGTGAATACTTTGATTGAATAAATCATAGACAATGTTAATCATTGTGAGTTTTGAAATACAAGTCAACATGGTGATATAATGCTAAGATATCTTAGCATTATATCACCATGTATGTAGGTCATAACCTAGGTATGTAATATTACGTTAAAAAGTTATAATTACAAGCACGAAGTGAAAAGTGGCATTTATTCAATCAAAATAAACTAAAAAAAGTAAAAAATAAATAGTTTTTACAAAAATTGCTTTCAATTTTAGAATTTTTAAATAGCCTTTGACTTTACAAAAATTTTAGATGCAGGAAGAGCATGAGCACGAAGTGAATATTGGTATCATTTCAATAACCATAATCAAGTTAAAAAATTACATAAATTTTAACCTCTACGAAAAAACGTTTAATTAGAATAATTTTAAAAGAAGAATTGTAGTTACAAATTAATTACATGCAGGAAGTGAATATTTCATTGTTACAGGAAAATATACTTACAGTTTTAAATAATAAAATAAATTTGTAATAACATCGGTTACGTAATCTAAATATTTTACTATTTTGTTAAGTAAAGCTATTATTACATGCACGAAGTGAATATTATTCTTTTTTAATCAAAAAATCAGTTAAACATAACAAGTTAATCAATTATATAATTTTTTTATTTTGCTAAATAATGTTCAATTCATAAAGATTTTAAAATACATACTATTTTATTTTTAAAATTTTGCATGCAGGAAGTGAATACTTTTCTCGTTTCAAAAAAAATAATTAAATGTGTAGTTCAAACTATAGATACGGGAGCGTGTTAAAATACAAATGCAACAATGTGATATACTGCTAAGCTATTTGTAAGCCGTAACCTAAATATTTAATATTGCGTTATAAAAGTTATTATAACAAGCACAAAGTCAAAAGTGGCATTCATTTAGTAACACTAAACAAGGTAAAAAATAACATAATAAATAGATTTTACACAAAATGGTTCTAATTTCAGAAGTCATATATAAGCTTTGACTTTACAAAATTTTTAAAAGCAGGAACTAAATACTTTTACCATTTATCATACTTATAATATTTAATTATTTGTTTGAAATATTTTAAATATTTAATATTGTATTCAATAAAGGTATTATCACGAGCTTAAAGTGAATTGTGGTATCCTTGAAATAACTTTATACAAGTTACAAAAATTAAATAATTTTTAGCCTTAACTAAAAAAATTCAATTAGAATAATTTTAAAAACAATATTTTAATAACAAATTATTTACGTGCAGGAAGTGAATATTTTAATGTTACAGAAAAATTATTAGTATATTTTATTATCAAAATAAAATTTGAAATTTTATTACGTTTTACAATATAAATCCACCGATATTAATGAAACATTTAATCTTTTCTCTAGTAAAGCAAGTGTTACATGCACGAAGTGAATAAGAGTTTTGTTTTGCGAGAAACAAATTGAATATAAAAACCACTTAAAAAATTAAATAAATTTTAGATTTGGCTAAATAATGGCCAATTTATTAAAATTTTAAAATAAATAATATTTAGATTTTAAAAATTTGCATGCAGGACGTGAAAACTTTTCACGTTACGAAAAAAAAAAAATTATTATTAAAATCATAGACGATGATGTGGGTGCGTTTTAACATACAAATACAATGTGATAAAATGCTAAGGTATGTCAAGCCCACAACCTAAATATTTAATATTGCGTTAAAACGTTATTTTAATAGCACAAAGTGAAAGTGGCATTCATTCAATAACATTAAACATGGTAAAAAATAACATATTTTATAGTTTTTACTAAAAAATTTTACCAGTTTTAGAGTATTTAAATAATTATTGAGCATACAAAATTTTTACATGCAGGAAGTGAACATTTTTATCATATATTATATTATTAATAGCTGAGTATAGCACGTAATTCAACTATTTAATAGAGTGCTCAATTAGTTTATTATCACAAGCACGAAATGAATTTTATCCATCGTTGAACCTCAAACAAGTTAAAAAATTACGTTAGTTTGACTTTACTAACAAATTTTTAATTATTATAATTTTAAAATAAATATTGTGATTACAAAGTAATTACATGCAGGAAGTGAATATTTTATTGATATAGAAATATAAATATATAATATATTTTAGTATTAAAATACAATTTGAAATTACCTCGGTTACTTTTTAGAATTCAAATACACCGATGTAAACTAAATATTAAATATATAGTTAAGTAAAGCTATTATTACATGCACGAAGTGAATAAGTTTATATTTTTGCAAAAAACAAGTTAAATTTTATATTTTGCTATTATTTTGTCTTAAATTTATAAAAATTTGAAATTAAATGCTATACTAATTTTAAAATTTTTCATGCAGGAAGTGAATATTTTTCTTGTTACGAAAAAAATGATTGTATAATTAAAATCATGGACGCTGATACAGAGGCGTTATAAAATACAAATGCACTATGTGGTATAATGGTAATGGTATAATATGTGGCCCGTAATGTAAATATTTAAATATTTAATATTGTGTTAAACAAGTACCAAGGAAAAAGTGGCATTCATGTAATAACATTAAACAAGGTAAAAAATAAAATAAAATATAGTTTTTACTAAAATTGGTCCCAGTTTTAGAATTTATAAATAACCATTGACTTTACAAAATTTTTCATGCAGATAGTGATTATTTTTACCATAATATCCTGAATATTATACTCACCTAAATTATTATTATATATTTACAATAGTAAATTGTTCTATTATCACAAGCTCAAAATTAATATTTGTATCCATTTATTAACCTTAAACAAGTTTAAAAATTAAACAATTTTAACAGAATTATTGTTTTTACAAATTTATTACAAGCAGGAAGTGAATATTTTTATTGTTACATGAAAATATACATATTTTAATATTAAAATTAAATTTGTAATTACATCGGTTACGTTTTAGAAAATAAATACACCGAAGTAATTTAAATATTTAATGTTCTGTTATTAAAGCTATTATTACACGCACGAAGTGAATATTATTATATTTTATCACAAAAACAAATTAGATATAATAACACGGTTAACAATTATATAATATTTATTTTTTGCTAAATAATGTTTATTTTATACAATTTTTAAAATAAAGCGGATAAGAATAAAATTTCAGAGCATTATATTTTACGCCATCGAATGATAACTTGTTAAAATGAATGTATGAATTTAGTCAGTATTTTTTTTCGAAAAATTTGTGTGAGGCACAGAGTAATTGTTTTTGAATTAATTTTAAACAAACTAAATTGGTGAATAGTTCAATACTAGTGATCGCTTTTTTGATAATCCTTTATTTACTTTGGATTATATTCATAATTAAAACAATGGCCAAAGCTTTGGCTTTATAATCGGGAGGTATATGGTCCGAATCCCGATAGAGGCAGGTTGCAAAAGGATTTTTTTATCATAAGATAACGATCTGTGCCAGCACTATACTCTGGCATGTGCAGATGGTTCTATACGTAAGTCGAATCTCTAACAGCACTTCCTCGTTTTGACTACTTCATAAGGTAGGACGTTGAAAGCGAACCACGGAAGGGTTGGGAGTGCTTCGGCTTTAAAACGAATTGCATTGTAATTAATAAAAAAAAAATATTTAATTATACTGCCATAATGAAACTTTAAGAAATCTTTTAAAGCAATAAGGCTTTTAACTAGGTGCACTGGTAATACTATCGCTGTACAGCCAATTTTCAGTATGTTTTGTTTTTTTTTTATTCGAGTTTTTCACCTAAGAATTTGTCTTAGCTAAAATTACTTAATGAAGTGTCTGCATTGTATTTGATAGTACTGATGAGTGCGACAACTATTAGTCCGTTCAAATCTGCCGGAGCATTAGCATACATTTGTAAAGGAATTGTTTTACTTCTCAGTTAATTAATGAGCAAAATATCATTAATATATAATAATTATTATTAATTTATCAATTAATTAATTCAACAGTACAGGTAAAGCCTATTTGAAGCGTTAAATGAATTTTATTGTGACCATCGAAATAATTTATATTGTTAATCCAAAATAAATATTTTGGGATTCCCCTCACTGGGACTGACTTGCCACTACCCGTACATCGGTATTCAATGTAAATTTTATATTTCATTTAATTAAATATTCTCTTTGTCGCTACATATAATTATTTTGTGAATATACAATAAAAAGCCTAGTTGTCCAAATATACTTATTTGTAATGAACACATGATTTGTTATATGAATCACAATTTCATGAGAATATCACAAGCGATATTATATAATGATATGCATTTTTATTGTACCACAAAAAATGTTCGATTGGAAAAAAATGTGTACACGTTCGTTTTTGATTACTCATATCCGTTACCTACTCGTATATAACATTTTTATCGAATAATTTATTATTGTGTACCGAATATCCGGACATGAAGTAAGATGCCAACACTTTTACGATAAACATTCCTCACGCAAATTAATAAAATTTATGACTTGCTATAAGCAAATAACAAGAACACGCGTTGTTCTTGTACATGTCGTTTGATCTAAATTTACGAATACTTATTAATGATCAAGTCACAAAATCTTTTGATATTATTTGTTAAGATTAATATTAAGGATTTACAACGCGTATGCATGGTGAAAAATGTACACAAAGAGTTAAACACAAAAACACTTCAGACGATATAAATAAATTGATTAAATATTGTATGAAAATTATATTGCAGCGCGACCGGTGTACGACCTGTTAAGAAGACGGACAAAAATAAAAATCTTTAAGATATTATAACAATAATTTATGATTTAATTATGTAAATTAATGTAATATACAATAAGACAACGAACACAATAAATATGTAGATTTATTTGTTATTATTTTTTCCCAAAAAAAAACATTTTTGGTTGTGTATAAAAAAAATTATGAATGGTCTTCGTCTGGTGGATGTATTTGATTGAAGTTGACGTGTTATAAATTTTTTTTATATTTTTTTGTTCGTTCCATTGCGAATTGTTAAGTTAATTTATGGATAATGAAAAATTAAAAAAAAATGTTTTAAATTAAATATAAAGTGAGACCAATCAAAATGATATTAATTTATTGTACTTTAATGATATACAAAGCATTTTTTTTCATTTCATGTTTAATTAAATTTAATCCCTCTTCGAGATGGCATGCATAATTTTAATGTGAAAAGATCATTGTCAACGTGATGATATAACACGATGATATTGGTGAGAAAATAATTACATTAATTAAAATGCGACGTCTTTATGTAGTTCTAATACCGATTTGTTTGTTATTATTAAATTAAAATAGAGTGATGTGATAAAAGCGAGTTTGCCGCCAGTTATTTATCTTATTTTATATACTTATAACGAGTTCGGTTTAAATTTAATTAAATACTTGTTAATATTGTTGACATGCAATTCGAATACCTCTGTAAATTGAGTTCTACTTTAATCTTGTCAATACCACAATTCAGGTATAAGGTCAAATAAACGAGAATTTTTGGTTGAGTTTCAAAGAGGACCAATAACAATTAAAATGAAATGGACTAGTGAGGCTTCTATAGCAATTAAGATATCACCAATTCATCTACTCTATATTGATGATTAAGCTTTGATGAAGAAACACGACTATATCTTAATCAAAATTGCCTTACACTCAGTTCGAAATAAGTAATTATTTTCTATACTAATTAAAGTAAAACAATGATAAGCAAGCATGACAATATAATATAGATACTACCTATTTTGAACCAGCAAATGCAGCATTTTTCCAGAACATAGCAGTAAATTTCTAATTAAGTGCAGATACAGATAAGTACAAGCTATTTATATATTGGGAGCTTATCGGTCGCAAAATAATTGCTAAACATTTTTGATGTTATCGATCCAATTATCTTAGTTTCGTTGTTACTAATCCACATTTAAAATGTCCCCTCGCTTTTCGTTGTGTTAAATGCACCAACGTGGATTAAGTGATAATCGGTTCAAATTAGTGGTCAGTGTAATATAATCGTATAATAGTTATTTATTATATTTAACAATTACAAACTATAATGGAGTCATTAAAAAAACCACGTAACACTTACGAATTAGCTTTAGTCAAACTTACTAAATTCGCGAAGAAACTAACAGCTGATTCTACCGAAACCAATGAGAAATAACGATTGAAGGCAAGCCGAGATCTTGAATTACTTACGAGGCTGAAATATTCGCAGTTAATCATGAAGAATAGTCTCGTTTAATGGAAGCCATGTACAAATATTTCCCCGCAGTAGCGACGCTTAATGAATGCACGTGTTTACGAAGTATAAATGAGGTTAAAATAGTGGCCAATAACACCAAGAATGCAATTGGCGGGAGTGCTGTTCCAACCATAAAACTACCTAAATAAGAATTTACCCTTTTTGCTGGGTACTATACACGGAGTGGTAGAATTTTCTCGATATATTTTCTTCCAGTATTCAACTCAATCACAACCAGTTCTGATAGCATTAAAAAAGTCCTTGATTTTTCCGACGAAAGGTAATACGTGTCTTGGGAGCATAAAGCACGAGTAATTTTGGAGCGAGACCAATACACCGTGTGTGTGTGTGCAACAGCGTAGATATAGAGAAGTATTTTTGTTGTGTTTTCTCGTTTTGTCGTGTGCGCTTGTCAAGCGGTGCGGAGGAGAGCACTACTGACGTGCATAAAACAAAATAAAAAAACATCCACCAACAGAAACATTTTTCTAGAATATATTTTTGGTGCGAGAGTTTATGGAGTTTTTTTTTGTAAGAAAACCAGTCGTGTTTTGATTTTTTGAAAATACACGGTCAAGTAAAATGTTCTTTTGTAAAATTGACGAGGTGTGGTACAATAAATTTGCGGTGAAAATTTGTCTGATTTTCTTTATGAGTAGTCCTTAAAAATTTAAAGAAATAAATATAAGACTCTAATTGTAATTTGAATACATTTTATTCAGTTTGTTATTTATAAAATAAAATCCAAATGCGGTGAGAAATTTTTTTGTTTTCTTTTCTATCATAATGGGTGTTCATTTTGTATTTCGGGTGTTCATTCTTAAATTGTGAGTGAATTTTTGTGGTACTATTGAGTGGAATTCGGTGTGTCATTGAACGTATATCTAAAAGTGAAACTCTTAAATATTTGAATTCTACGGTTACTTGTCACATGAGTAACGGAGTACTGCATTTTCCACTGGTGGCCTGTTGAGGTTACTTGAAGTTTATCTACGGGTTACGGCGAGACAACGCCCAACCATTTATATACGGTTGGCTAGTTGAGGCCATCCCTTTTTGCGGTATTTTAATGAGACATTGCTCAAAACTTAACGCGTGGCCTGGTAAGGCCATTCATGTTTGCGGATTTTAGCGAAAAGTTTTTTTCGGTTGAGGAGAAGGACGCCCAAAATTATTGTTCGGCTCTGCCCAACTAATCATTTACGGGTGTTCATGTGAGGCTTCTACAACGTTTATACGGTAGAATTTGCGGATTTTTGGTGAGACGATATATAACCAAGTTATTTTACGGATGACCAACAACGTGACCATTCACATTTAAATAACGGTAGATGTGCCGCAACGGGTGCTGTATTCAATCATGGTAAATTTTGATTCGGAATAACAAATCTACGGGTGGCCAGGTGAGGCCACTTATATTCAACGGTTTTCGCAGAACAAAGTCCAACGGTAAATTTTTATTGTTGCAGCGGAACAACGCCCGACGGTCCAGGTTGGGCGCCTGTGGCATGACGGCTCTTCAAAAAAGTCGCAACTCATTTCGACAGGGATGCTGCAACCCTACCGGGTGACTTTATAGAGGGCTCAAAGTACCTTTTTTTAATTTAATTTTATGTAATTTTTTTCATTTTTATTTTTAATTTTTAAATTCTCACGATCAATTTTTATTTTAAATTCTCAATTTCAATGATTATTTCGCCCATAATTTTGATTTCTACTTCTATTTCCTGTTATTCTTATTTTAATTGTTTAATTTATCTTTTCTTGGTCGTTTTTTTGTTTGTTCTTGATTTTCTTTATTTCACTTTCGACAAAGTGATTGTGTAAAATTAAAAATCATAAATAATCGCAAGTCGTTTGATTCACGGCATTTGGTTTATTTTTTCACTCGGTCGATCTATTTCTTTCCTCCAGTTTTTTCCCCTGTGGTAGTAGGTTTTAAAACAAAATGAATTACTAATTTTTATACGGGTCGGTATGATGGGAGAGGAGACTCCATTCCGTATCGGTTCCAGCGGATGTGTTGTCCATTCTAGGGCATCCGTGAAATCCATGCGGTCTTTTCGGCACATCGACAGTCTCATGCTGTCGAAGGATTGTGGGAGATTTGTTGGAGGTCTCTTCGGCTGAAGAGAGTCCTGGTCTGTTGAGGGGGCGTCTCTTCCCTCTTATGCTTCTTCGTAGTGGCTGGGCATCAGCCTTTCGGAGACTATGCGGGTCATTCGGTTGGTTCTTTTCAGCATGCTGGGTACTTGTCACTCGGGGAGATCCGGTCGCCTCTAAGTACACCTGTTTATAATTAATTTCTACCAGTTCTTTAGATTTCGTTCGAAAAAATTTGGTCGTCGTAATTTAATTTCAGTTTTTTATTAAGTGCTTTGATTTTGATTTTTATGTTTCACGGTGTATTTCAGGAGCACGCAAGCCTCTAATTACCCCACGTCCCATGCCATTTCCTTGAGATCTGGCCGGCCATAACAACTAGCCATCCGTAACAACTTCTAGTTTATCTGGTAGACATCAGCAAGCTGAACACGTCAAAGGAGATCGAATTATCAGAACCCATTTTTTTCTAACCAGCAGAATCGATACTTTACTAGGAACAAATGTTATTTTTGAAATTTAGGATGATGGTCGAAAAGAAATCGGAGCCAGCAAGCTTGTGGAGCAGAATAAAAAACAAGGTTGGGTAATCGGTATCATGCATGAAGGTCCATGTACAACATAATCAATCATATCGCTCACCACGGTATTGATAGAAAAAGAAACTTTTTGAGCAACGGTACCAATTTACAACGCCCAGGAAAAAACTCATAACCAAGCTATGAGTAAGGGAGGTAAAAGGCAAAATTATTCAAATTTAATGAAGAAAAGGAACGAAGAAGAGGAACATGTCAACAAACCACAGCTTAATCCGAAAAAGCCTCCATTATCAAAAGGGCATTAATAAAAAGAAGGTATGGAACCACGAATAGTCTATTAAATTATTGGGGATAGCTTGGGAGTCTATGAGCGACCGATTCATTTTCAAAGACAATAGCAATCCACTTAAAATTCACAAAAAAATGGCATTGTTATACAAAGCAATCTGGATTTTTGACCCATTAGGGCATATAGCGATTATATTAAAGATATTGCTCCAGAACCTCTGATTATAGTCGTTACTGTAGGATGACGAATTGCCGGTCGATACAAAATCAGAAACCTCGAAGGTCAAAGTCCAAAGATTGATAGCAAGCTTACAGACAATCAGTATTCATGTGTTTTGTAGCACCAGCAAGTGAGCTAATTGTCCGATACGTCCGAGATTAAACAACAGTACAATAGAAGTAAATGAAAACATATCCCTTCGAAGCATAATCCTACGAATTATGCAACTCGCTTAAAGACCTACCATGGTGCACGATATTTCACAAAACGACTTTTTGTGGAAGGGACCACTTTTTTGTGGCTATGCCATGACACAGCAAACTGGCCTTAGCAACCGGTAGTTCCGCTCACCAGCGGGGAGTGAACATCTGCATTGTTGACCTACAGTGCTGCATTTAAGAAGGAAGACTACCAAACAGACTTTCAAATATTTTTATGTTACAAAAAATATAAGTCATCATTTACCGTTTTCTTAATAATTTTAGAGCAACTAAATCCAGAACCAAGCGACAACCTAGAGCATTGATGAAATTAGAGATTCACTTGGCCAACTAAATTCTATGCTACAAGGTACGAATGTTTGATTTGCCGGAAGAATATAATGCTTTATTGACTGGTAAGCCAACTCCAAAGCGAAGTAAATTGAAATCATTGAATCCATTTATGACAATGCACAAGTCATAGGAGTCGGTGGAAGGTTTAACAATTCGGCATTACATTAAAACGCCAATCATCCTGTAGTTTTATCCATAATCCGTTTATCCATGTTAATCACATACCACATACATCATGAGAATCAGCATCCTGGTGTCAACGTATTAACAAACATGAACCAACAAAATTATTGGATAGTTCTGGGAAAGGATTTTGCGAAGGGAATGTTCCGAAAATGCATTAAATGTACAAGACAACAACCGAAAATGGTTCAACAAATAATGGAATCACTACCTTAAGATCAAGTGCAGTCCAATTTTCAAATCGCAGTAGCATAGGCGTAGAATTTGGGGCCCTTTATGATCCATGTGTCACCCGTGCAGAGCATTTGGAAGTATGTATATGATTCATTTATTGGGGCTCCCAAGCCCCAAGTAGGTCGATGATGGTTAAGCAGCACGATTTATTGTGTTAACAGGACGACTTTGCTGGGGCAAAAAATAACTTAAAATTGTGTAGATCCTTGAATTTATTACAGGAGCCCGCATTCACAAAAATCGAACTTTAATGTATCGAATTATATTCTTGTATAAGAAATGGGTACCCCTGGATATATTAGAACAGTAACAGCTACCAAAATTATCATAGTTCATCGAGTTGCCTACCTTCACAATAACTGGGTACCTCGAAATACATTTCTTTACTTTCTAAATTTATTCCAAGAGCCCATTTTCAAATTATTTGAAAAAAATGCTTTGATATCGATTTCGACGGTCAATTTAAACAAATTTTGGACAAACAGATTGCCTTAAAATGCAGAAAATTTGAGCTGGCTATTAGACTGCTGCGGCGAACCCTAAAGATCAAACTGGTATGCACATATTTGTAATTTATAAATGCGTATAGTATATTTAAGTGGAGAACAATATCGTCCTTTCAAAATGGAAAATTAAAAAAATAATAAGTGATTTTGAAATATTGTTTAATATTTAATAATGTTTAATTTCTTTTGTAACTTTGCACGTATTCAGTCAGAGATACATTTGAGCGAAGGAAAATTTTATCAACCAAATCCAATACTATTTGATACTATAATTACGAAATATTACTTAAAACAAATTAAAAAATTATATTTCAAAAACTAAAAATAACCGCTAAGAAACATTTGGTCCTTTGAGACATTCGGCCTTTCGACACATTCCGTCCTTCGCAATTTTGCCGTTATCATACCGAAATGTAGAGGCTTCAATAACTCTCGCGGCAAGTCGCATCACTCCTCCCCTCCGTTAAGCCCTCCGAGGGCCTTTGAATAAAAAATACAGGAGAGCGGGGTTCAAAAACATGTCTGTAATAAAAGATCAGTTTTACTAGTTTTATTCGAAGTGAATGATTCGACTTCAAAATAGATTTTTGATATAGTTCTAGAATACGGTCGATAGGGGTGAAAATTGACCATTTCTTTACTGCGATTATGGTAAAACTCTATAAGTAAGGTCTAACTGGGATTCTAAAATGATTTTTTGCTATAGCTCTAGAATATGGCCATTAGCGACAGAACTTGCCTATTTCTGAACAGATTATGATAAAATTCGACATGTGTGATGGAAATAAGATTCTAGAATGGTTTTTAACCAAGTTCTGAAACTTATCGTTTTTTTTGTCCAGATACGAAGAGCCGTGTCAAAAATCATTTAATAATCCCATTTCCATCGTACGCGATTTCCATCCCTAATGACAATATTCAAGAAATTTATCAAACACAATTTTAAAATCCGATTTAGATCTCACATGTCAATTTTTGATATAATCCGGTTATAAATGGCTAGTTTTTCCACAACTTTATCAAACAATCATTTTAGAAATCCATTTCCATCGCACACAACAAAATCGGTTTTAAAATGGCCTAGTTCCATCACTATTGACCAGTGAGAATCAAATTTCTATCGCACGTATCGAATTTAACCAAATTCTTTTGAGAAGTTGCCAAATTCCATTCCTATTAGCCATTTTCTAGAACCTTATCGCAAAATCATTTCTGAATTTGGTCAAACAATCATTTAAGAGTCCCATATTACCCGTTTCATTAGCCCAGCCCGGAATTTATTAGAAATTAAAATTCAAAAATTAAATTCGTACCTTTACAATTTTGCGAATTTTGGCTATGCAATCGTCAAATCGAAAGAACTCGTATTTTAACTAAAATTAAATTTACATGTAGCATGTTTATTGTATAAATTTGTCGAGTAAGGCGATATGTGGTTTTGAGATTGTCATACTATGCTGTGCTTTAGGAAAATTTAATAAAAATAGTTTGGTGACAAATTTGCGAAATTAGTCTCTTGTCCAGTATTTGAAATGTAATTTTTATTCAATAACGAGTTATTTAGATATATCGGTTGTATCTCTAAAATTCCAAAAATTTAAGTGTAATTACTTTAATTTTTGTATTTAAAGTGATTCCTATTGAATTCCGGGCTGTGCTAACTTTACAAATGACTCTTTATTTTGAATCAATGTTAACAAATTCTGGGCTGGGCTAACTTCATACAAAAAGCAAATTGTGGTTTTTATTGATTAGTGTTGTCTGATGATTTTTTTTTATTTTCTGGGATAAAATCATGGGATAACTTCGTATATGTTACGATACAATTATTTTAAATGATTCCACCCCTTAGGGGTTGTTTTTGGTAGACTAAATGTTATTTTATACTAGTTATTTTTGTAAAAGTTTCCTCAAAATTTGGATTATTACGAGTAAAAAAAATTAATTCTTTAAATGTTTGAAATGTTATACGGCGAAATGTTATAAGTAAAGGCATCTGCAATCTAATAGTAAACAACCTGAGCTGTTCAAAACAAATAACTAAATTCATATAAATACTTTTGGGATGGTTCCAAGCTGGTTTTAAGACGAAAAATTCAAATATTCGTCAAAATACCTGGTACACTACGGCCGAGGCCAGAAAACTCAGAGATGTTACCAAGTGTGGTGATATATTTTCTTAACGTGGATGAATTATCCTGTCATCATCATTTCAAAAATTTAAAGAATTAATTTTGCTACTCGTAATAACCACAATTTTTACACTAGAATTCTTATGATAAAAGAAGATCTCAATATTTACATAATATATACATTTTTGACGATCTTTTTTGGTAAAGGTGTGCTACACTTGCTACACTTTTTAGAAGTTACACTTTTCACTAATTTATGTAGCTACACCTTTCATTAATTTGCAAAGCTAAGCTTGTCATTAAATCTTCACATCGGTACTATTCCAGTATGCTATAATTAATTTGTAAACATTTCCATGTATCCCTCGCAGTACGATACGATAAAAATTAACTGAAATAAGAATAGAATGGTATAGCTTTGTCTTATGCAAGCCCATACACAAATTACACCATAACGGGAACTGTAAAAATTTTCTAACTAGGTATCTAACAAACTTGTAATTAATTTGTAAAAAATTCTAGTAGGTACTATTTTGATTGGATTGTGTAACAAGTTCAGCATTAGGGCCATCTAAGATATTTGTAAATAAAAAATAATAATTATTCGTAAACGAAAATTTATTAATCTTATTCCCATATATATTGTTGTTAATTAAATTTAATTGATTATTAATTTATTTTGAAATGTTTACAAAATTCGATATACATAAGTAAATGAGTATAGCATTTTATTACAAGCTGCGGTGTCAACCTGAAAACAAATCTTCCTTTGAAGCTTTTCTTGCAAAGTGGAAGACTCGATATTTTAAAAACATTCATTAGTAATTTTTTTCGTTTCAAAATTTTCGATTGATTTTAGGAAACTATTAGCAGTATAAAATTCAAAACACCATGTCATGATAAGATGACTTAAATTCAATTCATCGGTACAAACCTAAAGACTTTCTGTATCGAAAATATTAAAGCAAATTTAGGTAATGGAATTCAAAACTACAAATAACTAGCTAATTTACTCGGCGTTGCACGTAAAAAATAGTGATTTGGTAAAATACATTTTTCAATAATTTGTACTATCCAAGTTTGGTAAAAAAAAATAACTCAATGTTCATCCGCCATCCACAATCGACCATCCAATATGCACCATTCACTATCCAACATCAACCATCCACCGTACACCGTCCACAGTCCAATATCCATCATCATCATCATCACCATCATAGCATCATACCTTCAAACTATAACCATGATTTATTTTTCAGACATCTTACATCACACCGCGAACTTTTACACATTTCTTCATAGTAACTTTGGAACCCGTTATCATGCCCTTTCTCACGAAATTTCTTCCCTCGGAATTTAAAAAAAAATTGCATAGCGACCCGTTCGAAAATATTACGAAAACCTGACCATTTTGGTATCCCTTTTAAGTCCATTATACACATATGTGGGGGTAGGTTATAAACTAATTTTGACCATATAGAATATAGTGGTATAATGTTATATTATCTAAATATAAATTAAAAAATTTTAATCTTCGCAATGTTTCTAATCAGTGATTGATAAATTTGAACTAAATTTTCAGTGTAGAACTAAATGTCATGCACATCTGGTATATTTACATTAGCGACATCTCTCACTAACTGGAATGAATAATCATTAATTTTTCTAATAATAAATTTAATAAAAAATGGCGTCAAGCACACATTATAGTTATATGTCAGAATTTTACGTTTAATGCTTTGTGACTCCCAACGATACATATCTGTCTAAATTAAAGACTAACTAAATTGATTCAAACCACCAATCCAGTTAGTGGGAGATTATCCTGATATTTATCTGATAAGGTTTAACTTATTTAACAATTTTTAATTAAATACAAGACGTGATGTGTTTTGTGCCATCTATGAACAACTGTTATTAACTAACCATCAGTTTAGACAAAATGTTCAACGTTAGATACGCGTTATAAAAGTTCTGTTACTGTGTGTCCAATAACAATTTTAAATATAATACAAGATGGACCGTTTATTTAGCTTTATCATTCTTGACCGAATTTTTGTCACCTATTGATAGGAGTCGAGATAAATATGAATTGGATCAAGAATATCGAGATATTATGTGTAAAAATGGATTAAAATTATATGATGTCATATCCCGAAAAACAAAATTAATTTATTGTAATGATAAATAACCGTCGAAAGTCTTAGGACCGTGTGGTTGTTTTACAGACTATTTTGGTTAAAAGTGTGTTAAAAGTCCACGTTTAGGCAGACCTTGGGGCGTTATAAAGTCTGTAAAATGTAATCAAAACGAATATTTACGATGTAGCAGTGAAATTGACCGTCTTAAGGCCGACATAAGGAGAGACTTTTCACTGACGGACTGGCATTCCAAATGACCGCCGTGACAAGGAAAAAGGTAGTGCAATATTTACGATTTAGTAGGTGAAATTGACCGCCTTAAGGCCGACATAAGGACAGATGTTTTACTGGCGGACTGGCCTTCCAAATAACCGCCGAGACTAGAAAAAAGTTATTACAAGCGTTGGTTTTTAAAAAATGTAACTTAAAATGTACTACTGTATTTCATATAATGTTATAATGTTATTCTTATTAGTAATTGATAAATGATTTCTAATTTTTTTTGGCGATAATTAGCTCGCTTGAAAAATTCTTTTATGCTATTTCTGATCTGCAATAAGGGTACCGGTTGCTCTGCACTCATGTAATTTTGCACCTCGGCTATCAATTGTATTACAAAGGTATTCTCACTCCCAAGCTAATATTCCTTGATTATATCTATGGGCGACAATAGTAAAACATTAACTTATTAATAAATTTACTTGCAAAATTTACTAAAAATGAAATGAGGCATTACCTTCTGAAAGTGAAGACTGAAGACGCAAGAATATTTTTCACCGTTTTGTTTTACCGTAAAATTTTACGATTTTCTATACACAAAAAATTAAACAAATAATTAATCTGTATACATACCTAATTATTAGTTTCAACTCTTTATTGAAATTCCTTATTGTTTTTATTTTTTATTTTAACTTAAAGCAATTTTATACTTATAACACTATAATAAGCAGACTATGAAACTTATTTAAATTTTAAATTTTTTCACGTTTCACATACATCCATCATGGATGAAATACCTTTTATAAATGGTTCGAACTTTCGTTTGTTTAATTTTTAATGTTTTTCCGAATAAAAACGAGTTCAAGGAATAGGTAACGACCAAATTCGGCCTCGGTCAGTCATTTCACGGTTAGTTTGTATTACAAATTTTTATCGTTCTTGAAATGCTATATCGTTATGGCTCGCGAAACGAGTAATCACTTCGGAAAATCGAATTATAGTTTTAAGTTGATTTCGTGTAAACTTCGAGACAAGTTGTCTTTTTTTAATGTGGCGAAATGAATTCGTATGATTTTACAAAAACAATTTAATTTTTTGTTGTAATTTTGCACCGACTATTTACAGACGTCTAACCGGACGGTTAAAAATTGTTTGTCGGGTATAAATCAAACCTTTTTGTTTCGGCCGCATCGCAATATACTACAACATTCACAACAATATTTGAATGCATGCATATTCAATGATATGAAGAATTTTATGCCAATTTGATAAAGAACCGTATGGGACCCACGACTTTTTATTTCATGAAAAACGTGTCAAAACGCCAAATTAAAACTAATTACATATGCTCAAGGAAAAATTAAATTGGGATGGTAAATTTTTCCATGTCGTGAATAAAACGGCATATTTTAAACATTTAAAGTTTTTCTACGCGTTGCAACGATTTAATGAAGATTATTTTTTTCACTAATAACGTAGAAAATTTTTTCACTAATACCATTATATAATTTTGGCTGACATCATATACGCTATGACTCTTGGGCCTTTCATCATTGGTATACCGCCACCAGAGCCAGTACATTCATTGGTTTCCGGAAATGGGCCAGATTCTAAACATTTTATGATTTCACAGGAAAAAAATTAAACGTGAGAAAACTTTTGAAGTAAGTTTTTTTTACAGTTGCTGCGCTTTCATACATAATAAATTGTAAACCGCAGGCTACTTATTTTGTACCCAACTATCCTTAATGGTGCAAGTACTTTAATTATAGTTTTCTGAAATTTTCCATTTATCTGAGCAATTTTTTTAACTTTTCATTCCGCAAGAACCTTGTACAAAGTATTAGGAAACTTTTAAATAAAGATAAATGAAATCGGTAAAGTCGTTCTCAAGTTATTGCGTGACAAGGAAAATAGGGTTTCATTTTTATATACCTGTAAAAATTTTCTAACCATTTGACAAATTTATAATTAATTTTTAAAAATTCTAGTGCCTTTTCAATCGATTTTGCTGCAAGTTCTGGTGCAGCATATTAGGGCCATCTAAACCCCGTTCTTTAATATTTTTTGTAAATAAATATGTTTTTTTGCACGAAAATTTAATAATCTTATTTCCATTTTAATTGTTAATAATTAAATTTAATTTAAATTTATTTCCTTTCTCAACTCGCTCATTTAACAAGTTTTTTTTTATTATTTATATTACGACTGAGTCTTGTACCCATTTAGTAATTTACATTGCATAATAAAGTATTTTGAATGGTCGGCGTAATCTAGTGATTATCCCCAGTTTTGTGTAACTCCTCCTCAGGTTTTTCGCCACAGTAAGTCTACTGACCTCCATGGTAACGCTAAGTCCAGTGGTTTAGTTCTTTGCATTTAGCTAGATTTTACTAAATGTCTGAGGATATCTTCCTTTGAACCTTTTCTTGTGCGGTCGAATATTTGATAATTTAAGAACATCCATTACTAACTTTTTTTGTTTCCAAACATTTTCGTTTGACTTTAGAGAACTATTAGGAGTATAAAACTCAAAACTAAATATTTTTTCAATCAAATGTAAAAGAAAACTTTGAAATGGAATTAAAAACTATAAATAATACAAGAATGTAGCATTTTTAGGAAAAATTAAATTATCTTTTATCTGAAGTGAAAAACAAGAAAACAATTTTAAATATCTTGATGAACTGGTCCAAACAACAACTCGTATAAAAATTTAATTAATTGGAAAGACGGAAAATTGCGGTATTGTAAGTTCCACTAATCAAAGTGATAGCCAAACAACTCATCTATGAGTTAAATTGTTATAATATTCCTGTCATTTTAAAACTTTTAATACTGAAACGACAAGACAGAAAATTATTAAAACATAAAAACAGAATTTTTTATTGTTATTTGCAGGTTGAAGCGTCTATTACAAAAAAACAATTCTGTTCTAGCTAGAGTATATATATAAAGTTGCATTGTCTTTAAAGCATTACTCATATAAGTAGTTATTCATATTCCATATACGTATACATAGTTACAAATTGTGCTATACAGTTTTGAAGAATTAAAAAAATTATGTCATTTTAATTCATATAATTATTTAATGTACAAAATATATGAAACTGCAGCGTTCATGTAATTTTTATAATTGTATGCAATTTATGAAAATATGTACTACGCTCATCATAAAATTTTGTTTTTTTTTTTGTAAATATGCGCTATCTAAATGTGTTGTTTGACATACACTTTGGCAATGTATCTCGTATACATACATCAAAAGTATGTAAATATATAAACAAACAAAGTAATTGTAATGCTTTCTAAAACCTAGTAATTATTTATGATATTTATGCTCGTTATACTCGTACATACAGAACTTTTGTACACATTTTATGAAATTGATCTAATATGTCATGAATAATTGATATTGCAAAAATTTAGAAAATTTTATGTTTTCTTCTAACTGACATGGTCGTATAAGTACGTATTCAGCAAATCAAAAAACACTTGTTTGTACAGCAAAAAGTAAAAAATAAAAAAATTAAGCCTAAAATGAAAATTAATTCCAAATATTTTCATCGTTGATTTTCTTTCATCGATATATCGTATAAAAGAAGTGTATATTATATTTCGATTCGATTCGTACACAATAAATTTCGTTCGTTCCTTACAGAACCAAAACACGTTTTATATGATTCTTAATGTGAAAAAATAGCCAATTCATCGTTTTATATCCTTTTAATTTTATATTTATTTAATAGTCAATTTGCTAAATGGTATCATAATGAAAAAAGGATATATTATATAATGAAAAATTCCAGCAACAACATCTGTAACGAACGGTACTATGGTATGTGGCACAAATAAACAAGCTAAGGAGCAACCACACAAAATAAAGTAAAAAAGTAAATTGTTACTGAAGAAAATACCAACCACGAACGATTCATATAAAAAATAGTTGCACAGTTTTCCTTCTATCCGTTGAATAAAACAACAGGATATTGATGATGTCTGCTTTGAAAATGATGTTACAACATTGGAAAGTATAATAATGATGATATTTTTATTTGATTTTAAAATAATTTTTTTTTTGTGTGAGTTTGTGTTGATGCTGCTCCTTGGGGTATATTTATTAGGGTGAAGTTTTTGATAGCTCGATTTTAAGGGCAAAGCCATATATATATAAAAAATAACAAATTTACCACGGTAATTTTTATGTGATAAATTTATAAAATTCGGAAATAACATTATTATCTGCAAATTTAAAAAAAAAATACTTTCAACTTTAATTCAGTAGCAAATTTTACTCAGATGGAGCAAAATTCCCTTCAATTCTTGGATTTGACTTCAAATAAAACCGTAGTTTTCTTCGAGCTGTCAATAATTATCTGGATTAAAGTTACAAGACTGCCTGATTTATCGCTAATAATTGTTGTTGCTTTGTACTAGCTGGAACATTCACAAAAACATAGTGATAATCAATAAACAAAAGGGTTCGATGTGCAGAGAACTCATTGACGTGGTGTGTATGGTCGCATCTTTACTTCGTTTAAGCAACCACAGATTGCTAATGCTTTATTGGCCGACTGTTTATTGATCGGATGTTGTCTAATTCAAACGAGATTCAAGATGGATTGTTAACTTACCTTTTCTAAATTTAAAGGTTTGAGATTCCCAGCTAATATTCTGAAAAAACCAATGACAATTATTTTCTGAATGCAATAAAGGAGATTTTAGTCGTAATGAAATTTTCCATTTACGATAGAACATTTTCCGATGCTTTATTTATTTATTTATTTATTTAATTATTAATATTTTATAAAATTTGGTGAATCTGTTAATGTCATTTTGAGCTTCTTATAATATTGGTATTCTTTTGTCCTGTATGTTCCATATGTTGCAATTTCAAGTTTTATTTTTATTCCATCGTATTAACAAATTTATCATCAATCTCTTTAATCAGAAAGCATATATAGAGAACAAACAATCCATACAGCATTTCGCTCCCTTTTTTAGAAAATTCTTAGAGTGTCGTCTTTTTTGGCAATCTTCATTAATGTTATTACTAACGTGATAGATCAGATGACAATATTGAAAAGTGGAAATCTCTTTCATTTAATCGAAAAACCGATCCTGCGATACAAGATCATAAGATAAATGGTGTAGTTTTTTAGGTGAAACTAAATGCCAATGGTTTATTTTCTTGGAAAACATGAGTTCTGCATCGCTGCAATCTCCATTCTCATTTGTATCAAACATTCGACGGGTACAATTTTTATTTGGAGACAAGTACATAAAGACCTGTATTGTGCTTACGTTCGATCCCACCCGCATTGTGATGTAAATTTATGGTGTGCGTTTGGCGTAGAACATAATAAAGTATTGAGAAAATTCAAAAGAAGTTTATACTCAGCTTGACCTGGAAAGACGGTATTTAACTAGCTGTAAGACCTTAAATTTGATAAAGCTTGAAAATTGCTTAAAGGTACTTTTATTGTTATCTACTACAAGGCTTAATCGACACAGCAGAAGCGCTAAATTTCATTTAAATAACGGTTTTCACTAGATAACAAAAAAAAACATGATGACTACCTCCACTTAGGTAGACACAGAACCAACTATGGTGATAATAAACCAGTGGCGAAGTTTATATGTAAAAGTTTCAACAAAATTAACTGTTTGTTTGACTTTTGTTTAACTAAAAATAATTGTAAAGGTAGATTGAGGTAATGGGCCAGTAATTTAATTATTCTTACCATTATAATTTATTTTTTATTTTCAAATCAATATTTTTTTTATTTATAAGGCAGAATTAAAAAGTTCAACTTTTGAACGACTACATAAACATTCCTTTAGAGAATGAGTTTACAGACAGGTAGGACAGGTAGGAGATCAAATACCAAGAGAAAAATTCATAAAAAAGAGCTTAAAAACGAATAATCTTTACTTCGTCCACACCAAGCTTGAAGCAGTAAGGATATAATTATAATCAGAGCTTTGGAGGAGGACATAAACTCCTCAATATTAGATTATTCGTTTAGATAAAGGGTAAGGATCAGAACAGAAACATAAGGCATTCCGAACATCTTCAACATTCGATTGGTAATAATTTGAAATCCTTGGCATAATATAGATTTTATGTGCAGAAGTTTCAGTTACCAAAAAAAAAAATCTTTCTAGCTGTAACCATTTTCAATAAAGTAAAAAAAATAAGTTCATGTGGTATAGAATATTACTTATGGCAATATTTGTCTTATTTTTGTATGACCTTGAAAGGACTTGCACAGTCCACTGTTATCTAAAAATTGTGATCCTTAGATTTTACAGTGGAGTGTAGTTAGCTAAAGGAGTCATGGGGCGCTTTCAGGCCTCTCATCATGATTAGTTAAATCATCGCACATTTGATTTGAAAATTTTTTTGTGCTAAACATTTTCATAACGTTGGCTTCGATTTTACTCAGCGTGTTAGGAACATCCCAGTTGGAAATTTGTCAACATGCATGTGAATTGTTTTGTACGAAAGACAAACGTTTCTATAAGTTACACTTTTTCTAAATGTGTAGGAGAAAAAAAATAGTACTTTGTCATTTTTTATAGGATGTTGACCAAATGACTAATTTATGAGAAGTAACATTAGTTTCCCAAATGCATCGTACAAATACTGTCCACGTTAAACAAGTATATGACATGTCCTGAAACCGTTCTTTTTTCATTATAATGTCTTAAGCGAAACATGCATGACATGTCTTTGACGTTTCTGTATTTGACGTTCAAACAATCGAGAGAAATGAAAAAAATACAATTCTTTTTCTGCTCACCGCCGTTGCAATTTTTTCGTTTCACCGCCGTTGCAATTTTTTTATCAATTATTATTATTTTTACATACGGTATCATCTTGTTTGTCGAATAGGTAAGATAACATTTTGTAATTTTTCGGTTCGGAAAATTTGAACATATTAAATTTTTTTAATTTTGTTTCCAGTCAACGAAATTGCAAAGTTTAGCCATCTGGAATACAACACATCTGTAACCGAAAAGATGATCGTATAACATTTTTTAAGGCAACATCCTAATATTATATATATTTTCTTAATATTTCAAATAAATTAGGAAGATAATTTTTAACCTAAATAAAATATTTTAATTTTATATCTCCAAATAAATACATTCATAAATTAATTCCAGAAATCTCATATATTATTCATAACAGATATATCACATATAATTCATCTCAGACAGGTCACATGTGACTCATCTATGATTTATCACATACGATTCATCTCAGTCATATCATAAACGAAAATTATTCCGAATATACGTGTTATGCTTAACTGTCGCTAATAAGTTTTTAGTGTGTTGCCAATAACTATCCTGCTGGGATGTTCAGTAAAATCGAAGCAAATGTGCAATCGGTAAGTTACAACTTATATTTGAGAGGAAAAGTGCTCACTCAAAAAAAAAATATAAACAAAACAGAAAATACAAACATTTTTCTGAGTTGCTGTCAAATTTTCATGCTTTTTGGTTGATCTAGCTTTGTAAAATTTAAATTTACGTCTTATGCGATCCTAAAACCAATTAATAAATAGTTTATGGATAATTTTGTAACTTTTGTGCTAAACTAAAAATGTATAATTGATTACTTGTTTTTGCCGCCTACATTTTGTGGTTTGAGTAAAGTAGTTTGTACTCCATACTGAAGAAAGAACATCATGATTTTAGATTTGGATGCATAATGAATGCATAAATAATGGATGCATAATCAATTTCTCGCGGTTGGTCCTCACACAATAATGATTTGTCATTTATGTCGAACGATGATAATGTGGCATTTTGCTGATGTGATGGCATGCCAATTAACAGCTGCTGCTTGCTTATTGTTGGCAGACGCAAGGGAAAGTTAAGAAGAAACTGAAATTTGATAGTGAAGTTTGTGCTAAAAAAATTATTAAAAAATTACACTGTTAAATTTATTATTTTTCCATTGGAATTTATTTTCAAAAGAAAATTATTAAATTGGGTTCATTCTAAATATTGTGTCGTCGAATCTAGAAATATCTACAGATTCTGGCTGACATTTTTGAGAAGGTAAAGCATACCCATATTCTTAAGATTTAAGTAAACTATATTTTTGACATTCGTTCTATTAAAAATTATATGTATTTAGAAATTGAGCAGTTTTGACCGGTTTCAAATAATATTCCAGCCAATTCTAGAAATGTCCACGGGGTTTCACTAACATTTTCAAATAGATCATTCAATCTAGTAAGTCTATAGCAAATAGGATAAAATTATGATGGGCTTTACTATGTTTAAAGATGTTAGAAACTTCATAATTATGATAAAAATTTCTAGTTTAATGAAGATCGAGCTAAATATATTTAGAGGTCCTGGACAAAAAATTTCCGTTTTTTATACCACCGATCGTAGAGATGTCCACAGGTTCTCACACACATTTTCGAATAGATTACACAATATTCTATCGTTATAGTGATTAGCGTCCGATTCTAACGGGTTTGGCTTTGCCTATAATATAATTCATGTTTTTGTTTGTACTGTCACTACCAGAGATGTCCACGGCATCTCGTCTACATTTTTTGACAGCTTATAGTATTTTCTGTCTATGGAGCAACAATGGGTCAATTGTAATGAGTCTAACAGCGATTTTTGGAACTATGATTGGAATTATGCAACTAAGTAATTTTCACAAAAATATTATTATTTCCTTCTACAAGATTTTAGCAATATTTCCAATTTGATTTTAAATTGACATTCCCAAACAAGCGACGAACCCGTTTTAATACATTTGTGTATACACTACTCGCTTCTAAGATGAACGTTGTTCTGTTAAATAAGATTTAACAATTTGATATCGGCGATCGTAGAGATGTCCACAGGATCTCACCCACATTTTGAATGGATTACTCAATATTCTGCCTTTATAGTGATTGGCATTCAATTCTAACAGATTTGGCTATATCTTTAATAAAATTCATGTTTTCATTCGTACTGCCTTTTGACTTCTGTAGAACAAAATTTTTCATTGAAGCTTCGCAACAACTGTTGCAGTTTTTGCTTTTTATGCATATGACCGACCCTAGGGACCGACCACTTGGCATTTGTGTATTAAAGTACATACCAAGGCCATCATAAAAAACCATGTTTATATATGGGTCGATTGAAATAATTAATTTTAAATATTAATTTGCTTTAATCACGTAACTATTGTTACCAGAGTATTCCGTCTAAAATTATTTTTGTATACTCGGACGAATGTACAGTTTTAGTTATGTGATAGAAATTTGACATCAGTGGACATCTTGTGTAATGGCAGTACGAATGAAAACATGAATTTTATTGAAGATATAGCCAAATCTGTTAGAATTGAATGCCAATCACTATAAAGGCAGAATATTGTGTAATCTATTCAAAACGTGGGTGAGATCTTGTGGACATCTCTACGATCGCCGATATAAAAAAAGAAAATTTGCTAAAAAATTTTAAATTCTATTTAACAGAACAACGTTCATCTTAGAAGCGAGTAGCGTATACTACAAATGTATTAAAACGGGTTCGTCGCTTGTTTGGGAATGTCAATTTAAAATCAAATTGGAAATATTGCTAAAATGTTGTAGAAGGAAATAATAATATTTTTGTGAAAATTACTTAGTTGCATAATTCCAATCATAATTCCAAAAATCGCTGTTAGACTCATTACAATTGACCCAATTTTGCTCCATATACAGAAAATATTATAAGGACATCTCTGGTAGTGACAGTACAAACAAAAACATGAATTATATTATAGGCAAAGCCAAACCCGTTAGAATCGGACGCCAATCACTATAACGATAGAATATTGTGTAATCTATTCGAAAATGTGTGTGAGAACCTGTGGACATCTCTACGATCGGTGGTATAAAAAACGGAAATTTTTTGTCCTGGACCTCTAAATATATTTAGCTCGATCTTCATTAAACTAGAAATTTTTATCATAATTATGAAGTTTCTAACATCTTTAAACATATTAAAGCACATCATAATTTTATCCTATTTGCTATAGACTTACTAGATTGAATGATCTATTTGAAAATGTTAGTGAAACCCCGTGGACATTTCAAGAATTGGCTGGAATATTATTTAAACCGGTTAAAAATGCTCAATTTCTAAATATAATTTTTAATAGAACGAATGTCAAAAATATAGTTTACTTAAATCTTAGGAATAGGTGTATGCTTTACCTTCTTAAAAATGTCAGCCGGAATCTGTAGATATTTCTAGATTCGACGACACAATATTTAGAATGAACCCAATTTAATAATTTTCTTTTGAAAATAAATTCGAATAGGAAAAATAATAAATTTAACAGTGTAATTTTTTTATATTTTTTTTAGCACAAACTTCACTACCATAAAGTAAAGAGGTAAATTCGTATAAAACCAGAAAAGTATTTAGCAATACTGAGAGTCTCATGAAGGTCTTACTCCCTAAAAAGTCGATTTTAAAAATGTTATAAGAATGTTTGACGTTTGCTTTAATTTAAATTTATCAGCAATCAAATATAACATCACAAAAAAAGATACAGCAATGAGAAATGCGATAACTACAGACGAATAATTATCGATTACAATCAGATTTTTAGCCATTGGAGAGACTATATGGAGTTTGATTATAACTAAAATTTGTCAACAATTTTTCTGTTCACATCAATCCTAGAAGTATGTGAGGCGATATATAAAAATTTAAAGAACCAATTTTTAAAGGTAAATTAAACATTAAATTATTTTTTATACTAAATTCAGATTTATTCATCATATTGATAAATATATACATTTAGTCTAATGATTTTCTAAGTAAATTCAAGAAATGTCGAAATTGTCCGAACAATATAAATAAAATTAAAGAAATATAAAATATTTATTTATAAAACTTAATTTTGGTGTTTGACTTGGACTCTGTTCGGCGATTTAAATTTCACTTTGTTGCACCTGAAAATAAACAGCCTTTCAAGACAAACGTTTTGTAAAAATATATTGAAGGTCTTGCATCCTACATCTTTTATATTTAACGTGTTTGGTTGCGCACATTGTAGTGAAGTAAAACTGTTAATTCGATGTAAACACTTCTACTTAGGCACGTATATACTTCGCCAGAACTGGTTTCACTCGGTTATGAATTGATCACTTTTGCATTTTCTCGAGAAAACTGGCTAGATAAATCTATAAATGTTCGAAATTCTAACAAAGCATTGACATTTTGCTTTAATTTGGAATATCCCAGTTATAATTCTATATAGAGAATATTCATATCTTAAAGCAGTATATTGCGTGAACTATTGATCCATTTGAGTTTACCTATCAAATAAATGCATTTTGTATTTAAATTAAAACAAAAAAACATATATGATGGTAACAATGGATAGATTCACTTCCTGCATGTAATAATTGCAATCCAATTTTATTTGTGTAAATATTATTATTACTGCTTGAGTGAAATTTAAGTATATATATATTCTAATTACATGTGGTTATTTTAATAAAATTTACTAAATGAAGATTAATATTCACTTCCTGCATGTAATAATCTGTTTTTATAATTTGTATTGTATGAGTAAAGAGCAGTATATTCCGTGAACTATTGATTCACTTGAGTTTACCTACCAAATAAATGCATTTTGTATTTAAATTAAAAATAGAAAACATATATGACTGTAACAAAAGATGGATTCACTTCCTGCATGTAATAGTTGAAATCTAATTTTGTTTTTCTAAATTTTATTATTATTGCTTGAGTGAAATTTAAATATAAATATAATCTGATTACATGTGGTTATTTTAATAAAATTTACTAAATAAAGATTAATATTCACTTCGTGCATGTAATAATCTGTGCATATAATAATCAATTTGCAGTGTATGAGTAAAGTACAGTATATTCCGTGAACTATTGATCCATTTGAGTTTAGCTATCAAATAAATGCATTTAGAATTTAAATTCAAACTTGAAAACATATATGACTGTTACAATGGATGGATTCACTTCCTGCATGTAATAATTGCAATCTAATTTTATTTGTGTAAATATTATTATTATTGCTTGAGTGAAATTTAAGTATATTATATTTTCTGATTACATGTGTTTATTTTAATAAAACTTTCTAAAAGAATATTAATATTCACTTCCTGCATATAATAATCTATTTTGATAATTTGCAGTTTATTTGTATTTGTACAGTATATTTCGTGAACTATTGATTTTAATTTGATTATATTAGATTTGTAAATTGTGTTATTCTTCTAACAATAATTTAGTAAACACTACATTTAGTTTAAACAGTCGCCTACATTTGAGCTTTAATACAAAAACATGGGCCACTCAATTATAGTGGGTTTAGTTTAAACTTAGTTTAAACCTCAATTCAGTAAGTGATTTCGAAGTTTATGCCGCTGCCGTCTTAACTAAAATAGCACATTTTGTAAGGAACACATTTTTTTAAGATTTCAGTGAAAGGTAACTCCGAGATTTATATTAGACAAATTTGTTTAAAACTTGTTGTTTTTAAAGACACTCATTGATCTGAACTAGTCCAAATTTCACATGACGCAATTTAATTAGAAAAGAAGTAGCTGGAACAAAAATATCCTCAATTTTCTGGCCAAAAATAAAAACAACTAATAAAGGAAATAAAGAACGAAAGCATATTTAACCTACTTCGAGGTCTTTCTAAACTAAAAGATAACGATTTTGACTTAATCTAGGTTATGACTGAATTACTGGGCAAATAGTGAAAGCCACTCCCGAGAAAGGTTTATAAAGATTAGTTAAAATAATTAATGAAGCCTTTCACATTGAATTATGTTCCGCGTCAATAAAAGGTGGCTGAAGTAATTATAATTCATTGGCCATTTAAACCGGCAATCGATAAATAATCATTCACACTGAGATCACTACTTCCAGTCATATCAAAAATATTTGAAGACTCAAACCTACCGTCAACCACACCAATTTGGGTTTAAAGAAATCACTCTACAGTTGAACACGTTCAGAAAATCACGGATGTCATGGAAAACTGAATCGAGACCTACCTAAACATTTTCACCAAATTCTTAAAGAATTAAAATAGAATGAAATTTGTATCAATTTTTTGACGACTATGTCAAAAAACTGTGATATTCCAGTTTTTCTACGAAATGTGGTGAAATGTTAAAAAAAAAATTACGGACTTTATCTACCAATGCAAATAAAGGAGGGCGCTAGTGAAGAAATTTTTGCTACAATTTTGTGTTAATTTCGTAGAAGAATAAAAAAAATTATTTCTTTTGTGCTACCACTATTCTATATGGAAATTAATACTGCACCAATATTATAGTTGCCTACCTATAAATAAAAATATTTCCATTCCCAAAAGATTTGCAACAACATTTCTATCATCGTTGAGTTTATATCGAACGAAATGATCTGAATTCCGTAATCCAATAACTCACACGCTCATATAATTTACGGTGACCTTATTACATTTTACACGATAACATATTACACACAAATGTTATGTTTTAGCTTTGCTGCCTTTATTTATTAACCAGTCCACACCACATATCAACACATTCATGTTTACCGCATAATCTAATTATCACTTAAAGAATATTACCACACCAACGTGTATCGGAATTCCGCAATTTTACATTTTCACATAAAAATTCACAAAAAATAAAAAAAAACATTTTCAAACCTATTATTTCTCGTATTTAATTCTCTGGCGTATTTTAAATTACAAAAAATAAAATAAAAACTTTGTTGCTTTTTTTTGTTGTTTTATTTAAATAAATAATTAAGCAAATATACAATATATATAAATAACTCATTCCAATAAATTATAAAAGAAAAACTAAATAAAATTATTTGAGTACACAAAACAAAAAAAAATCATTAAACCATTTATTAAATACTTCATCACAATTAAAAAAAAAACTTAAAAGTCAAACATTTCGTTAAATTCATTCATGCAGACTTTATTAATTGAATTAAATTGTTTTTTAGGGAATTTAAAAACGAAAAACTGAAAACAAAACAAAAAAAGCTTTGCGAAACGCAAATTTGAGGACTTAAAAAAAATTATTTTATTTTGTTTTATAGGTATTGTTTGCAAAGTGACTACATTCAATAAAAGTAAAGGCTCACATTTAAACATATTAATAAAAATGTTATGTGTGTGACACTATATTCGTGTCAGTTTGTAATAAAAATCAACGATATCATTAATTCATGCTAATGGGATCTAGATTACAGAGAAAATAGAAATAAAAAAAAATTCGTAAAATATAAAAAATGGAAAATTGAAATGTTGACGTTGTTTATTTGTTACAAAAATAAATTCAATTTTTAAATTGAATTTTTTTTTTTTACTTTTTTCGGTTTTAGTAAATTTTATTATACATACATATTTAATTATTTGCACGTAATAAAAATTAAATGTTATTAAAAAAATATGGAAATAGTTTGGTTTGGATATTTTTATTTATGATGTAATATTGTTCCGTACACCTTTTTGTTTAGGATGGGCTCTCCCGCTAGTAAAGTTGTGCATTAAAAATATGTAGAGCAGTGGTTCTAATGAGTCTTGTGGTAGGTTATCTTGATTGAACCAATAAAATATTACCCAAATCGTTGACAATTGGGTCATGTGCGGTATTATAATGAATCCTCAACAATGGTTTGAACCTTTAACCGTGTTGGAATGAGGCTACTAAGAAATCTAAATGATAAGATGGTTGCTCTACAAGAAAAAATATTTCATGCCTATACATAAAGCCTCTATTAATGGACTTTTTGTTCTAACAAATACTTTGCGATTAATGTTAGGAGCAATTTATTAATTTACTCACACCAGTAAGAGTAAAGATAGTGTTAGCACAGACGCGACTCCCAAAAAAGACTGGCAAACCGGGAAATCATTTTGAACACACCTTTCTAAATGGAGGATTTGGTGATGTAAGGACGGCGTTATGCTTTCAGAGCTTTTTGATCGGTAGTATATAGTGAATTTTTCTATTAAGACAATACCAGGATCGCGTTCGGTAGTTCTCGATATTCCACTAATCATTAAACCAAACTTAATTAATTTTAATAGTTTATGACTACTGTACGCTAATATGTCGGGAATCGTCAGGACGAATCATTTCATTTCGCACTATGGTTGCCCAAGACGTTCAGTACGATGGTACATAAAAGTTTTTTTTTCAAATACTGGACATATCAATATGGAAATCGTGTTGGATATATAACAAACGGAACCAACAGCAATTAATGTCGCATCAAGAGTTTAGAGAAAAAAAATGATAACCTCGCATTTAGGGCAGATTTCAGCCTGCGAAAGAAGCCGAGGACGTGCAGGAACTTCATCTTTAAATATAGCACATTTCCCAAGTATGACAAATAGTCGCAGAAGATGCCGCATGTGTTACAAAAGTTGTAAAAAAAACTGCTAGTAAATATGTGTGTAACACATGCAAAGATGCTGCAGGCGAATTGATCGCCCATATCAATGTTTTCGACTTTGGCATACCCAATTAAAATATTGATTTTGTTTATAATTGAAACTGAATTACGCTTATGTATAATTTATACGCAATAATAATATTTAAGTCTCTTGAAATATAAACCTAAAATAATAGAACCACGAATTTTCTTTGTTAATTAAGAATTTACCGCATGTCACACATATGTGTCTTATTTATTGCGAAAATGAAAGACTCATGTCTTATTATGTGACAAAGAAGCAACCCAAAACTCATGTCACAGTGGCGTGCCAGGTTTCACAAACTCATGACACATATATGTGTCATGAAATTGTTAATACGCGAGTTTTTTTCAGAAAATTAAAAAAAACATTTGAGGGGCAAACGTGTTAAAATTTTCTTTTTTTACACGATAAGGTCTAGACTTTCGTTGTTTTTATGCGTGAAATCTTAAACATTTTTTGTACTTTTAAAATTTTGTTGCAAATATCTCAATTACGAAATTACAATTTTAAACCATACACTGGGTAGAGTAAAATTCAAACAAGGGACGCCTAACATCAAAGTATACTCTCTGAAGCTTAGAAAATTGCTCAACAATAAACATTTTTTTAAACCTTTTTGACAGCTTCTTTTTTAAAAAAATGAAAGAATTTATTCACTAAATATTAAGATTGTCATACATATTACCATGTTCTTTAGTCTTACTTTTGCTCTAGATGACGTTATATGTTTAGGACAATTATAGGACACACTTCATTCGTCTATAATTATAAGGTAATGAAGTTTTTATTAAAATTGTACTAGATTTAAAATTATTACCCATGTATTGATAAAAATATATATCTTGACTAAGCAATCATTTAGGCAAAATTATTATCTCAGGAGGTAATTAATATACAATTATAATACAATTTTTAATAAAAAAATTTTCAATAGCAAAATGCGATAATACACCAATAAAATTAATGTGTTCAACACAAATTGGAGGTTGACTGATTTTCTATACAAAATCTAGACTGTGATTCCACTTCTGATATTGATTTTGTTTTCAGTTATTGAGTTTTACATTTATGTCTGATCCTCCTACCTAGGATATGCCAAAAAGCGGAAATACACCGACAACATGTTCAACACCGACAGTTCAGGGATTTACCCCCTCTACTGTGGCACTATTCTGGTTTTTCCTAACACAAGGGAATTGGGAAAAGTATTTTCATAGTAGTTTTGTTTAAATTGTATTTTTCTAGCATACTGAAGAAATAAGTTTGGTGTAAATATTTTCGAAACAAAGTTAAATTGGAAAATATTTTTCCCTATAAATACTGTGGAACAAAATTTTCCAAATTAACTTTGTTTTAAAAATTTTTGCTCTAAACTTATTCCTTTAGTAGGCCAGAAAAATATGATAATATGTTTGGACAAATTTGCTATGAAAATATTTTTCCCAATTCCAAATTCCCAGTGAAAGCCAGAATAGTGCCACTGATACTGATTCTAATTCTAGCTATTCAGTTTTACATTTAATGGGCCAGTTTTATCCTCCTACCTAGATTCTGTGCTAACCAGATAAGGCAAAATGCGATAATACGATTATTTAACATAAATGGTCTACAAGAAGTTTCTATTTTCCTTACAACATGTCAGAGTAATGAGAAGAACAGAGACATAATAGCGATCACTAATTGGTTAATAGCAAAATTCAAAATCAAACCAGCAGCAGTGAACGACCCAAGGATATTGATTATTTGGAGGAAATTTAACATTGACAGATTGGACAACACCTTGATCAAATAAATGCTCCAACAGTTTAAATGAGGAATAATTGGCAGAATTAATTGACGAGTCTACCTTCAATGAATTTGTAGAGGAAAAGGTTAATAAAAATTCGTTTAAAACATCAGTGATTATTTAAAAAAAGAGTAGATTTAGAGAACTAGAAAGAACTAAAATTAGAATGCTAGTTAATCTAAAATGACCCTAAGACCATACTCAGTGAAAAATTTAAAAGAGAATTTCAAAATTGTTTTACTCCATATAAAAAGGTTTTGGAAGAACTACAAAATAAAACTGCATTTGAAAACAAAGAAGAAAATTTGTAAAGTGAAGAGAATTTTCGGCCAATTGGAAAAAAAAATTAGAAGGCTAATATTTATTTGACAGTGATGTTGAATAATACATAACGCAATTTAGTAGTACCATTTTAATTTTTTGTTGGACATTTTTTTTTTCTAATTTAGTTATCAATTTTACGAATTATGAATTATGCAATAAATTTAGATTAAAACATCTAAATAAATTATATAAGCTTTGTCATTTTATAAAATTCATTCATGAACCCTATTAATCTCAACCTGATAATATATTTTGAGAATGCTTTTTTATATGTATAATTATTTAAGTATATTTTGAGAATGCTTTTTTATATATGTGTACAATTTATTTATTATTTGTAAGATTCCATACAACGTGGCACGAATTCACTCAATTTATATTATTTCTCAGTTTCTTATAACACGGTTTCCATATAACGCGGTACGAATTAATCGCATTATAGAAGAGTTAACTGTACACCGTCCTTTAAAAAAGAAATTAGGCGCAGCAAGTCGCAATCGAATTCGGTAAATTGGCAATAACCCACGGATAAATTAGAAAAGAATGCGTCGAAAATTAAAATGAGAAAAGGATGGCTCACCTAAAGGCATCCCAAGTAACAAAATAAAACCTAGATTTCTAAAAAACCATTTGGTCATTTTAAAACGTTTTCGGGACGTTATTTAAATGTGTTAGAAAAACTTTACTTAATAAATAAAAAAATAATGTGATCGGTTTATTTAAAACGGTTGTGGAACTGAATATTTGCGCATTTAAAAATTCTTATTTTCCAGTAATTTTGTAACGTTTTAGGTACGGTTTTTATTTTCTCGAACAACACTTTTAAGTTTTCTTTAAGTTTTAAAATATTTTAAAAATACTCATCAGAAACCGTAATGTAAAATCAATTTTAAAACGTATTTCAAACGCTTCAGAAACAACCAATTTTCAAAAACCAACTTGAAACCATTCTTAGAAAAAACAAAATAAAAATCGTAAACCAAATTTCGTAATTTTGAAACGTTGCCGAGGTGTCATTTAATTTTTGTAAAATCTAAACTAAATAAATTGAAAAAGTGCGAATTGACCTTACAATTATGAAACTATAAATATTTGTACATTAAAAGTTTTAACTTTTCTGTAATTATGTAAGGTTCTCGTATTTATTTGTTTCCATTCCCGTTTTTTAACGTTTCAAAACGCTCTAAAGATACTTATTTGAAACCGTAAGTATTAAATCGGCGTCAAAACGTAATAGGAACGTTTTAAAATCGGTTTTAGAAACCATTCTGAAACGATACGACACAAAACTATAGAAAACAACAACAAAATATGGTAAAACTTTTTTTATATTCCACTCGCTTTTATTATATACACCTCTTACTTAAAAATCATATTACCGAAAGAGCCGCAGTTTAACCAAGACAATTCCGAAAATTATTTGAAATCGTTTTCTTTTTTCTGACTGAATTCTAGACAAGGAAGATACTTTTTTGCTTTCTCTATGTACGATTTTTTTATACCAGAGTTTTTTGATTTTGTGTATTCCGAATCCATGGAAACCATCATGAAAAGAGAAGGAAACAATTTCGATTAGTAAAGAAAAGAATTGAATTTAGTAATTAGTTATTCCCTAAAATTCGTGCGTGCCGTATTACCGGATAAATGAAATAAAAATAATTATAAATTAAAGTACATAATATTCGATATATTATTTAATTTAATTGTAAAATCGTAATACATACGTATAGCGAAAAGTATTAAATTGGTAAGTGTGCATTTGTGTTAAACAATTACAATCAATTTCCAAACAATTATAATCAAATAATCAAAACGTAAGTTTATTACCTGTTTGCAAAAAAAATTTTTCAATGGCGGAGGCATTTTTTTGTGCATTACAAGTCGAACAATTTCTAATTGATATTGTTAATTTGAAAATTACAGTAGTCATATTTTTGATTAAAAATAGGTCTACTGTAATACCCTAATTAAAAATATCAATTAGAAATAATATGTGTGCAATAAAAACTGATTTTCTTAGAAATCGTGTTAGATTAATGTACTTAGGTATCAAAAGAAACTTTTAGAAAACCAAACTGAAACCATTTAAAAATGGTGGATTGCATAAAACAATTTTTAGCTGCGCGGGCTCTAAATTCACCTACATGGTTATCTTATATACGTTAAGATGTTGTTCGTTAAGTGTATTTATGTAGCTATGGAGAATACCATTATGTAATCATTTATATGTATTTTAAATTGTGAGCGTAACAAAATCAAAAACATATATATATATATATATATATATATATATATATATATATATATATATATATATATATATATATATATATATATATATATATATATATATATATATATATATATATATATATATATATATATATATATATATATATATATATATATATATATATATATATATATATATATATATATATATATATATATATATATATATATATATATATATATATATATATATATATATATATATATATATATATATATATATATATATATATATATATATATATATATATATATATATATATATATATATATATATATATATATATATATATATATATATATATATATATATATATATATATATATATATATATATATATATATATATATATATATATATATATATATATATATATATATATATATATATATATATATATATATATATATATATATATATATATATATATATATATATATATATATATATATATATATATATATATATATATATATATATATATATATATATATATATATATATATATATATATATATATATATATATATATATATATATATATATATATATATATATATATATATATATATATATATATATATATATATATATATATATATATATATATATATATATATATATATATATATATATATATATATATATATATATATACCAATAGCCTACACCAATACCTTGCACCTCTTCTTCATTTCAGAATCAAAACTTGGAAGATCGTGGGACACCAACGGAGCATCTGTATCAGTATAAGTATTTTCTATATCAAAAAAATGCCGTCGCGACCGATTTATAAACATATTAGCCCTTGCACGTACAGACGTAGAGTTAGGGCTATTTTTAACCAATTTACTAACCAGATTGAAACTCCTTTCCCATTAGTAACTAATGAATCTTTATCAAACATAAAATTAACTAGTTGTGCGGATGCTGGTGAAAATTCGATATGTAGTGAACTAACCTTTAAATCTTTGCGTGACCCTCAAACTGAACCGGTCTCAAATGTAGATAATGACAATATTTGTTTAAATGAATCTCTTGTTATCGAAAATCAGACTGAAAACGAAAATTGTAGTATCAACCTTGACGCACCGTTATTTTCATTCGTAGAAGATTTGCAGCAATGGGCCGTTGAATACAATATATCCCATAAGGCTCTTAACGATTTATTACGAATAATAAAAGTAAATGGACATCCAGAGCTGCCAACAGATGCACGTACCCTTTTAAAAACAACGAAAATTATAGGGACATTAAATTTTATCGAACCCGGTTACTATTGGCATTTCGGAATAGAAAAGGCGTTAAAATATTTGTATTCTGTTGATTGGCCAAAACAAATAAACTTATTCTTTAATATTGATGGCCTCCCGATCAGTGATAGCTCAAAAAGCCAATTTTGGCCTATTTTGGGCCTTGATCGGAATATTAGTAAAACTCCGTTTATAATTGGAGTTTTTAAAGGTACCTCTAAACCAAAAGACTGTAATTTATTTTTAAATAGTTTTGTTACGGAATTAAATCAGCTTTTAGCATCAGGAATACTTATAAACTGTGTTAAATACGAAATAAAAGTTGCCGCATTTGTTTGTGATGTTCCGGCCAAGGCATACATCACTTTTACGAAGGGTCACAATGCATATTTCGGTTGTGAATATTGTGAAGTGGAGGGCAATTATTCCCATAAAAACCACCGTATGGGATATCCCACTCAAGTAGCCAAAATGAGAACGGACATTACTTTCAGAAGCCGCGATCAAGAAGAGCATCATACTGGCTCTTCTATTCTTGAACATCTACCAATCGATATGATCCGCAGTTTTCCCCAGGATTATATGCACTCAATTTGCCTAGGGGCAGTTAAGAAAACAGTTTTAAGTTGGATTAAGGATCGGTTTAACTTCAATGCCAGACTCCCAGCTAAACAAATAAAACTTATTTCTCAAAGATTATTAAACTATAGTACAACACAACCCAAAGAATTTAATAGAAAATTTCGATCATTAGAAGAGGTTCATTTCTGAAAGCGACTGAGTATCGTAGTTTTCTATTATATGCTTTGCCGGTGGCACTTCATACAACAGTTAACCAAACAGTTTATGATCATATGTTGGCATTTCATTGCGCCACAATAATCCTTTCAAATGAAAAATATTCAAAAAATTGGGGTCTCGTTAAAATTCTTTTGAAATATTTTGTGGAGCAATATGCAGTGATTTATGGAGCTGATTCAGTCTCCCATAACATACATAACTTATTGCACATATACGATGATGTAATACAGTTTGGACCGCTAGATAATTTTAGTGCGTTTGCATTTGAAAATAAATTGGGAGTGCTAAAAAGGCTATTACGGTCAGGTTACAAACCTTTAGAGCAACTTGCAAAACGCATATCCGAGCAATGTCAAGTTCCCAGTTTTGACAGTAATCGAGGAAAACCTCTAATTTCATTAAAAAAACAAATTTCAAATTCGAATAATTATAGAGAAATTAATTTTAAGGATTTCGTTTTAAATAACACGTTTGCTAACAAATGGTTTTTAACCATTGATAATGAGATTGCTGCAATGGAATTTATCGTTTCCGATAGTAGCTGTACTCAAATATGTGGTAAAAAATTAAGTAATAAATTTGATTTTTACGAGAAACCATTAAGATCATCATTACTTGATATTTATCAAGCTGAGTTAGTATTTGATTCTGCTTTATTAGTTTGGCCAGCTGAAAATATAAAAACTAAATTATTTTCTATGCAGATTTGTGATAACACTTATCTATTTTGTCCTTTACTTTACTGCAATATCGTTTAGTATAATAATTTAGTGTCGACGACAACTTAAAAGAATTTAAATTATACTTTTTTCAAATGTTGTGTATGTGTGTGTGTGTGTGTGTACGTGTATGTGTATGTGTATGTGTATGTGTATGTGTATGTGTATGTGTATGTGTATGTGTATGTGTATGTGTATGTGTATGTGTATGTGTATGTGTATGTGTATGTGTATGTGTATGTGTATGTGTATGTGTATGTGTATGTGTATGTGTATGTGTATGTGTATGTGTATGTGTATGTGTATGTGTATGTGTATGTGTATGTGTATGTGTATGTGTATGTGTATGTGTATGTGTATGTGTATGTGTATGTGTATGTGTATGTGTATGTGTATGTGTATGTGTATGTGTATGTGTATGTGTATGTGTATGTGTATGTGTATGTGTATGTGTATGTGTATGTGTATGTGTATGTGTATGTGTATGTGTATGTGTATGTGTATGTGTATGTGTATGTGTATGTGTATGTGTATGTGTATGTGTATGTGTATGTGTATGTGTATGTGTATGTGTATGTGTATGTGTATGTGTATGTGTATGTGTATGTGTATGTGTATGTGTATGTGTATGTGTATGTGTATGTGTATGTGTATGTGTATGTGTATGTGTATGTGTATGTGTATGTGTATGTGTATGTGTATGTGTATGTGTATGTGTATGTGTATGTGTATGTGTATGTGTATGTGTATGTGTATGTGTATGTGTATGTGTATGTGTATGTGTATGTGTATGTGTATGTGTATGTGTATGTGTATGTGTATGTGTATGTGTATGTGTATGTGTATGTGTATGTGTATGTGTATGTGTATGTGTATGTGTATGTGTATGTGTATGTGTATGTGTATGTGTATGTGTATGTGTATGTGTATGTGTATGTGTATGTGTATGTGTATGTGTATGTGTATGTGTATGTGTATGTGTATGTGTATGTGTATGTGTATGTGTATGTGTATGTGTATGTGTATGTGTATGTGTATGTGTATGTGTATGTGTATGTGTATGTGTATGTGTATGTGTATGTGTATGTGTATGTGTATGTGTATGTGTATGTGTATGTGTATGTGTATGTGTATGTGTATGTGTATGTGTATGTGTATGTGTATGTGTATGTGTATGTGTATGTGTATGTGTATGTGTATGTGTATGTGTATGTGTATGTGTATGTGTATGTGTATGTGTATGTGTATGTGTATGTGTATGTGTATGTGTATGTGTATGTGTATGTGTATGTGTATGTGTATGTGTATGTGTATGTGTATGTGTATGTGTATGTGTATGTGTATGTGTATGTGTATGTGTATGTGTATGTGTATGTGTATGTGTATGTGTATGTGTATGTGTATGTGTATGTGTATGTGTATGTGTATGTGTATGTGTATGTGTATGTGTATGTGTATGTGTATGTGTATGTGTATGTGTATGTGTATGTGCATGTGTATGTGTATGTGTATGTGTATGTGTATGTGTATGTGTATGTGTATGTGTATGTGTATGTCTATGTGTGTGTGTGTATGTGTGTGTGATTGTGTGTGTGTGTATGTGTGTGTGTGTGTGTGTGTGTGTGTGTGTGTGTGTGTGTGTGTGTGTGTGTGTGTGTGTGTGTGTGTGTGTGTGTGTGTGTGTGTGTGTGTGTGTGTGTGTGTGTGTGTGTGTGTGTGTGTGTATGTGTGTGTGTGTGTTGAAATTCGGTGAACATTTTTAATTATTTGTTATTTACGTATTTTCAGCAAATAGGCTATTCATTCACTATTTATTCAGTTAATATTAATGTATTGCGTGGTCGAAACAATAGAACATGGGGAAAAAAATTGTATGGCGGTCCCCCAATGTTGGGTAAAAAATGGTCGACTGTTTTATCCAGGCCATCGAGAAGTGTCAATTGCGCGAAAAAAATGTATTAATCCTAAGTTGGATTGGCTCACGTTGCCATGCAAGATTTTACATAATAATATTGGTAAGTTTAATCATTTTACAACATATGATTATATGTATATTATAAGACTTTTCTAATTGTAATTGAACTTTTAATTACATAGATTCTCTTTTGAATGCCCTTATGCAAGAGCGCGCGTCAGCAATAACATCCTGTAGCGAGTCCGACTGCGAAAATGCTCAAAACAAAAAACCCAATGAAACACTTCCGGATATTACTGAACTATTTGTCCAAGATGGGTTTGTTGAAAATTCTGTACAGCAGAAAGAAATTAGCGGTAAATATTTTTTAATTCTAATACACTACCAATTTACGGAAAATTTTAAATAATTTACTAAAACTAATTTCAGATAACAGTTTAACAGAAATAGGTATGCCACCTTTAAGTAACACGACTTCGTCATCATCTATGCATAATGACATAACTGCAGTTCCTGTCGATAATGATAAATCACCGAATCAAGATAGTATTCATGTAGAAAAAACAATTGAACCACAACAATTTACTCTTGTTTACACGGAACCACAACAATTTACAGGTATGTATGCGTGTTATGGGTTTCGCCGCTGTATTATGTTGGGACCCCATTTATTTATGCATTATAAACAAATTGTATAACAGCACCCTTTCTCTCTTTCTTATTAACAACATGTTACCAAGTGTTGGGTGATCTGAAACCACCCAGTGATACGTGCTCAATATATCCGATAAACGTAAATCGCTAGAAGTATGCATGCTATATTTATACATGTGCTGGAATGTGAATATATATCTATATATATATATATATATATATATATATATATATATATATATATATATATATATATCCCGATCAGTGATAGCTCAAAAAGCCAATTTTGGCCTATTTTGGGCCTTGATCGGAATATTAGTAAAACTCCGTTTATAATTGGAGTTTTTAAAGGTACCTCTAAACCAAAGACTGTAATTTATTTTTAAATAGTTTTGTTACGGAATTAAATCAGCTTTTAGCATCAGGAATACTTATAAACTGTGTTAAATACGAAATAAAAGTTGCCGCATTTGTTTGTGATGTTCCGGCCAAGGCATACATCACTTTTACGAAGGGTCACAATGCATATTTCGGTTGTGAATATTGTGAAGTGGAGGGCAATTATTCCCATAAAAACCACCGTATGGGATATCCCACTCAAGTAGCCAAAATGAGAACGGACATTACTTTCAGAAGCCGCGATCAAGAAGAGCATCATACTGGCTCTTCTATTCTTGAACATCTACCAATCGATATGATCCGCAGTTTTCCCCAGGATTATATGCACTCAATTTGCCTAGGGGCAGTTAAGAAAACAGTTTTAAGTTGGATTAAGGATCGGTTTAACTTCAATGCCAGACTCCCAGCTAAACAAATAAAACTTATTTCTCAAAGATTATTAAACTATAGTACAACACAACCCAAAGAATTTAATAGAAAATTTCGATCATTAGAAGAGGTTCATTTCTGAAAGCGACTGAGTATCGTAGTTTTCTATTATATGCTTTGCCGGTGGCACTTCATACAACAGTTAACCAAACAGTTTATGATCATATGTTGGCATTTCATTGCGCCACAATAATCCTTTCAAATGAAAAATATTCAAAAAATTGGGGTCTCGTTAAAATTCTTTTGAAATATTTTGTGGAGCAATATGCAGTGATTTATGGAGCTGATTCAGTCTCCCATAACATACATAACTTATTGCACATATACGATGATGTAATACAGTTTGGACCGCTAGATAATTTTAGTGCGTTTGCATTTGAAAATAAATTGGGAGTGCTAAAAAGGCTATTACGGTCAGGTTACAAACCTTTAGAGCAACTTGCAAAACGCATATCCGAGCAATGTCAAGTTCCCAGTTTTGACAGTAATCGAGGAAAACCTCTAATTTCATTAAAAAAACAAATTTCAAATTCGAATAATTATAGAGAAATTAATTTTAAGGATTTCGTTTTAAATAACACGTTTGCTAACAAATGGTTTTTAACCATTGATAATGAGATTGCTGCAATGGAATTTATCGTTTCCGATAGTAGCTGTACTCAAATATGTGGTAAAAAATTAAGTAATAAATTTGATTTTTACGAGAAACCATTAAGATCATCATTACTTGATATTTATCAAGCTGAGTTAGTATTTGATTCTGCTTTATTAGTTTGGCCAGCTGAAAATATAAAAACTAAATTATTTTCTATGCAGATTTGTGATAACACTTATCTATTTTGTCCTTTACTTTACTGCAATATCGTTTAGTATAATAATTTAGTGTCGACGACAACTTAAAAGAATTTAAATTATACTTTTTTCAAATGTTGTGTATGTGTGTGTGTGTGTGTGTACGTGTATGTGTATGTGTATGTGTATGTGTATGTGTATGTGTATGTGTATGTGTATGTGTATGTGTATGTGTATGTGTATGTGTATGTGTATGTGTATGTGTATGTGTATGTGTATGTGTATGTGTATGTGTATGTGTATGTGTATGTGTATGTGTATGTGTATGTGTATGTGTATGTGTATGTGTATGTGTATGTGTATGTGTATGTGTATGTGTATGTGTATGTGTATGTGTATGTGTATGTGTATGTGTATGTGTATGTGTATGTGTATGTGTATGTGTATGTGTATGTGTATGTGTATGTGTATGTGTATGTGTATGTGTATGTGTATGTGTATGTGTATGTGTATGTGTATGTGTATGTGTATGTGTATGTGTATGTGTATGTGTATGTGTATGTGTATGTGTATGTGTATGTGTATGTGTATGTGTATGTGTATGTGTATGTGTATGTGTATGTGTATGTGTATGTGTATGTGTATGTGTATGTGTATGTGTATGTGTATGTGTATGTGTATGTGTATGTGTATGTGTATGTGTATGTGTATGTGTATGTGTATGTGTATGTGTATGTGTATGTGTATGTGTATGTGTATGTGTATGTGTATGTGTATGTGTATGTGTATGTGTATGTGTATGTGTATGTGTATGTGTATGTGTATGTGTATGTGTATGTGTATGTGTATGTGTATGTGTATGTGTATGTGTATGTGTATGTGTATGTGTATGTGTATGTGTATGTGTATGTGTATGTGTATGTGTATGTGTATGTGTATGTGTATGTGTATGTGTATGTGTATGTGTATGTGTATGTGTATGTGTATGTGTATGTGTATGTGTATGTGTATGTGTATGTGTATGTGTATGTGTATGTGTATGTGTATGTGTATGTGTATGTGTATGTGTATGTGTATGTGTATGTGTATGTGTATGTGTATGTGTATGTGTATGTGTATGTGTATGTGTATGTGTATGTGTATGTGTATGTGTATGTGTATGTGTATGTGTATGTGTATGTGTATGTGTATGTGTATGTGTATGTGTATGTGTATGTGTATGTGTATGTGTATGTGTATGTGTATGTGTATGTGTATGTGTATGTGTATGTGTATGTGTATGTGTATGTGTATGTGTATGTGTATGTGTATGTGTATGTGTATGTGTATGTGTATGTGTATGTGTATGTGTATGTGTATGTGTATGTGTATGTGTATGTGTATGTGTATGTGTATGTGTATGTGTATGTGTATGTGTATGTGTATGTGTATGTGTATGTGTATGTGTATGTGTATGTGCATGTGTATGTGTATGTGTATGTGTATGTGTATGTGTATGTGTATGTGTATGTGTATGTGTATGTGTATGTCTATGTGTGTGTGTGTATGTGTGTGTGATTGTGTGTGTGTGTGTGTGTGTGTGTGTGTGTGTGTGTGTGTGTGTGTGTGTGTGTGTGTGTGTGTGTGTGTGTGTGTGTGTGTGTGTGTGTGTGTGTGTGTGTGTGTGTGTGTGTGTGTGTGTGTGTGTGTGTGTGTGTGTGTGTGTGTGTGTGTGTGTATGTGTGTGTGTGTGTGTTGAAATTCGGTGAACATTTTTA